>CM074790.1:10906786-11343005 GCA_037355745.1 Pseudo-nitzschia multiseries
GATGCTTGACTTATATTTTGGTCGGAGATTGGCAGGATTTGCACTGTCTACAAATCTGGTGGGTTTTTGGATTGATGACTGAGTTTTAGTTGGGTCGGGGATGGGCAGGATTTTGTACTTTTTTCAAATCTGGTGGGTTTTTGGGTTGATGACTGAGTTATATTTTGGTCGGGGATTGGCAGGATTTGCACTGTCTTCAAAATCTGGTAGGTTTTTGGGTTGATGACTGAGTTATAGTTTGGTCGGGGATTGGCAAGACTTGCACTGTCTTCATATCTGGTGAGTTTTTGGATTGATGACTGAGTTATAGTTTGGTTGGGGATGGGCAGGATTTGCACTGTCTTCAAATCTGGTGGGATTTTGGGTTGATGATTGAGTTAATTTTAGGTTGGAGATGAGCAGGATTTGCACTGTCTTCAAATCTGGTGAGTTTTTGGATTGATGACTGAGTTATAGTTTGGTCAGGAATTGGCAGGATTTGCACTGTCTTCAAATCTGGTGGGTTGTTGGGTTGATGACTGAGTTATAGTTTTGATCGGGGATTGGCAGGATTTGCACTGTCTTCGAATCTGGTTAGTTTTTTGGTTGATGATTGAGTTAATTTTTAAAAAGAGCTTGCGCGAATGACGTCACTTGAATAGTAATATAAATTGATTGGTATGATCGGTATGAACGTAGATAGCTTGCTTGTGGATCTGGTAGCTCACAATTACCGTTAACTTGTACAGCTTGCTTGCTCCAATTTAAAAAAGAGCTTGTGTGAATGACGTCACTTGAATAACAATATATCAATTGGTATGATTGGTAAGAACATAGACAGCTTGCTTGTAGATCTGGTAGCTCGTAATTACCGGCAGCTCCTACAGCTTGCTTGTTCGAATCTAACCCCATCCCTATGAATGTAGATACCTTGCTGATAGCTTACATGTAAATTTGGTTGGTTGGCTAATTGTAGAATTGGTACTGGTAAGAATTGGTACAGATCAGAACACCTTTGGTAATTCTGATCTCACTTGATGCACACTACTAGTAGAAATTGTACGCGTTATTGTACGAGTACTTCTTACCATAACTTTACTGACACATACTTACAATACATACAATAACTACGTATTCAACAAACTCCACAGGGCCCCTGCAAAGCACTAATAAAAGAGATATCTTGCATTTTGGCAGGATTTCACTTTATCTCATACTTTTAACATTCAACTGATTTATATCCCAAAATTCACACTAGTTGCTATCAACTACCTGTAATCCACATTACTAAGGTCTGTCTCGCTGTATCTGAACAAGTTCACAGTAAGAAGAGATCTGGCATTTCCATAGTCTCACCTGTAGTCCGATTATCCTGTTGCCGAAAGTATCCAACCACAATTGTCACGCGTAGAGTACAATTGTTCGTCTACTAACACACTAACACAGCGTTGCTGTTCTTCAGAAGCCTTTGAATCAGACTCTCAGCAGACCGGATTCAGAAGGAAAATAATAAGAGACAGATACTACAATGGGAATATCGTTAGAGGAGGAGACGGAGGATTGAGGCGTATCATTTGTGGCAATAGTTTGTTGAGGTTGATAGATGATGAGTTGGTAGAAATCCATTCCTAATAAGGATGGAAGACAAATTGCAATATTAACCAACAGACTCGGAAACATATGGTAACCATTTTGATTTGCATTGAAGACATGTATCAAAGTCATGGTATTTGTGAGAATGATGAGAAACAGAGTAACAAATGTTACAGATAATCAGACCAGAATGAAGCGTTGATTGTTGACAGTGTACGCAACATTGCCGCATAAAGGCAAGGCAAAGGTTGAGAGTGTAATAGTCAAGCGATGACTCATAGGAACTTAAGTGAAGTTTAAGAAGTGGTAGGGATATTGTTTGCAGGCCTGTAGAAACAGGGTTTTTTAGTTCGGTGAGTGAAAACAATATGTGTTTGCATACTGGATGGATATCAGGACACAAACAGATAATAGTTTTGCTAGAAGCAACTATGGTGTACTAGACATTGCCGGAAGAACCTATTAAATTCCTTTCGTGTCCAGAAGTACCAAAGCTACCCGATGGTAGATATTCTATTCGTACGAATCAATGAGTCCCGTATCAACCAAAGTAATCAATTCCCATGGCATATCGATTCCCACAGAGCATCGATTCCCATTGCGCATTAACGGTGAGCAATCTCTGTTTTATAATATTGACATTGTTCTTTGGTGAGCAAACTCTGATTTCATAAAGTATCACACGACCTACGGGAGCAATTCCTGATTCCATTGATAAACATATCATAAGATCTTCCTAACGGAACAAGAGAAGAAAACCATTGGCGTGTGATCCTCACACAATATATATATATATAGATATATACGGTCAACAACCAATGCATGTACGGAAATAATCAGCGAGTAATCTCATCACTACGCAACAGCAGTTGCAACGTATTTCATCTCAATAAAAGAGATATCTTGCATTTCGGCAAGATTTCACTTTATCTCATACTTTTAACATTCAACTGATTTATATCCCAAAATTCACACTAGTTGCTACCAACTACTTGTAATCCACATTACTAAGGTCTGTCTCGCTGTATCTGAACAAGTTCACAGTAAGAAGAGATCTGGCGTTTCCATAGTCTCGCCTGTAGTCCGATTATCTGTTGCCGAAAGTATCCAACCACAATTGTCACGCGTAGAGTACAATCGTTCGTCTACTAACACACTAACACAGCATTGCTGTTCTTCAGAAGCCTTTGAATCAGACTCTCACGCAGACCGGATTCAGAAGGAAAATAATAGATTAACAGTCGCAAGCTCCAAGGTGGCTTGCACACAAAGAACAGGGACGGAATTGAACACAATCCCTACGCTGGCATATGCCAATCGCATATCGTCTACGGAGCAGTTTTCCTTTCACCACGCAATTCCTCCAACGAATCGGAATCATCATCAAGACTGAACATGCCTGCCAATCCATTCGGTGGTGGGAACAGCACTGGGGATGGCACCGCCGCTACTGTAAACAGTTTCCTAGTTTTGATACCCATATGAAGATGATACTCCTAACCATATTCCGCCTAACAAAGGAAGCCGATAGCAACCTGTGTGTAGCTCTCCGAGAAGGAGGATTATGCCAGTGGCCGACCTTTCTTGGCGCACTCATCAAGCCTGATTTTGCCCGCGAGCTTACCTACACTCAAAGTGGGCTACCAACCCATCTCCATCGGTCCATCCAACGGACCATAGAGGCACTTGCGGAATTCTCGAAAACCCACGCAAGAACGAGAAGAATTGGAAGGATGTAATGTCATATATGTATGAAGATTTCAGAACCTTCCGTATGGAACGCGCTCTGCACCTTCAGAGTGAATCTGTCCTGAATCCCCCAGCTCCTCCACCGGGCACCAATAAAAAGTCACCTCAGCAAGTGAAGTACGAATCTTGGTGTTGAAAAGCATGGGATGAAAAGTCCTTTACGCCCCTCACAAATGACTCAAGATTCGAACATTGGCTTGTGGGTTTCAAGGCTAAACTTGAGGCATACGACATTGACACCGAAACATTCCTTGATGAAACTTGGCCTCCAGCTGCACTACAAGGCTATACATGTGACCTCTTTGTCAAACAGTGTGCCTTCTTCTGGGTTCTTATGTTGGAAGTCTTCAAAAGTGACTTATCCGCGTCATGCGTTCACAGCCATTCCATCACACACAATGGACGTCAAGCATATTTTGATTTTGTGAGTCTTCACAGCGAATCAAAAGCCAAAGTATATGACAACTCGACTCAATTGCAAGTCTTGCTGAAGTTGAATCTCAGCAACTGGAAAGAATCTAAAGTGAAGTTTATCACACATTGGTTTGAAGAATTGAATCACCTCAACAAGCTTCGTCCTCCCAACAAACCCCTTGAGTACCATACTGCAAAATCAGCATTATGTCAGGCATGCTATTCCAGCTTCCAGCTAAGTGAACAGTTTGCCAAAGTCAAGGATCCAGTTGGCACAAATAGTACCGTGACAGAGGCAGTCGCTGAGGTAGCTGCTATCCACAAACTCAAAATCACACTCCTACTCGAAGCAACTTGACTCGATTCTCAGTCCGCAATGTCGGCTCCTAAGTCCACAGTATGTGCACATGTACACGACTTCTCATCTGGACAAGACCAAAATCATGACAACTATGCTCTCCCTATCGAATTCGAAGGTGACTACCAAGACTATGCGGTATTCAAGGCTGAACGGTCACCTGACCCTACCACACGCTTGCCCACTGGCATATGGAAGGCCCTATCACGTCAAGACATGAAGAGTTGGCTGAATTTTTCCCCGGAAGGCAAGAAAATAGTGGTCGCATCATTACGACGCAAATTGCTCCCAGATGATCAGCCGGATCCTAATGCTGTCAAGCCCATCACCTGAAAAGCATACACACATGGACATTCTGTCTCATTCCTAGAAGATGAGACCTCGAACAGAGATGCACATACCAATGCCTCAGCAGACCTCCATCCCGCTGTGGAAAACGACCGCAGAGGTGTCTTCCATGCATCACTTGGTGTATACAAGTCTCAGACTTCTTCCCCCAAGGACCAAAGACCCCTCAAGTCTTCCGTGTTGCCTGCACATCCCGCACGATCCCTCTCTGAGAATCCTGACATTTGGTACAAAAAGGATGGCGATACCCAGATACCTGTGGGAACATCCTCTTATTCCGTCAATTTTCATCAATGGTATAACCCTGACAATGATCTGACCTTCCCACATGATAATCAAATACCATTGTGCACCTATCGTGCTCACAAAGCTACGATCACCAATCCCGGCTTCGCCATGGTCGATCGCGGTGCAAATGGTTGTATCATCGGTAATGATGCATGCCTCATCTCCAAAGATATCCCGCCACGATATGTCAATGTCACAGGCATTAACAATCACCAAGTGCAGAATATTCCCATTGCTACATGCGACGCCTATTCCGTCTCGAATAGAGGCCCTATCATCCTCATTTTTCAATGAATGTGCATATACGGGTCGACACCCTTCTATCTTGTCCTCCGGCCAGATGGAAGCATATTTCTCCACTGTCAATGACACATCCATCAAAGCGGGTGGTGGACAGGTAATCACCACCTCCGATGGATATGCACTGCCTCTTAGCATTTGACATGGTTTACCATACCTTGTCATGCGAAAGTACACGACTATTGAATTTGACACGCTCCCACATATTATCATGACATCCGATAAGCACTGGGACCCATCCGTCCTCGATACCACAATCAGTGCTAAACACGAACAATTTCTTCAGAAATATCCTCCTCAGTCGCAACAACTTCCATATACCGAATACGACGAATACGGAAATCCACGTTGTCTTGAAGGGTTAGATATCTCTGTGTCCCCTGGCTTTTCCACGGTTACGTCTCTCAGTTTGTACTCCAGTCACTCCACTCGGTCTCCCTTTCTCCCTATTGATGATCATGGAACCAACGACCGCTCATTCTGGCTTACACCTACCAACTACGTTCATCAGGAGCGCCTTGCATGTGGTACTTCCCCTCCAATCTCTGGGACGGTCACTGCCTTTCCCACGGATTGTAATGCTAGTGATGCTACACATATCGCAATTACACCCCGTGAACGCTATCCCAACGAACATGATTACTTATCTCTAAAACCTTTCTTTTGCTGGGTTTCTACAGATCGCATCAAAGCTACTTTTGAAAATTCAACGCAATATGGTTCGTTAGCGGTTAGCCCTGATGGTAACATTTTCTAACATTTTCATTCCCCCCAGCCGGCTATGAACGTTCAACCATTCAATGACGACGTCTTGTCTGATGCTGTCTATTCCTATGTCCCAGCGATTGATGGTGGTTCCAAACTTGCCCAGATCTTCTTTGGTCGGAAGTCCCATATCATACATGTTGAAGAAATGCGCACCACCGGCGACTTTCTATCATGCTTTCAGAACTTCGTTCGAAAATGGCTCAGGCCTCTTCGCCTCCTATGTGATCATGGGAAGTACCAATCTAGTAAGAGGGTCACAGATTATCTCAAAATGTTATGGATTGGACTCTGGCAAAGTGAACCCTATCACCAACACCAGAATCAATTTGAACGGCAATATCAAACGTTTAAGCGTATTGTCAATCGCATCATGGACCGTACAGGCACACCACCGCATCTCTGGCTGTTGTGCATGACATACGTTGCCAGACTCCTCAATGTTATTTCTGATCCTACTCTGTCGGACAAACAACCGGTCTTCATTGCTACTGGTACACTTGGCAATATAAGCGCATACACCAGTTTCTTCTGGTTTGAACTTGTTTATTTTAAGACCAATGACTCCCCTTTTGGTACCCAGTCTACCGAACGCCTCGGTCATTTCATAGGCATTGCCGAACATGTTGGCAATGGACTTTGTTTCCGCATCTGGGATCCAGTCACCAACAAACTGCTTGACCGGTCTGGTGTACGCTCTGCTCTTACACCTGAGTCTCACAACAAACGAGCTGGCCTCTTTACCAATGACGGCTTCATAAAATGGCGTAAGGCCAAGGATTCCTTACCCCGATTGTAAGCCACTGGTGACACTCCTACACTCACGAAACATGGGGAGCATATCACTACGGATAGTCCCACTGCCGATTCTACACCACAGGACGTCCCAGCTACTCCTACTCTTGGCATCTCAACTACCGACTCCGACACCAATCGAAGCCTGGCCACTCCTGCGGAACATGACGACACCACACCGTCTGTACCTACCGAGCAACCTGGTACAACACCCCCCGCATCTGGTAATCAGGTTATTATCAAACCACCCGCCCACCCCTTGTTACCAAGCTTTCTTTATAAGAAGGTTGATGACAGCCCAAGCTGGTCCCCTTCTCCACTCCCTAACAACTATGGGGAGAGTTTTGATGGTCCTCCTACGACACACATCTTCAGCAAGACATCCGATGGCGCTCTCCTTACGGAAGATGATTTTGATCCACCGGAGCTAGCATACTTTGATGTTAGTGACGTCACAACTCCACACACCAACCCTGCTACTCCTTCAGTAGACCCATCACAGGTAGTTGTTACCGATGAAGAAGGCAATGCACAATTTGACGATGATGGTAAACCACTTACCATTCCTACGGTCCCGATTGCCGATCTACAAGGAAGATCTTTCCTTGTAACCAACCCCGATGGTACTCGAAAGCGTCTTACCATCGTCGATGTAGAAGACAGACTTGAACGCAATAACAACTTCATCAAGTTCAAGTGCAAGCACTCTGATGACGAACTTGACGATATCATTGCATACAATGATGGCATGAATTACATCCACCGTGATTCTACCCAAGAAGATGGAAAACTTTGGTCATTTCGCCGAATCCTAGGACACCAAGGTCCACTGGATAACAAGCACCCTCAATACAAAGGTTCCAAGTATAACCTTTGGATTGAATGGGAAAATATGGAATGGACATATGAACCATTAGCCAACATTGCGGCTGATGATCCTGTTACTGTTGCCAAATATGGGAAAGACAACAACATGCTTGACCTCCCAGGTTGGAAACATCTTCAAGCGAATCACCAATCTAGCACGACAAACCAAGAAATTTAATCGACTCATGCATCAAGCCAAACTCCGTACCAAAGCATGATCGGTTCACTCCAATGGATCATCGCCATTGGGCGATTTGATGTTCAAACAGCCGTGATGACACTCTCGAGTTTTCAGAGCCCAACCATGAGACGGACACCTTGACCGAGCCAAACGTATCTACGGATATATCTCCAAGTTTAGACATTTTAAAATCAGGTTCCGCGTGGAACCCCCAGATTTTATATTGACTAAACCGGACACCATCGATTGGTCCAACACCGTCTATGGGGAGCATTCTGAAGAGCTACTCGATGACACTCCTGCACCACTTGGGAAGACAGTAGTGTTAACACACTTCTATGATGCAAACCTCATGCATGATATTCTCAGTGGTAAGGCTGTAACCCGCATCCTTCACTTTGCGAACAAGACTCCCATGATGTGGTTCTCAAAGAAACAATCTACTACAGAAACAGCCACCTTCAGAGCTGAATTCGTTGCAGGAAGAACTTGCATCGAGCAAATCGTTGATCTACGTCACTCGTTCCAATACCTCGGAACACGAGTCCATGACATCTCCTAACATTCATGGGGAGACAATGAGAAGATGATTCAAACGTCAACCTTCCCTTACGCAAGGTTGCATAAGCGTCACAACATCCTATCTTTTCACTATGTACGAAGCATGATAGCGAGAGGTTTCGTTCTAATGCTGCACATCCCAGGTAAGGATAACTGTGCAGATATTCTCACCAAGCATTGGGGACACTCAGTTGTGTATCCACTGCTCAAGCCCCATCTTCCACTTCTGCGGGAATACCGGTGACCTCCTCCAAGACAATGGAAGCATCATGTAAAACGTGATGACCTTTCACAAGGAAACATGGGGAGTATTAAATTCCTTTCATGTCCAGATGTACCAAAGCTACCCGATGGTAGATATTCTATTCGTACGAATCAATGAGTCCCGTATCAACCAAAGTAATCAATTCCCAAGGCATATCGATTCCCACGGAGCAATGATTCCCATCGCGCATTGACGGTGAGCAATCTCTGTTTTATAATATTGACATTGTTCTTCGGTGAGCAAACTCTGATTTCATAAAGTATCACACAAGCTACGGGAGCAATTCCTGATTCCATTGATAAACATATCATAAGATCTTCCTAACAGAACAAGAGAAGAAAACCGTTGGCGTGTGATCCTCACACAATATATATATATATATATACACAGATATATACGGTCAACAACCAATGCATGTACGGAAATAATCAGCGAGTAATCTCATCACTACGCAACAGCAGTTGCAACGTATTTCATCTCAATAAAAGAGATATCTTGCATTTCGGCAAGATTTCACTTTATCTCATACTTTTAACATTCAACTGATTTATATCCCAAAATTCACACTAGTTGCTACCAACTACTTGTAATCTACATACTAAGGTCTGTCTCGCTGTATCTGAATAAGTTCACAGTAAGAAGAGATCTGGCGTTTCCATAGTCCTTGCCTGTAGTCCGATTATCTGTTGCCGAAAGTATCCAGCCACAATTGTCATGCATAGAGTACAATCGTTTGTCTACTAACACACTAACACAGCATTGCTGTTCTTCAGAAGCCTTCGAATCAGACTCTCAACGGACCGGATTCAGAAGGAAAATAATAGAACCAATGACAACAAGTGAGAAGGAGGGTGATGCTTTGGAGCGGTGTCAGAGAATATAAAATGATTCTGAAACTGAACGGCGTAAACGCTTTTTTGTCGACAAACAGCCAAACTGTGCAGAGAAGGCATAGGAGAAAATGAGGGTTTCGTATGTGGGTGGGCAAGATCAGAGAAAGTGTAACGGTAATCAATTATGGACAGCAAATATAATAAGGAAGCACGTACTGGTGCCATTGCGTTTCGAAGAAGACATGGTCAAATGGAAAGAAAAAGGAATGTTGGGGTAAAGGCAGAAGCGCTGAAACACAAAGTAGACGTAATGAAAGTGATCGTAAGTGTAAGTGTTCATTGTCATGAAGTATCGGGTGTACATTGGGCTATGGGTAAATATTTTGGGGGATAAAGGAAAACAAGATAAGGAAAATAAATGGCCGAATGACAATCGGAGCGTTATTTTCGAGCGAGGAAGATAAATTACGGCCCAAGATACGGGGAATATGTTGTCGGCGAAAAAAAATACGGGCTTTGTCGGCATCAAATTTGATCAAAAAAGCCGATGAAACGACAACCAGGTGCGGAGTACGAGATACGAATATTCCGCTGATCAAGCATTAGAATCAAACGCACCTCCACTACTTGGAATCCTTAAGTGGTAAAAACGATATCACCTAAGGCTACAAACAAAAGAGGATAATCGGTTAGAAACAAGAAATATCCAAAGACCTGAACAGTAAGTAAACACTTGGAATCCATAAGTAGATTCAGAAGAATATACTTGATATCCCATGAGGAAATTACTTATTGCAATCAAGAAAATCAATACCGATTCCGGATGGGCCTCATTTATCTACCCACTCTACGAACAAGCATACGCCCCACCGGATAAGAAATACTTAACCTCATAAAAGACCGACACAATGCTAATACAGCAACAGAGAAACAGCAGTATCGGTACGATGAAGATAACAGTAACAGATAACCGGGGAAGATCTCTACCAAGAAAAATACAGCAGAGAGCCCCAATACAGGGAAAATACATAGTAAAAATAAGAGCGTCTCTCTGAGCTCACATCTCTTTAAATTTCAATTATCCTATACCTTTCGGTCGATTTTTAGAGTAACAACAGGTTGTAGAGCCCTTATAACTCACACAATTGCTGCCCATCCGTAGGATTGTGTATACCTTAAGCTATCTATCTCCGGCCGTTCAGCACCTCCACTGTCGGTTAAATTCAGAGGAACTTTGTAGTGACGCCCATCTGTGTGCTACACTTCAGCCTCCCCCATCTCTCCTTCTTCTTCTCCTCCTTACTCGCATATCAAGGGGTGTATACAGATCCTTCTACCAAGAATCTTCTCTGTAATACACGACAGAAGCGTACGTATTAAGGGGGTGTATCCACAGAACATTCTACCACGAATCTCCTTCTGTAACTACTCACAACATCGACATCGACGATTTCGACGATCACGGTTAATCGCATCACAAGAACGTTCGAGGCTCATCAACAGACTGCCCCACAACAATTGTTCCGCCGACGATTGTTCTACGAGAATCTTCTCTCATCCCCCACGATCGATTACCACAGCAACAACAACGATTTATTCGTATATTTGACAACAACGAACGTTCATCTGTGACCGAACAAGGCTAAATATTGTCGTCGCCGCCATAACACCAATCCGACATCCACCATGGTCCCTCCACCAGAAGCATACGATTGGTCCAATGTCTATGGGATTGCATTCAAATTCCAAAGTGACAACAACCCCCAGAAGTCCTCTCTCTCAATGGCTCCTATGCAGAGACTGTGCCAATTACAGCACCTGAAATTATCAACTCTCTTTCACATTGGACGCTAATGACGAAGGCCCCAGAACCTTGGTCCGGCCCAGTCACTGCACTCAGGAAGCCTTCTGCAACAGCATCACTTGGACATGGCTAACATCGATGAACTAGCAAAGGGACATAGCCCAGCTCCTTGATTCATGCTCCGTACGATTTGTTAAACCTGGATCCCCAAACCAAAAAAGGATCAGAAACCCACAGGAGTTTGACTCTGCAGGAAGAGAGGCTGTCAGACGAGCTGAAGCAACCAACGACCCAGAAACCCTTGCAACAGTAATATTCAACATCAATCCAATGAAAATTCAGAAGAAACTGGAAGACCAATGACCCAGCAACTATTTCAATGGCATCTACACAGGCGAACTCCAACCCGACGCTGATGATGAAAAGAGGCCAGCATGATGCAAATGCTATTTAGCTACAACCCCAGTGCCCACTGCAGCAGGCACCGACATGCAACAATTGAACCACCCTACTACAACAATTGGTCAAAACAATGTCAACAACAACAACAAACAAATGCTGGTGCCAACCATCAAGCAACACTTGACCTTCCATATGGAATCCAGCCACCTTACCACCACCAGTTAATGAGCAAGTACTATAGGAAAGAAGAATTCCTCACCAGAGATTGATATGAAAACAGACTTCCCAATCACCTACACGACTCATTCGGGAAATGAAACAATTGTCAGGCAAAACCTACTACTACACAACCTAGGCAGTGGGAGAAATGACCAGCACCTGATCCACCAGAAGTGGTGACTGCTTTGACCTACCAGAGCCCTGATAAATCCAAGGAAGGCCGCGAGAGACAAATATTTTTCTCTCAGGATTTCCACAACTTAAAGGATGCAACCCCACCCTCAAGTCAGGTAAATGGTACAGAGAAATCACGGCTCATGCACAGCAACACCACCATTTACGTCCACCGTTACTATCTCTACAGGCGCGAAGCTGATCACACTCAGAGGTTTTACAATTGGTGATGGTCTCCCACACAATCTACCTTCAAGATATGAATTGGCCATTCAAGAATGGGGCAATCTCATTTACACCACACTCAGAAACTGACAAAATCATCCCTGATTCATGTGCAAGTATGAAGGCCACCATTCAAAAGCTTTGAAGGCAGACAGGGATACAAAGCTCTATACACAGTCATTGCTTAGACACATCCCAACTCCAAACGGCCATCCAATGCAGGCAGAATGGTCCGAAATCCTCCAAATCAGGATGCAGCTGAATCACTTGAAGAATACTACTTCAGGTACAAGGATTACTTGAGACTTAGAGTGTTCCTCCAAAAACCAAATCCCGGCACCATCAGTTTGACAGGAAGAAGTCAGCAACCTCATTGCAGGAACCACTCTCTCGGAAGAACTCTTCAAAAAGACAGAAGATGAACGCGACTCAGACGACCAATTTCAAACGGGACCAAATACAAAGCAGGTAGGCTCCTAAAAACCCTGCCAAACGTATGATGAGCAAGATAAAGGCTGAAAAGAAGTACAAGGACAAAACCTCCAAACCAAGCCTGTCCAAGCAACTAGCCGTCACAGGAACCAGACCAGGTCCCCGTCGCAAAAAAATGATAGGTTTCAAAAGCGCGCTGGGGGGTGGGCAACAATACTGTCAGAACACTTCTACTTTGACTTCTCACTCAATCAGCCTGATTCGATTCTCTCTGGATACCCCGAGATGGATGAAGAATCTGTAATCCCTTCCCTCCATCAAGCAATATTGTAATGCTATCACTGCTTTGACAAGCAGCCCAGATCTCTTTGACACATCCAGAAAATGCATTGTTTGTCATACATCCGGTCATAGTTTGATAATTGCCCTGCCTACAAGACGTTGAGTCCCTCAAGAAACATAGGATTGCCACAGCCGTTTTTCTAAGCAAATGCAATAGAGAAACCCAACAGCTCTTAGATTCTATTCAACAAATCTCTCAGATTCAACATTGAAGATGAAGATCAGATGAGGGTCCCCCCCCGATGATGCAGTAGAAGACCAAAATTTTTGCCAAGGCCAAGAATAGACAGTCTTTCTTGCAGCCATGTGACATCACCTCAAGATGCTCCTCAAGGATTTGACGTCGTCACAGCCCCTCAAGTGAACAGCTTATATCCCTTCCTTGGACTCCAGCAGTGTCAGCTCCTACGAATCTGTCAAGATTGGTGCTGTCACTCTTCTCCCTAGGGACAGCCTCCAGCCTTCAATCCCAATTGATGTCTACTGTGATATGGCATCACTTGAGGTTACAAGCCCCTGCATCGGAATCACATCTGGAAAACCAATTGGGATCCCAACTTTGACAGAGACAACCCTACCTCAGTTGATACCAACGATGTGCAATTCCTGGTCCCACCAGATCCTATTGCAGCTACAGCCTATTTCCAACATGGCATCAGAGCTCAGATTGATACAGGTGCCAAAGTTTCATGTACAAACCTAAAGCATATCCTGCATGATTACAAACCTTACACCAAGTTGAGAAAATGTCTGGTCAGGCTCACAGCAGCGATTGGAGGAAAGGCAGCCACCTGTATTCCTGAAGGATCGGGCTATGTGCACATACCAGCCCCCAATCAAATAGGGTACATTGGAGTCTTCTTCTACTATTCTCCCTCACTGTCAACAACATTGCTGAGTGAGAATGATCTTTGTGGAATGACATCTCGCATGAGACATCAGTTCAGTGGACAGTCCATTCACAAAGCCTTCCATGACAACCATGACTCATCTGTTGAACAAAATGGAAACCTCACCATTATTTGTCATCACAAGCAGAGCACTGCCAAAAGTGTTGTCCTACATGGAAGTATCATTGATGGTCAGTGCTACACACATCCAATACTGATTCCAGACATTGACTTTGCATCCCCATATGCCAATTGTGCAACATCTTCAGCATATGCTTTAGCAACCGACATGGAATTCAAGAAAGCCTGCGAACTAGCCTCCAAAGAAGCCATTAGCAACTACAGGTATGATATATACACGAATCTTGTCACCCTACAACAATGCACTGAAGCAGGGAAAGATCGGTCTGATACCAGTGACATGCCAAAGTTTGACGCAAAACTGTTTTTCACCAAGATTGTGGACAAAAATATCCCCATTCAAGCCATCAAAGCCAAAACATCAAAACTTCTTTGGCACCAAAGATTAGGACACCCATGCGATGACTTCCTATACCACGCTCATAAACACATTCTAGGAGTACCAAAGTTCAAGCGTCAAACGAGTATTCTTGATCAATGTCCAACTTGCATTCAATGTAAACAAACGAAGAATCCTGCTGGATCCCATTCCACAAGAAAGGCTACACAACCTTTCCAGGGTTTGTCAATTGGCTTTGCTTTTTCAGGTACCAAATCATCCAACAGTAAACGGAAACGGGACTACGAAGGCATACATGGTGAGACAGCTTGGATTCTCATCACAGACCACTATACTGGTATGAAATATGGTGATACCAGAATCTCCAAAGCAGCACCACTCCATTGGTTGGAACATTTCTTCTCCCAGCACAACCCAGCTTGTGCCAACAAGTATATCACAGTTGATCAAGGTGGCAAACTCTATCACAATCCTGATATCAGAAACCTCTTCTCTGCGTTTGGATACTCAATTTTTCCAACTGGTGCTGATGCTTCTCACCAAAATGGTACAGTTGAAAGAGCACATCAAACTTTGGCTAACTCAATGCAAACCATGCTCTCTGGTGCAAATTTGCCCATCAAGTTTTGGCCCTTTGCTTTCTATCATGCCCTGAGGTTGTCAAATGCCTTCCCTGAAGGCAAACAGCAGCATTCACCATTGGAATTGGCAACCGGCCATAAGGAAAATCTTGCTGACTTCAGGACCTTCGGTTGCAGAGTTTGGGTTAGACCTCCTGGCAAACACTCAATCAAGCTCAAACTGAATGCCCGCAAAGGCATATTCCTGGGTTTTGTCCCATACACTACCAGAAACATCCTTTGGTATGATACTGAGACACACCGAGTCAAGATCGCCACTCATGTCCGGTTCGATGAAGGCATGAATGACTTACCCCTTGCAGACCTCCCAACTAATGTCAAGCACCTGCTCAGGACTGATGACAACCTTCCTCTCCCACCGGAGCCAACTGAGGTGTCATCCAGTGATTTTCAATTCTCCATCTCACCATTTGCAGATTTCACCAATCTCAGACTCACTGTTTCAAACTCTTGTGCCGATCTCGCATTTGGTCTCAAATATGCCAATGACTCACTACTTGGCAGAGCCTACGTCACGGATCTCCTTCCCAACAGTCCTGCCTCCGCGCTTTTCTCCTCCCATAAAAAATCTCTCTCCAAGCTCAGAGAAGCTTATATTGTATCTATCAATCACACCCGTGTGTTTTCTGCTGCTGATGTTACCACAGCCTTGCATGCATCCCACGATCGAGGGGTGAGGGATTCAATAGATACACCCATTACCTTTGCACTTGAAGCCAAATTGTCTATGAAAGAAGTCAGAAAACACTCGAATGAATATGGACTATTTGCCCCCAATACGCCGTGGAAGGAACCCGCTGATGAAGAAGACCCACCTTTTTTTGACCGTATTTCATCCATCAAGACTATCAAGAAAATTGGCAACAAATACAAGAATATCATCCAATCCAGAATCAACCAGGTCAATAGCACTAAAACACTCCATGCCAACATCCAAAAACACTTGGCCCCAACTGAGGATGACATGGATGTTGTCATTCCCACTATTGATATTGCATCACTTCGAGCCATCACCAAGCTTCACAAACCAGGCAATCATGCATTACCTCTAGATGCGGATTCACTACCAACTGAAGAAATTGAACTCTTAATCAAGGCCATCAATTCAAAAGCAACTACACCTGAAGAACAAGCACTAGGGCACTTCACACGAAGGAATCTCAAGTCATTATCCACATGGGCTGAATGGGAAGCTGGAGAGCGAAAACAACTTGATCAGTTTGAAGACTTGGAAATGTTTGGATCACCCATCCCATATCCTAAGGATCCAGAAGCTATTATTCTCCGACCCCATTGGCAATACAATGTCAAAAGGAATGGTGTCTAAAGAGCCAGGCAATGTTGCAATGGAAGCAAATATGCAGCTCCAACCCTGCACGCTATTGCCATGTCATACTCTTCTTGTGTTGAACACCCCATTCAAAGATTGTTCTTTGCCATTGCAGCAAGCCTCAATCTCAAAGTGTATGCTGGAGATGCTGCTGACGCATATGCCCATTCTCCAGGGCCCAACATCCCTACATACATGACTATTGACGATGCATACGCAGAATGGTATAAACACAAGCATGGCAAAGACATAGACGGAAGATTGGTGCTTCCTGTCCTCCGCGCACTCCAAGGCCATCCGGAATCAGGTAGGTTATGGGAAAGCCACATCAACAAGATCTTGAAAGGCCCTGATCTCAACTTCAAGACACCACGCATGCCAGAACAATCTACACAACAGTTTTTGAAGGTGAAACAGTCTACATGCTGAGACAAGTGGACGATTTTGCACTGGCCTGCACATCCGAATCCATATCTGACAAGATCTATGACATAATTGGGGCGAAACTGAAGCTACCTAAAGAACATGTAATCCCCTTCACAAAAATGGGATTGCTTGAAGACTTCAATGGAATCGATGTCAAACAAACAGCTGATTACATTGAACTGTCCTGTGCCAATTACATCGACCGCATTATGACATCCCATGGATGGGAAACGGATTCTAAGATGAAACCTCACTCCAAGCCGTCAGCGCCTTTATCAACTGAAGTGCTGAGCCAACTACAATCACATACTGATGGACCATTAGAAGGTACCAAGGAACATGCTGAATTACAATCCACATCTGGTTTCTCCTACAGGACGCTCTTAGGGGAAATGATGTTCGCGTATGTCAGCTGCCGGAAAGACATTGGCTATGCAGTGACCTTGATGTCAAAGTACAGCTCCAATCCCACTGCATTCCACTATTCCAGTCTGAAGAACATAGCCCGCTATCTCAGAACAACCAGATCTTGGGGAATTAGATTCTACAGACCAAATGCTGAACCATCTCTACCTCCAGGGGAACCATACAACGACGCAGTCCAAGATGCATCACTCCCCAAATACCCTGAAGATATCAAGCAAGCCAAACTGATGTGCTTTGTTGATGCAGCATATGGAAATGATCCAAAACATCACAGGTCCACCACAGGGTATGTCTTCACTTATGCTGGTGGAGCAGTTGTATACAGATCCAAAGCTCAGTCACTTACTGCGCAGAGTTCTACAGAAGCAGAATTCATTGCTGCAGTCACAGCGGCCAAAACAGCCAGATATCTCAGGTCCATACTCAAGGAATTAGGATTTGTTCAAGTTGGTCCAACTCCTATCTATGAAGACAATGCATCAGCAATTGAAATCATCAATGCCCAGAAGCCAACTGAAAGAACCAGGCATATTGAAATCAGGTTCTTTGCGATTCAAGCTTGGAAAGAAAATGGTGAAATCAAGATGATTCATATTCCTGGAGTTATCAACCCTGCTGATGATCTAACCAAACCATTGGGATGGATCTTGCACGCCCGCCATGCAAGATACATCATGGGGCACTACCCAGGTTAAACCAGTCAACAGTACGCGCTTTGAGGATTGCTACGATTGATTCGATCAGATTCCGATTCGATCCGAATCAGCAAAATTGATCCAAGGTTAAACATACTCCGACAGTAATCCAACATCATTAGCGTGTTGGATCAAGGGGTGTGTTGTCGGCGAAAAAAATACGGGCTTTGTCGGCATCAAATTCGATCGAAAAAGCTGATGAAACGGCGACCGAGGTGCGGAGTACGAGATACGAATATTCCGCTGATCAAGCATTAGAATCAAACGCACCTCCACTACTTGGAATCCTTAAGTGGTAAAAACGATATCACCTAAGGCTACAAACAAAAGAGGATAATCGGTTAGAAACAAGAAATATCCAAAGACCTGAACAGTAAGTAAACACTTGGAATCCATAAGTAGATTCAGAAGAATATACTTGATATCCCATGAGGAAATTACTTATTGCAATCAAGAAAATCAATACCGATTCCGGATGGGCCTCATTTATCTACCCACTCTACGAACAAGCATACGCCCCACCGGATAAGAAATACTTAACCTCATAAAAGACCGACACAATGCTAATACAGCAACAGAAACAGCAGTATCGGTACGATGAAGATAACAGTAACAGATAACCGGGGAAGATCTCTACCAAGCAAAATACAGCAGAGAGCCCCGATACAGTGAAAATACATAGTAAAAATAAGAGCCTCTCTCTGAGCTCACATCTCTTTAAATTTCAATTATCCTATACCTTTCGGTCGATTTTTAGAGTAACAACAGAATATAAAGTATTGGAATACGTAGGGAATTGAATATAGATATAACGATCAATGAAAGACAGTTAAGTTTACATAGAAGAGGAAGCGAACGTGAGGCTCATTAAATATGTAGATAGAAAATACCCGATAACAAGGCCCAGTAGCACCAATAATAGCCAAATTTGTGGCAGGCACCTAGGCTACCAAAAATTTGAAAAACTTATTCTGAGGCTCTTGCCCCGTTCTAGAAATCATGCGGTTAAGGACATACAGGCAGACTATGGGACGTACGCCCGACAGGCTAGATTGTTTACTCGTGATAGTTGCCAAAGTAAATAACTGTTTATACGATTCATCTCAACGCACATACGACCCGTAAAGAGGGACCAATAGAGGTGCAGTGGAGTCCAGATATTGATTAATCTTAATGCTCACAATTTTAGAACCTAATCAATATTACAACAAATCTACCTACTGCAATCTAATGACTCGCAGTAGAAATCAGAGTTTATCAGACCCACTGATTCTAACCAAAAGAGTGCTTAGTCAACAATCGGCTACCGTTCAAATGAGTGTCCCAGCGGTTCACACGACAATAAAAGGAGCGAGACCGATTACCGACTGATCACCGGTTAATCAAAGACCCCGGAAGGCTATGTTTAATTTTGAGCACTTAGAAGGGTAATGGCACTAGTGCAGTCTGGCTTGAGCTAATACCTCTTGCTTCTCTCAAACGACATAACGGCCTAGGGGGAAGAGCAAATGCCAACGATACAAGATATCGAATCCGGGGCTGAAGCAGCCGCAGTCTTTACATTCAAAAGTAAACGTGTTCCAATTCAAACATGGAAGAGGTCCACATGGCGCCTCAAACAACATGATGAGTACTGGCAACACACCTAGGTGTGCATAGAAACGGAAACAAGTCACTGGCCCCAATAGTACAAAGTGTACTATCGTACCGTACTAGCTGAAAAGACAGCCAAAGGGCTGGACAAGAGGGGAAATTACTCACATACGGCGGGGCAGCGCACAGACGTGTGCACTAAGCTGAACCTAGTCACTACACGGAGAGGGCAGTTGAACTATTCTAGAGCAGTTTCAACTCCCGCTCATTAGAGGGACCCGTTAAACTCGTAACCGTAAAATAACGGGAAAACAAACAAACGGCCCAGATCCCTGTACAAACAACTCAACGGCCGCATGTTCCTGTGGGAGTCAGTAGCGGGCCGGATCAAACGGTCACTAGATTCCCGCACAAGTAACCTCAACGGCCCTGATTAAAATCAGAACCCGAACAGTTTGCTTAAGTATGGGGCAACTGAGGGATTTACTTTCGGAATAGAAACGTTTGTAAGATTTTGCAAGGAGAAACCACTAGAAAATATCCACTACTAGTGATATCGCGAAGAGAATGATTATTTGAGAAATCCAAAATCCCTTCAGAAAATCATTCATATATCACTTACAGAACAAGTAAGCAACTATTCCAGATGCAAAATACCGACCATGGTGAGAGGAAGAACAGCTCGACAGAACCAACGCAACGACAATGTGGCCGCTAATCCAGCGGCTGCCGCCGCTAACCCAGCAGCTGGTGGACCTGCCAACAATGGACCAGCCATTCCTGCCAATCTCGGCTTCACAGCGGCGCAAATGGAATTCATTAGGACCATGATGGATACTAACCGGGCTCCGGCACTCACACAAGATGTTCAAGACGCAATTGAACGCGCTAATGAGCTGGAGGGAATCCCTGGATATGCAGGGGAGAGGTCCCTAACCCCAACCAAAATAGTGTTCAGGGAAATCTTGGAATCTTTCAGATTGAACCGGATTACGGCAGACAAACTTTTCCGGACTGGCTACAGCAGTACTGACTCCCTCGAAGACATGGATGAATCCGCAATCAAATCCCTGGTGAATGGTGTCAACAAGACCAAACACAACTACTGCCCGGACCCAAAACAAGTGAACGTGGGGAGGGTCTTCGGGGATCGCCTCAAGTTGTTTGTGGCTTGGATTGAATTTCAGCCTCTCATTGGGGCCACAGCTACCCCGGTTGACTGGATGGCTGACCCGGACGCAGAGGCCAAGACTCGAACTCGCCTCAAGTCCCTCAAGGAAGACGATAGCAACACGGCGGCCGGGGATCTTACTCTCCCAGAACCACTCACTGCAATGTCAAAATTCAAGGAATTTGATGAACGATTCAGGGAATATCTTCGACACAAAAGGGGTGTCACCAAAACATCTCTACTCTACACGATCCGGAGGGACTCTATAGTGGGCGATGCTGAGAGGGGGGGGGGGGGGCGTTGGATCTGCCCCGACAGACAAGTATGCCGACTGGAATGAATACTCTATACGATGCACGGTTCATTCAGGATTCCACTGGACCAAAGACAACAATAGGCTATGGGGAATCCTTTTCAAATTGGTAGGGGCGGGCCCCGGTTGGTTCTACATCCAAGGTCTTGGCTCCGAAGGGGATCAGAAAAAGGCATATTTCACCCTCTACTCTCAAGCATATGAATCAACGAATATAAGACTTCTCATAGAAGAAAAGAGGGCCTTCCTACAGAGTTCTACCTATTCCGGGGATACCAAGAACTACAGTTTCGACAAGCACAAAAGGCGATGGTATGATGCAAAGGAGTTCCTGTTGCGGCATAAGGCTTTCCCACCGGAAGATCAGTTTGTTACCGTCTTCTGCCACTCCGTCCGAGAACTGTTTCGCGGGGTTCGAATTTACTTCTCGCGCACAAATTTTGTGCGTGATTTTAACACGGCAATATTTCTGGATACCCTGAAATTCGCGACGATCGTATAAGGGTATATGTAAACTCAGCACTATTTCTGTGCGCGTGATGCACATTACTCTACTCTCAAATAAAAATAATTTATTTCAGTCTCTAGCAGAACCGAATTATTATTCTGTACGAACAACACTTACTTCTATTCACGAATAAAAAAGAAATCTTGAGTCAGTATTAATTCCAAAATATTAATCTACCAAACAACAATTCGATTCTGCTCCCCTAGTTGTGAATTATATTTCTTGACTACAATATTCCCTTTTTAAAATGTAGATTCTATTATGCTTGATTTATTCCTATTGCGACGTATTACGAATCCTCCATTATTTCTAATATTCTCAAAATTAAGTTCAAGATTAGTAGTAGTTTTGTATTATGTATGTACTGTTATTTTCTACATTAGTTCACCCATAGATAAACTTTCATTCATCAATGCTGTTATTGCCGGATCAATATAGACGTTTCTTTTCTTTTTCTTCTTTGGTCCACTACAATTAGTGGAGCTGCTACTAGTAATATTTGCATCGCCCTGCTTATTGTTGGTGTAATTTGTCGAACTTTCGTTCCTAAATCTGTCCCTCATCATTTCTTCCAATTTCCTTCCTGTTTCTGGGTGTTTTCGCATCTCGCCAATTTTGTCGCACAAGTCACTGAACAACTCGCGACCTTCCTCCATCCATCCATTTCTGCTTCCACTGTCTGAATCGCAGAATTTTTTTTTTGTCGCGGAATCGTGGCATCACCCTTTCGCCGCTGCTGGTTCACCCATACATGATGCTCATTGTAGATTAGTACCAATGCAAATGCTTCATCTGCTATAGTAAATATATCACTCAGCAAGTGCCTCTCCTTCCGTTGTTTGAAATTGGAATTTGTCGGATTGATTGCCGACATGATTCTTGTAACAAAATAATAAAAATCTTCATCTTCCGCGTCTTTGTATGTTCTGTATTGAGGGTTTAAAATACCTGTGTTTTCATATTCTGTGTCTTGAATAACTGCAACAGTACCAGGGAATGTGATAGGGACTCGACCTTTTCTGTAATCGTCTGTACGGAAGTATCATAAGTATCAACGGGCAGCATGTTAGTGTTGTCGGACCAAAAATAGATTCTCAAAATCCTAATTTCAACAACCAATTCTCCCACCTGTATTTACCTATCCAGTTTTTTCTCGCTAATGTTTGTGAGTTGTGCCTCAATGCAGTCAGTACTGTCCCTACTCGTTTCCTGTAAAAGGAACAGAATGCCGCAAGTGGAATATTTTGTGGCTTCATAACCGCACTTTCTCCAACAGCTTTATTTATTACAAGCGCCGTTACCTTGTCATTGATAGGGAACTTCATGTTGGGGTACCAATGTTTTTTGACGTAATCCCTTAGCTGCTTCTCCACTCTTTCACTCATATCACTCAAAGCCTTAAGCATATCGTTGTCTATTATAAGTCCATATTCGTCTGTAATTGTACTTACTGCTCGTTCTCTTGTGTCGCCGGCATTGTAACTCCCCTCTCCCTGCATGGTTGCCTCCGTTTGTTTAGGTACCATTACTACCTTTCCCACCCCTATATGTGGTTCCCTCTCTTGTTTCCGTAAGCGTTTTGCCACTTCCTCTGCCAATTTGTCATATTGGATATTTTTCATGACATGTTCGGCAACATCCTCTAAATTGTAGCATTCTCCGTTAGATGTTTTCTCTACCACATTGGTTTTTGTTCCTTCTTTCTGTTGGTTCGTTACTGTAGTGGTGGTTGTGTTGGTAATGGTCAGCGCTGGTTCGTTACTCTGGTTGATGGTGTTTTGTTCTTCCGTGTTTGTAGTAGTAGAAATTGTGTTGTCGGAACCATTTTTTTTACTGTTGCCCTTTGATGCGTTCATAGTTGTGGTATTACTGTTACACACTTTGTTAGTAATTGCGGTGTTTGTTTTAACTCTTCTTTTCTTACCGTTGTTGTCCCCTGTATTTTGATGATCACCGGGCCGGATGGTTTTGTTGTTTCGAAGGGTCTTCCCCTCGGATTTTTTGCTTCGTCGTGTCTTTCCGATAGCATTCATATTTTTTTATTTTATTTTCTGAATACGGTGTCGATCAAGAATCATGTGTTTCTTTTTGTGTGGTTTTGTGTGTGTACTAATAATTTGTCGGATTGTGTACGGTGTTTTGTTTTGTGTGTGTTGTGTGTGTCGTGTGTGTGTGTGTGTGTGTACGGTGTTTCGTGTAGTATGTGTACGATGTTTTGTGTGTAGAATTTTTCCGTGGGTTCTGTACTATGTTGTTTGCCCGAACATCTTCTGTGTGTTGTCTGGTTTTGGGCGCGCTGTTATATTTGTAGCAGTAGAGCACGTACCTGTGCAAGCCACCCCTCCCGCGCCATAATTTTTTCAGAAGGGAAACATTTGATCACACTAAGGTTATGTATTTCAATCCTCTAGTCACATGTAGAATCTCGTAGACTGCTGCACCTAACATACCGTACTGTCTTGTGTGCCATTTGTATCTACAAACCACATCATTGTCTGTACTGTGTGTGTCAAAGTTGTTCCCAATATGCATTTAAAAGTTGTTCCCAACATGCATTTCGTAAGTCATGTGATATGCATTCATGGCCTGGTACAAAAACTTTGGTAGTCATTACCAAATGAGACTGTTTGTGCCCTGGAATTGCACCAAAAATACCCTCATCATGTTTGCCATTTTGAGAGTCAAACCACAACATTTTGGGCATTCTGAGTGGCAAAGTTGTTCCCAATATGCATTTGATGAGTCATGATAAATGTATTCATAGTTTTGACCGGATACTTTTGGAGTCATTACCCAATCAGTTAGTTTGTGCCCTAGAATTGCACCAAAAATACCCTCATGTTTGCCATTTCGAGAGTCAAACCACAACATTTACAGCATTCTGTGTGACAAAGTTGTTCCCAATATGTATTTGATGAGTCATGAGGAATGTATTCATTGCTTGGACCAGATACTTTTTGAGTCATTACCCAATAAGTTAGTTTGTGCCCTGGAATTGCACCAAAAATACCCTCATGTTTGTCAGTTGGAGAGTGAAACCTTAAGATTTTGGGCATTCTATGTGTCATAGTTGTTTCCAATATGCATTGGATGAGTCATGATGAATGCATTCATGGCTTGGACCCGATACTATTTGAGTCATTACCCAATCAGTTAGTTTTTGCCCTAGAATTGCACCAAAAATACCCCCATGTTTGCCATTTGTAGAGTCAAACCTTAAGATTTTGGTCATTCTATGTGCCACAGTTGTTCCCAATATGCATTGGATGAGTCATGATGAATGTATTTATTGCTTGGACCAGATACTTTTTGAGTCATTACCGAATAAGTTAGTTTGTGCCCTGGAATTGCACCAAAAACACACCCATGTTTGCCATTTGGAGAGTCAAACCACAACATTTACAGCATTCTGTGTGACAAAGTTGTTCCCAATATGTATTTGATGAGTCATGAGGAATGTATTCATTGCTTGGACCGGATACTTTTTGAGTCATTACCCAATAAGTTAGTTTGTGCCCTGCAATTGCACCAAAAATACCCTCATGTTTGTCAGTTGGAGAGTCAAACCACAACATTTTGGGCATTCTGTGTGACAAAGTTGTTCGCACTATGCATTGGATGAGTCATGATGAATGTATTCATGGCTTGGACCCAATACTTTTTGAGTCATTACCCAATAAGTTAGGTTGTGTCCTGGAATTGCACCAAAAATACACCCATGTTTGCCATTTCGAGAGTTAAACCACCAAGTTTTGGGCATTCTATGTGACAAAGTTGATCCCAATATGCAATTTATTAGTCATGAGGAATGTATTCATTGCTTGGACCGGATACTTTTGGACTCATTACCCAATAAGTTAGTTTGTGCCCTGGAATTGCACCAAAAATACCTTCATTTTTGCCATTTGGAGAGTCAAACCAAAATATTTTTGGCATACTGTGTGACAAAGTTGTTTCCATTATGCATTTGATGAGTCATGATGAATGTATTCATGGCTTGGACCTGACACTATTTGAGTCATTACCCAATAAGTTAGTTTGTGCCCTGGAATTGCACCAAAAATACTCTCATGTTTGCCATTTGGAGAGTCAAACCACATCATTTTGGGCATTCTGTGTGGCAAAGTTGTTCCCAATATGCATTTGATGAGTCATGATGAATGTATTCATGGCTTAGACCAGATACTTTTTGAGTCCTTCCCCAATAAGTTACTTTGTGCCCTGGAATTGCCCCAAAAATACCCCCATGTTTGCCATTTGTAGAGTGAAACCTTAAGATTTTGGGCATTCTATGTGACAAAGTTGTTTCCAATATGCATTGGATGAGTCATGATGAATGTATTTATTGCTTGGACCCGATACTTTTTGAGTCATTACCCAATAAGTTAGTTTGTGCCCTAGATTTGCACCAAAATATCCCCATGATTGCCATTTGTAGAGTCAAACCACAACATTTTGGGCATTCTGTGTGACAAAGTTTTTCCCAATATGCATTTGATGAGTCATGAGGAATGTATTCTTTGCTTGGACCGGATACTTTTTTAGTCATTACCCAATAAGGTAGTTTGTGCCCTGGAATTGCACCCAAAATACCCTCATGTTTGCCAGTTGGAGAGTCAAACCACAACATTTTGGGCATTCTGTGTGACAAAGTTGTTCCCAATATGCATTTGATGAGTCATGATGAATGTATTCATGGCTTAGACCAGATACTTTTTGAGTCCTTCCCCAATAAGTTACTTTGTGCCCTGGAATTCCCCCAAAATACCCCCATGTTTGCCATTTGTAGAGTGAAACCTTAAGATTTTGGGCATTCTATGTGACAAAGTTGTTTCCAATATGCATTGGATGTGTCATGATGAATGTATTCATGGCTTGGACCAGATACTTTTTGAGTCATTACCCAATAAGTTAGTTTGTGCCCTGGAATTGCACCCAAAATACCCCCATGTTTGCCATTTGTAGAGTCAAACCTTAAGATTTTGGCGTTCTGTGTGGAAAAGTTGTTTCGAATATGGTTAGGGTTACATAATGTTCGAAAATTCAGTAATTATTGGGTCTTTTATATGGACTTCTCGCAAGTTCTTTACCCCTGCCGAAAATTAGGAGATTCTTTTTCGAACGTACACACATACCGTACAATCTAGTATGTACGAGATTCTTTTTCGAACAATCGTACGTACCAGATTATTTTTCGAACGTACATACATACCGTACAATCTAGAAGTAGTATGTAGGAGATTCTTTTTCGAACGTCGTACGTACGAGATTCTTTTTCGTACGTACGTACGAGATAGAATTGTCTAGTACAAAAAACGTGTAGAATTCTACAGTAGTCTAGAAATCAACACTAGTACCAAATCCTGTAGAATTGTACAGGATGTATGATTTTTTTTACCTCGCGACAAAAAAGAAAATCTTTCCCACACAAACACTAATAAACTTTTCTTACCTGCGACAAACAGAAAAGATCACTTTTTCTACCTTGCGACAAAAAAAATCACTTTTTCTACCTCGCAACAAAAAAAACAATCTACCTCGCAACAATAAAAATCACTTCATAATCTGCCTTCTTACATCCGACTTATTTGACTAGGGTGTTGGTTCTTGTAATCAACACTCCGTCCGAGAACGTTTGATCCAAAACCTCTTTTGAGCCGGAGGATCTGTTGTCAGATATTTTAGTCCGAAATAACAGCCTTGTACTGCAAAAGAAGTAGTTAGCATTTGACGAGAAGGGGATTTGCTGGATAGATATTGTTTGGACTGCAGCCTTACATATACGTCTTGAAATCAATGAACTGGCTTTGTCCCTTGCAATTATATCAACAGGAACAAGGTACTGTTTTTCGTGACATGGAGTAAGAAGTATTCTACGGCAGCAACTACAATTTCATCGGGTCGAGTGTCGGAACGACGGTACGAATAAACGGTAAACATACAAACGGTAACAAGGAATGAAATTGCAACCAAATTACAGATGATGTATTTTCTAACTTTGGCTTTTCTTCTTATTTTCATAGGACCGGATTGGAACCAACGAATCGGAATCAAAGGATCGGAAGCAACGGATTGGGAGCAACGGATTGAATCGGAAGCAGTTCTAATCGGAAGCAACTAATCGAAAACATCGAAGCAACAATCGAATCGGAAGCAACGAATCTTAAGCAACGAATCTTCTACTGTAGGTGCGGGGAATTTTCCTGGTTGGTGATAATTACGAATCGGTCGGCATGTACATTATCATATTATGCTGTTGTTATTATTTACTCTATGTAGTACATCAATAGATACTCACCCATTTTGTTCAATTGTTGGTATCAAATCGCTCCTCCTCCTCCACCGGGAATCGCTCCTACTCCTCCACCGGGAATCTCTCCTCCTCCTCCACCGGGAATTGCCCCTCCTCCTCCACCGGTAATCACTCCTCCTTCTCCACCGGGGATCCACCAAACTTACTCCTCCTCCACCGGCGCGCGGCAACGAATTGTTGGTATCAAATCGCTCCTCCTCCTCCACCGGGAATCGCTCCTACTCCTCCACCGGGAATCGCTCCTCCTCCTCCACCGGGAATCGCCCCTCCTCCTCCACCGGTAATCGCTCCTCCTCCTCCACCGGGGATCCACCAAACTTGCTCCTCCTCCACCGGCGCGCGGCAAATCGCTCCTCCTCCTCCACCGGGAATCAGCGAAACGCTCCTCCTCCTACTCCACCGGGAATCGCTCCAAGCGAAAACGAATCAGCGAAACGCTCCTCCGCGAATCAGCGAAACGCTCCTCCGACAACAAATAAGGGCAACGCTCCTACTCCTCCACCGGGAATCGCTCCAAGCGAAAACGAATCAGCGAAACGCTCCTCCGATAACGAATCACAGAAACGCTCCTTCTCCACCGGCGCTCGGCACCAGCGAATCACAGAAACGCTCCTCCAACGAATCACGGAAACGCTACTCACGGAAACGTTCCTCCAACCAATCACGGAAACGCTCCTCACGGAAACGCTCCTCCAACGAATCACGGAAACGCTCCTCCAACAAATCACGGAAACGCTACTCACGGAAACGTTCCTCCAACGAATCACGGAAACGCTCCTCCAACGAATCACGGAAACGCTACTCACAGAAACGTTCCTCCAACAAATCACGGAAACGCTCCTCCTCCACCAGCGCTCGGTAACGAATCACGGAAACGCTCCTCCAACGAATCACGGAAACGCTACTCACGGAAACGTTCCTCCAACGAATCACGGAAGCAACAACAGCAACCGGGCCGGGGCTTGGAAGCCCATTTTTTAGCCAAATTTTGCCCATCATCTTTCCCATCCATGTTGAGTCGTTTTTTTCTGATCTGCTGGATCAATCAATTCGAAACTTGGGCGGCGGGTTCTTATATATGTAATGAAGAGGCCCTTGCAATATCATTGCTGTTGGTGCCGTTGGTGCAGAGATATCTGCTGTGACTGTTGTTTGGGTTGCTTCCTTGAAATGTAGCCAAATTTTGCCCCTCTGCTTCACCGGTTCGATTCTTCTGATCCGCTGGATCAATCAATTCGAAACTTGGGCGGCGTGTTCTTATATATGTAATAAAGCGGACCGTGCAATATCGTTGCTGTTGGTGCCGTTGGTGCAGAGATATCTGCTGTGACTGTTGTTTGGGTTGCTTCCTTGAAATGTAGCCAAATTTTTCCCCTCTGCTTCACCGGTTCGATTCTTCTGATTCGCTGGATCAATCAATTCGAAACTTGGGCGGCTTGTTCTTATATATGTAATAAAGCGGACCCTGCAATATCGTTGCTGTCGGTGTCGTTGATATGGAGATATCTGCTGTGACTGTTATTTGGGGTGTTTCTTTGAAATACAACCAAATTTTCCCAATCTGCTTCACCGGTTCGATTCTTCTATTCCTCTCAATCAATCGATCCGAAACTTGGAGGACGTCTCCTTCTTGATATATTGAAGAGGTCTGTGCAATATCGCTGGCAGCGGCGAGCTCGGTATGGAGATATCTGCTGTCACCGTTATTTGGGTTGCTTCCTTGAAATACAACCAAATTTTCCCAATCTGCTTCACCGGTTTGATTCTTCTAATGTGCTCGATCAATCGATTCGAAACTTGCAGGCCTTGTTCTTCTCGATATAATGAAGAGATCCCTGCAATATCGTTGCCCGCGGTGACTTCAGTATAGAGATATTAATATTCACCGTTTTTTTCCTTTGCTTACCTTCAAAATGGACCTTGTGTGTCCAATGCTTTGCCGGTTAGATACTTCCAATCCACTCAATCAATCAATTCGAAACTTGCAGGCCTTGTTCTTCTCGATATAATGAAGAGATCCCTGCAATATCGTTGCCCGCGGTGACTTCAGTATAGAGATATTAATATTCACCGTTTTTTTTCCTTGTTTACCTTCAAAATGGACCTTGTGTGTCCAATGCTTTGCCGGTTAGATACTTCCAATCCACTCGATCAATCGATTCGAAACTTGCAGGCCTTGTTCTTCTCGATATAATGAAGAGATCCCTGCAATATCGTTGCCCGCGGTGACTTCAGTATGGAGATATTAATATTCACCGTTTTTTTTCCATTGTTTACCTTCAAAACGGACCTTGTGTGTCCAATGCTTTGCCGGTTAGATACTTCCAATCCACTCGATCAATCGATTCGAAACTTGCAGGCCTTGTTCTTCTCGATATAATGAAGGGATCCCTGCAATATCGTTGCCCGCGGCGCCTTCAGTATGGAGATATCTGCTGTCCCTTGGGTTTGGAGGGGGTGTTTTCTGTGGAGGTGAAAATTCGGATTTGGAGTCCTCTGCTAAGCCCTCCTATTGCTTCTAATCTAACGCATACGGCAGATCCCTTTGAGACTTGCAGGCCTTCTTAGTATTGTTGTCCAGAATCGTTTGCCTATCCTACCAACTTTTTGGAGTTCTTGGTTTATGAGATACAAGGGGGGGGGGACAGGTCCCTATCCATTGAAATGAAAATGGGATTTTTTTGAGTTGGATTTGAGTTGGAGTTGGAGTCGGGACGCCCGTTATATGGTGGCAACATGTTGAGAAGATAAAAATAGTCATGATTCGTGCATAAGTTGTACACAAAATAGTGCTTGACACGAAAAGAATATGATATCCTTAACCCTAAAATAGCTATTTTGTTTGAGGAGTGACGAGATATTGTCTCGAAAGTAAAGGTGTGCGACGCGCGAGGTTTTTTAGTAGACACGCGACCTAAAAAGATAGGAAATTTAAAAAATAGGGTCAAGAATTGTAAAAATACCGCGCGATAGCCCGCGGGGGGTAGAGAAACAGTTCTCGGACGTCTATATCGGATCCAAGACTCGAAATGGCAGTCCAATTGGTCCTAAACGAAGGAGGTGGCATGTATAACAACTTTGACAAGGCGGCTGCCCACTTCACTCAAGCGCTTGGTATCAAGAAGATGCAAGCCAGTCGTAAAGGGAGTCGGAGGAATATCTCTTCATTCAAGGGGAAAGGGGCAACAAACGCAACAACGAAGGCAACTCCTCCTCCAACAAGAAGTCCGGCAACAACAAGAAACAGAAGACTTCCGGTACATACGATGGGCCTCTCGAGGGTAAAATCTATCCAAAAGAAGTCTGGATCACTATGTCTTTGGCCCAAAAGAACCAAGTAAGGGCCCTACGCCCCTCCCTCAACTCCCCTGGACAGTCTGCACAAGTTTCTATGGTTGAAGCCAAGGGAGAGAATACTACAGCTAAGGGGTCGGCCGGTGACCAATTCGGTAGCCATACCCACAAGAAGAGGAATCAAGATTGATTTGCCGGCCAGGGCCTGTCAATTGTATCCCGGGTAGGCCGGCCGATAGACCATATCAAGAGTTTTGGCTCACCATCTCACCATAACGGTCGATGCGAGTTGGACAGCCATGCTGATACAACAGCCGCGGGATCAAATATGGTATTACTCGATTCATTGGATTCTATCTTGACCTATGTGGATGTTGCACCATTTTCAGATACCTACTCACCACTTAAGAATGTCCCTATTGCCCGTTGCGCCACAGCTTGGACCGACCCAACTGATGGGATTACCTACATCTTGGTGTTTGGGCAGGCTTTGTTCTTTGGCACCAAGTTGCAACACAGCTTGGTATGTCCCAATCAAGTCCGGGACTGCAACTTCAACAAGGTTGAGGACACCCCAAGGCGATACGGCTCCACTTCTACACACGGGATTACATTCCAATCCGAAGACACAGAGCTCTTTATTCCTCTCAAAGTCAAAGGAGTCATATCCTATTTTGATTCCCGCAAACCTACAAAGAAGGAACTGGCGAACTGTGAACACATACTGGCTACAGATACCCACACCTGGGACCCCTATTCCTCTTACTTTGCAGAGGAAGAAGAAACCACCAATGCCTCTTTCCCGCGAGTTGTTGCTACTCTTTCAGGATGCCTGCCGGCTTGTGGGACCTCCGTCAAAGATTCATCCACGATTCATCCTGAACCGCTAGGCACAGGGTACGACACGACCCGGCTACTCCATTTGGCTTCTGTCTGTACTAGTCGAGTTCCTTCCCAACGCACCGGATATACTCCAACGGACGTTTCCACCAGATTGATTTCAGCCCTTGCTGGAACCACTGGGGAGGACCAAGAAAATCTTCGAAATTCAGCAAATTCTATGATTTCTGATGTTTCCACAAAGCCTTCATCAGTCGGTCTGTCCTCATTATCTGAAGCTGAGCTTGCCATTCAACAGGAAGCCAAGGCACGAACCAGGGAGAGGAAGCTACTAAGGCGGCAACAAGATGTCCTAGACCAAGAAATGTCCCTTGACAAGAAGTCCTTCATACGAAGGGGACAATGGGGACCTCCAATACGAATCCCTGACAAGGTCGACAGGTACGACGCCAAGGCCATTGCTAAAATGTGGAACATCAGTGAGAAGCGGGCCAAGGCTACTATTGAAGTCACTACCCAAGATGGCATTCGACAACTGTCCCAGCCTATTACAAAGAGACTGAAGACACAGAAGTGGAGGAATAGGAGGATGCTCAAGGGCTGATGGTATGCTGATACTATGAAGTTCAAAGTTCCCAGTATCATCCGAAACGATATAGCAGCTCAGATCTTTGCAAATGGCAAGGGCTATGTGGCCTTCTATCCTGTCAGGGGAGAAGTTCGGTGCCACGATGGCTTATCTTGCTTTATCAATGAAGTAGGAATTCCAGAACACCTTGTTACTGATGGGGCAAAGGCCCAAGACAACCATGAAACACACAACACTGGATGGCACAAACTCAGGTTGGAGTACCGCATTTGACAAACATATATACAGCCTCACTGCTCTTGGCAGAATACAGCAGAACACAGTGCCGGGGACCTGAGGAGGGCAATCTGCTGGATGACTTCTAAGAAAGGCAGTCCCAGGAGGTGTTGGGCCTTCTGTGGAATGTTAGCGGCCGGCCGGATGAACCTTGTGGCATCAAGTGACCCTTCCTCAATGGGGAGGACTAGCTTTGAATTGGTACCCGGATACACCCCAGATATCACCCTCTATATGATTCATGACTGGTATGACTTCATTTGGTGGTATGACTTAAATGGAAAGACAAATAGACTTGGTCGCTGGCTGGGCCCGTGCGGGGATACTTTTGGTGGTGGAGATTGTCATTACGTGTTGTTCAAGACTGGAAAAGTTCACATAACAAACAGTACGCGGGCTATATCAGAAGAAGAATGGCGGCACCCGGATATTCTATCACAGTTGGAAGCACACAACAAAGCAGTCAACGCAAAAATAGGTGATGAGGTTAAACCTTCCGATACTTATCTTGAAAATGAACTTGGCGAACCACCTCTGGGCCTATTCGATGGCAAATATGAGGGTGAGGACAAAGTCCTCATGGCAGAAGCTGAAGCTTCTTCCCCGGATGTTGACAACTTATCTGATAAGGATCTTGACGAGTATCTTGGGAATGAGGTATTACTCCAGATAGGGGACCAACACATCCGGGGGATAGTCAAGAGCCGTTACAGGAATAAGGACGGTGTGCTGATTGGTGAAAAGAACAACAATCCCCTCTTAGACACAAGGTCTTACGAGGTCGCTATGCCAGATGGATCTATTGAAATTTATACAGCCAACACACTTGCAGAAAGTATCTATTCTTCCGTCGATGATGAAGGGCGCATGTATTGTCTAATGGATGAGATTATCAATTTCGAAAGGGATGCGGAAGCCTTAACTATCGAGCAGGCTACTTACACAAAAAAATCCAGACAAACTAGAACAAAGCCAACAACCAAAGGATGGAGGTTCCTTGTTAGGTGGAAAGATGGCACTACATCCTGGGCAAAGTTAAGCGATATGAAGGAAAGCTTCCCGATTGAAACAGCAATATACGCCCGTGAGGAAGGCATCATAAATGAGCCAGCGTTTAAGTGATGGGCCTATAAGGTACTTCAGAGAAAAGACTGGATCCTATCTGGCGCTAAAACCAAGTACTGGACCAAGTCCCATAAGTACGGGGTTCGGCTCCCTAAGTCTATTGCAGAGGCAAAGGCGATTGATAGAGAAACGGGGACCAATCATTGGGCTCGGGCTATTGCAAAAGAAATGAGGAACAGCTCTATTGCCTTTGAATTTAACGAGGAAGACAAGATACCAGTGGGGCATACCAAAATAACCATGCACATGGTCTTCGATGTCAAGATTGACTTAACACGGAAGGCACGCTTAGTCGGTGATGGCCACAAAGTCCCAGAAATCTCCAAGGAATACACCTATTCCAGCGTACCCAGTAGGGATTCGGTTTGATTGTTCTTCCTAGTGGCAGCACTTAACAACCTCAAAGTACTCAGTGCGGACATACAGAACGCTTACTTAACAGCACCCATCAAAGAGAAGTACTTCACAATAGCTACAGAGGCCCAAGGATTCGCGTCAGAGCTATGTGGGAGACCCTGCAAGATTGTAAGGGCCTTATATGGACTCCCGGTTGCGGGGGCATCTTTTCGATCACACTTGGCTAGTCACTTAAGGGAGCTTGGTTACGTATCTTGCAAAGCCGATCCGGACGTGCATCTCCGATCTGCATTCAAACCAGATGGTACGGCCTATTACGAGTACTGTGTGGCCTACGTTGATGATATTCTTGTATGCGGAATGGATCCAAAGTTCCAGATGGATGCAATAGAAAGGCAATTCAAGTTGAAGAATGGAACAGTTGAAGAACCTTCCTTCTACTTAGGGGCCGATATTGGGAAGACCTACATCGATGGTAACCCGTACTGGTCCATGGCTTCATCTAAGTATACTGCAAAAGCAATCAAGTCGGTTGAAGAAGAACTGTCAACCGGACAATATGCATTTAAGGTACTACCCAAGACAGCAAGGTCCCCATTGAGCGCTGAATATAGGCCTGAGATAGATGCGTCACCAGAACTTGACCCGGAGAAACAAAACTATTATCAAGGTTTGGTAGGGATACTCCGGTGGATATGCGAACTTGGCCGATTGGACATCATTATGCCCGTGTCACTTATGTCTCGATATCTTGCCCAAGCAAGAGAGGGTCATCTCAATCAGTTGTTCCATCTGTTTGCATACTTAAAGAATTACAGTAAGTCCAAGTTGGTATTTGATGCATCTACGCCCGAGGTAGATGAGTCAAATTTCCAGTCGTGCGACTGGAGTGAATTCTATCCAGAGGCCAAAGAACTATTGCCTCCAGATATGCCCGAACCGAAAGGAAAGGCTGTTGTCACTACGTGTTTCGTAGACGCGGATCACGCAGGTTGCAAGGCTACTAGAAGATCTCATACAGGAGTCATCATCTTTGTTAACAGAGCACCTATTTTGTGGTTCTCCAAAAGGCAAACAACTGTTGAGACATCTACGTTTGGCTCGGAAATAGTCGCGCTTAGGATAGCAATCGAGATGGTAGAAGGGCTAAGATACAAGCTACGGATGATGGGAATTCCTTTGGAAGGCCCTACCAATATCTATTGTGACAATGAATCAGTTGTGAAGAACACTACAAGGCCCGAGAGCCCTTGTAAGAAAAAGCATAACAGTGTTGCTTATCACAAAGCAAGGGAGTGCATAGCAGCAGGAATTATCCGGATTGCAAAGGAGCCAGGGGAGTCAAATATTGCGGACCTACTCACTAAATTAATGAGCGGGACCAGGTTAATTGAGCTAGCAATGAGGTGTATGTGGCGAGATGGAGTCGATGAAAAAATAAGAGCCGCAGGATAAGTATCTCCTACTAGTACTATACTACCACGGAGACACGGGGACTCTAGAAATCATGCGGTTAAGGACATACAGGCAGACTATGGGACGTACGCCCGACAGGCTAGATTGTTTACTCGTGATAGTCGCCAAAGTAAATAACTGTTTATACGATTCATCTCAACGCACATACGACCCATAAAGAGGGACCGATAGAGGTGCAGTGGAGTCCAGATATCGATTAATCTTAATGCTCACAATTTTAGAACCTAATCAATATTACAACAAATCTACCTACTGCAATCTAATGACTCGCAGTAGAAATCAGACCGTACGGTACGGTGCCATCATCAACGTAAACAAACAATTCGTACCATCAACCTAAACATGAACAACGCACGGACACTTCAATCATGTGTCACTGACACACTATCTCAGTCCAGTCACGAGTCATGGACACACTCTTTCAGTCATGAGTCACTGACACACTCCTCCAGTCCAGTCATGCGTCATTGACACATTCCCTCAGTCATGAGTCAATGACATCGTTCCCGATCCTCTGTCATTGTTCAATAGTATTCGAACATCAAATAGAACCTTCTCCTTGAAGTCTCATCCAAATTCCGATTATCAAAGAACACAGTTCTTTTCCAATCGTATCACTGAACTAGCTGGGAAGCTTCTCGAACTATCTCAAAGTCATAGTAGACACTAAAACTCAATAGCACACAATTTCATACACAGCGTAGTTCATATTGAATTCAATCGCAATATCGCTTTGAAATTTTTTTATCGATAAAAATATCTAAAAACTAACCGTAACCTCTAACTCACCATGTCTGCTGTCGCTCAACTTCAAGCCGCTAAGCAGGCCCCCTTCTTTTTCAAACCCAATCTTTGCTATGAAGATTACCCCACCGTTCGCCTTGTGCACAGTGTAACTCAGTACAACACGCGTCCCTCTCTTTCACCTGGCACCCCAGGCACAAACCTCCCTCCTCCCCCTCCTCCGGTGACGACTTCTTCGTCATCCGTCAAGAAACAGGATACCACTTTTTGCCCCAACTCCAGCGACTCCGAACGTCTCATTTGCGTTCTCGTCGATTTTATTGACGCCGTTGGTCCGCACAATCTTAACATCAAGGACGATGCCAAACATTACAAACTTCGTGAAGTCCTTGGTGGCGACCTCAAGCACACCTGGGACGAAATCGTTACCGACGCCGGCTCTCGCATTCAAGATGCTGATTTTACCAACAATCTCAACGCATTCATCTCCCTCTTTCTTCCGTCCAACGCGTTTCTCATTCAGCAAGAATACATGTCCAACGCAACTAAGACGTACCACATGAATTGCTTCGCAGCCGCCGGTCGCCTTCGCTTAATCAACATTCTTAGCGTTCACCTACCAGGATCCTGAGGAATGCGGCTCTTTCCCACTAAGACAACCATGAAGAATGCCTTCTTTTGCCTCATGCTTCCGACCTGGCAACTAAAATTCAACGAGACCGGAAATCAACTCGATGATCAGAATTTTCCTCTTCATCGTCTCGTCGCGTTCATGGAACAACAACGTTTGCATCATGACGCTGGTCAAGTCTCTCGTCAATCGAATCGCCAATCCTCCTCTTCCAATGGATACCGCAACAACCGCAACCGCAACGGCAATGGTAACGGACACAACAATCGCCCTCGTTTACTCCTTGTCAGCTCAGTATACGTATGGCAACAACACCACGTATCGCCGTCCGGCATACACTCCCCACACCCGCGACAACTCAACCCAGACCAGTCGCTCGAATCATGGATATGCCCCACGCCGATACAGTCCTTATCCTTGCTCAGAACGTCCTAATCGCTCCGACCAACCATCCTCGGCTAGTCGTACTACTCGTTCGCAATCCGCCAGCAAAACGCGTACCAGTCCATACAGAACCCGCTCAACGGCTGCCAACGATGCTCATCATTTAGAAATGGGTGATGATTTCTACTACGATCACGACCCTCAACAGTTCGACCACGAGCATCCTGATTCCAGGCCACGTCATGACGACAACTATTTTCACGACCAAAATACACAAACAGACGCTCCTCTCACACAGGAGTACGACGACGAACACGACGAATGTTATCATCAGGACGATGAGCCCGACTACGACAGTCAACCCGACTACTGACAACCACCTTCGGAATCTGTTCCCTATACTATCGCAATTGCCCGCCTTCTCCAAAACTGCCCCTCCCCCCGTCCCTTCCTCATTCTTTGTGACTCCGGTTCCAAAACAACTTGGTTTAGCCATCACGCGCTTCCGGTCACAATCGTACCTACCACCACTACTCCTATTTCTGGCATCACGATGGCTGGAGAATTCAACTCATCTCAACAGATTTCTCTTCAGCATTTCACACTTCCGGAACTTGCCCCCAAAATAATCCTTCCCACCCTCGACGCTCGCGTGTTCCAAGCTCCTTGTCGTTACGACATGATTATCGGACGCGACGTCCTCCGTCATTTTCAGATCGTTTTGAACTTTCACAACAACGAAATCAAAACAGCCACACATTCCATCCCGATGCGGCAATTTCCCCGCATGCACGCCGACTCTGCGGCACTCGCTCTTCATATTCACGCAAGCCACGTTGACAACAGTACCCCTAACGATTCTTTCGCACTTACAACGAACAAAACCAACATTCAGGAATCCACTTATGATCAGCACGACGTTCGCACGGTATCTGACAACTGCAAACACTTGTCACAAAATCAACGTGACCGCCTACACTCAGTTCTCTGCAAATATCAAACAATCTTCGATGGAACCCTTAAACATTATCCAGACGAAGAAATCCATCTCGGCATCGATCCAACTGTAAAGCCCAATCGTTCTCGCGCTTACCCCGTACCCCACAAACAATTACCCCTATTTAAGAAAGAACTCGATCGACTGGTAAACATTGGCGTTCTTTCTCGCCAAGGTCGCTCCAATTGGATCTCACCAACTTTCATCATTCCCAAGAAAGACGGAAAAATTCGATGGGTTTCCGATTTTCGCGCTCTCAACAAAGCCATCAAACGCAAAGTTTATTCCCCGTATTCAAGACATCTTATCCCGCCGCTCCGGATACAAATACCTCACCAAAATGGACATTTCGATGCAATACTACACCTTTGTCCTAGACGACGAAAGCAAAGACTTAACCACTATCACAACTCCATTTGGCCTTTACAAGTACAATCGCTTACCAATGGGAGTTTCTCAATCCCCAGACGTAGCACAAGAAATCATGGAACGAGTACTCCACGACATTCCGAATCTTGAAATTTACATCGATGACATTGCTTGCTTCAGCAACACATTCGAAGATCACTTGCAACTCATCGACACAGTACTCACCCGTTTACAGGACAAAGGCTTCGCAATCAATCCACTCAAATGCGAATGGATCATACAAGAAACTGATTTTCTCGGACACTGGCTCACTCCCAACGGAATCAAGCCATACATCAAGAAAATCAAGGCAATCTTAGCAATGCTCCCACCCAAAAACCTTAAACAACTTCGAGCCTTCCTCGGGCTCGTTACATACTACCGCGACATGTGGCCACGCCGTTCTCACATACTCGCCCCGCTCACTGATCTTTTGAAAACTCCTCGCACATTCCAATGGAACGACACTTGCCAAAAAGCCTTCGAAGAAATGAAATCCATTGTCTCAGTTGAAACAATGCTCGCTTACCCAGATCACAACATACCGTTTCACATCTATACCGACGCATCCGACTTTCAACTAGGCGTAGTTATCAAACAGAACAACATTCCCGTCGCATACTTCACGCGCAAGCTTAACCAAACATCGCCAAGCTCAAATTGACAACCGCCTCCTTCGCGCCAACCGCAAACGCACAAAACACGAATTCGTCGTAGGTCAAGGCATTTTCGTCTCCATACATGATCGCAACAAACTCTATCTCGTCCGCGAAGGCCCCTATCCCATCTTACAAGTACACACAAACAACACAGTCACTATACGCCGCGGACAAGCACATGAACGCACCAGCATCCGCCACCTTACCCCAGCCAAACCATCATAAATTTTCATGGTAAGGGAGACTGAACAACGCACGGACACTTCAATCATGTGTCACTGACACACTATCTCAGTCCAGTCACGAGTCATGGACACACTCTTTCAGTCATGAGTCACTGACACACTCCTCCAGTCCAGTCATGCGTCATTGACACATTCCCTCAGTCATGAGTCAATGACATCGTTCCCGATCCTCTGTCATTGTTCAATCGTATTCGAACATCAAATAGAACCTTCTCCTTGAAGTCTCATCCGAATTCCGATTATCAAAGAACACAGTTCTTTTCCAATCGTATCACTGAACTAGCTGGGAAGCTTCTCGAACTATCTCAAAGTCATAGTAGACACTAAAACTCAATAGCACACAATTTCATACACAGCGTAGTTCAAACAAGCAATTCGCAATCGTTTGATTACGAGTAACTCTTACCGCTTTTAGACCACACACACACACACACACACACACACACACACCTTACACACCACTCCGGAATCAAACTTATACCGCGTTCAGATCCAGAAATCCACAACCCCGCAACCTCACGACCGACCGATCGACCGGAATCAGTCCTTCGCTCTTTTCGTTCCAATTGATTGCTTGTGTATTGTATTGTATTGTATTGTATTTTATGTCACCACAAACAGTCACAGTCACAGTCACCGCCGAGTGAATCCAAATCCAAAACGAAATCCAAATCCAAACCCGTCGCTACAGCTACAGCTACAGCTACAGCTGACAATATGTTGATCGACCCGAGCCTGCTGGAGGGCCTCACCGAGGACCAAAAGCGGGAGGCCCTGGAAGCCGCGGCCGCTGCGAAACGGGCTGAGGAACGCGCCGAACAACGGGCGCTGGAAAGGGCCATCGAACGGAAACGACTGGAGCGCCTCGGAGAGAAGCAACGACAAAGCCAGGGGGCGACGTATACGGATGCGCATACGGATGCGGGTGCTACTGCTGATGCTGCTGCTGCTAGTGGTGATCGGGGGAAGCGGCGGGTGGGATTATTGCTCGTTCCCACTAATTCCAACTCCGGGGGAGGACAGCAACTACAACAACAACAACAACAACAACAACAACGCGTGAAATTTGTTTCGAAACGGCAGCGAACAGCGCAGCAGCAACAACAACAGCAGCGGGGAACGGAAAAGGGCGAAGCTACCACTACTTCGAAGCAATCGTTTCCAGCTGCGAACAGGAACACGAAACGGCCCATCCAACACGGAAGCAACAGCAACCGCAGCAGCAGCAACAATCACCAGCAACAGCAACCGAACCGCAACGAACCACGGTCCGGGCACGGCAACGGCCACAACAACAACAACAACAACAACAACAACAACGCCGTAGTCTCCTGGACGGACCACGATCGACGCGCCGTCCGCGATACGTACCTGGGAGGATCCAAGGCCGTCAACATGACCAACGAAGAATTCGACGAGCAGCGAAAGCTACAGAAAAAGAAGAAACAAAAGAGAAGCAAGAGCGGAAAAAAGACCAACTTTCGCTTCGAGTGGGACGACACCGACGATACACTCCGGGCAAACGATCCCCTCTACAACGGGCCGTCGGTGGGAGTAGCATCGGCATCTGCATCGGCATCAGCAAACAAATCCTCCCAATCCCATCGCGGCGGTGGTGGTGGTGGTAGTCTTTTCCGCGGGCGACCATCATCGTCATCGTCATCATCAATATCGCACATCCGAAAGTACGACAACATCGAAACCAAGCCGCTGGAATCGATGACCAACCGCGACTGGAGAATCTTCCGCGAGAACCACAACATCGTCTGCAAGGGGGGCAAGGCCCCGCCCCCGCTCCGAAACTTCCGGGACGGCAACATCCTCCACCCGGCGCTGGTCCGGGTTCTCTACGATCACATGGGATACCGCGATCCGACGCCGATCCAGAAACAGGCCATCCCCATCGGGTTACAGCGGCGGGACCTGATCGGGATCGCCGAGACGGGGTCCGGAAAGACGGCGGCCTTTGGGATACCGCTGGTGCAGTACCTGTTGCAGCTCCCGTCGAGGTTTACCACGATGGACCGGGTGGCGGAGTTTGGTCCGCTGGCGATGGTCCTGGCCCCCACCCGGGAGCTGGCCCTGCAGATCGACGGCGAGTTTCAAAAGCTCCTGCGGTTCTCCTTTGGTGGTGGCAGTAGCAGTGGCAGTGGCAGCAGTGGCAGGCGCGGCAATAACAGCAACAGCAACAATAACAATAACAACCCGATCGTGTGCTGCCCGATCGTCGGGGGACAAAACATGACGGCCCAGGCCCAGAGGCTGCGGGAGGGAGTCCACGTGGTGGTCGGAACCCCGGGCCGGATTAACGACTGCCTCGAAATGGCCTACATGGTCCTCAACCAGTGTCTCTACACGGTGCTGGACGAGGGAGACCAAATGATCAACATGGGATTCGCACCGCAGGTCGAATCGATCCTGGACCACATGGGCGGCTCGCTCAAATCGGAGGACGAGACCGAGGCCTACCGGCAGGAACTGGCCGATCTGGAACGCCTCAAGAGCCTGGCGGCGACGGCCAGAGAGGGAAACGCGGACGGAGACACGGACGTGGTACAGGAGCTCCCCAAGCACCGCGTCACGGCCATGTTCACGGCCACCATGCCGACCGAGGTCGAGCGAATGGCCAAGCGGTACCTCCGCCACCCGGCGGTCGTCAGCATCGGGGACAAGGATTCCCGCAACAACGCCCGGATCGTCCAGAAGATCGTCTTCCTGTCGAGCCCGTCGCAGAAGGAGCAGGCACTCCGAAGGCTGGTCCTGGATCCACGCTTCCTCCGCGACAAGGTCATTGTCTTTGTCAACGAAAAGAAACACGCCGACGGGATCGGCCGGGCCGTCGAGCGATTCGGCCGGCGCTGCGTGGTCCTGCACGGTGGAAAATCCCAGGACGAGCGGGAGCACAACCTCTCGGTATTTCGGCAGGGAGGTGTCGTCCTGGTGGCCACCGACGTGGCCGGCCGCGGTCTGGACATTCCCGACGTCGCACACGTCATCAACTACGACCTGCCAACCCGCAGCATAGAGTCCTACACCCATCGCGTGGGAAGGACCGGTCGGGCCGGGAAGGAGGGACTCGCCACGTCGCTGCTCACCGAGGAGGACGAGGGCATCATGGCGCCACTCCGGGCCTACCTAGAGAACACCGGGAGTGAGGTGCCGTCACGGCTGGCCCGACATCCGGCGGCCCAGGCGGGGGGCAGGGGTGGCGGCGAGGCGAACCTGATCTATTGAATATTGAATACTCTATCGAATATGGAATATCGAATATCGGAAGTTGAGAAACAGATACAGAAACGAACGACGCGATCTGATCTGCCATATTGGCGAAGGGCGGTAGACGACGACGAGGCGTCAAATAATATGAATAGTGTATCGTGCACCATGCGGGTGTTGGATTGGATTGGAATTGGGACCAATGCCAACGCAACGGAACGCAACGAACACAACACGAAACGGCAATTCACGGCACGGCACGTCCGAGTTGTATCGCTGCAGCGCTTGTTTTTTATCATCGTGCCGCAGTATCGAGTTGGTACAGAATCATTCAAGGCACTTACTGATGAATACATACTATATGCTTTGGTGTACACGTAAAAAACATAGGATTATTACTATTCCTTCGTACTATTTACAAAGTTAGGAGAAGGATTCCTATAAGTGAAGCAAGTCCTGTATTCAAGATAGGCCCATTATGCACGAGTGAAGGAATTGCGGGTGACGACGACGAACTAGTGTTTTTTTTGTTTTCGGGATCCGGTTGTTCACCTTCTGCTGCTGCTGGCATGCGAAAGATTATCTCGTTTGCTTTTCCGGTCAACGCGGAGCAGCGTTGTTCGTCCGTCATGCCGGCCTCGACCATGCCCTCGAAGGATTCTTTCATGATTTCCACCACGGCACCTTTGTAGTGATTGGCATCGCTTCCCCAGATGATCTTGTCCACCACACCCGCATCGATTATTTTCTGGAGTACTTCGTCGCCGCCGGGGTGTCGGAAATTGTTGTCCAGGTCCCACGGTTGGTCTTCTGCGTAGATCGCCGAGATTTCGAGAAGGACGTTGTTGTATTCGACTGCGAGCTCCACCGAGTGGTCTACCAGGGTGCCGTTGTAATAGTGCCCCCTGGGATCGCTGTTGGGAGGCAGGAAATCGTGTCCGGAGTGCAACAAGATGAATGTCGTGTTCGGGTAGGTCTCGATCAACGGAGCGAGGAGGGACGGATCGACGTATTCTCTGTCGCAGCATGCCTCGATCCCGGTGAAATCGCCAAACGGGCCGCACATCGGAGTGGTTCCGGTGTGAATTGCCACAACGGGAGAAGCACTGCTATCTATGGCTTGGACGACGTCCGCCATGCGCTCTCCGTCGAGTGGAAGACACGCGTGTGTCGGAGCCAGCTTCGCCCCGAGAAACTCGGGCCGGTCCAAAAAGGTGGTCAGGCGGTTCAATTCCGATTCCCGGGGTGCTCCGCTCCAGTCTTCGATGGAGGTGTTGAGAGAGGCAAAGCCAAAAATTCGCCCCCGGCTAGCCAATGAGATGTTCGACACGAGCTCGTTCTGATCCGGGTATTCGGGCCGGGTCGTGAGCGGTGTAGTTATGTATAACGCGTACAAGATACCTGTGTAGAGCATTTATATATATATATATATATCAATCCATAACTACAAGGTAAGTTTCACTCGAGGATAGAAAACACGCAATGTCATGACTCATAAGCAGCATGCTGTCCACGTACCCTTATCGACTCCCGATTTATCGAGCTCGTCCAGAAGGTCGTCCGCATCAGAAACCCAGGGGGCTACATGAAGATGCATATCAATGATTTCACCGCATCTTCTCTTCTCAACCCGGATGATCTCGGGAATTTCGTCCTGAGCGGCGAGGGAGAAGGCAATTCCCAGAAGCAATAGTGACGCAATAATTCCGAAAGGCATTTTCGAGTACAAATCGATGCGATTGATGCGCAATTGACACAAACCGAAAACGAGTGATGAATATTTTCGTGAAGATACGTTTGAAAATACTATGAGGTTCTTTGCGATCCTGAATCCTGGATGTGATAAGATGTCGTATTTCGATGGCTAGTGAAAATACCAAAATGTGGAGGAAACAACCCAAGGAAGTTGCGGAAATTATCGTATCTTGAAGTGGTATCGTGTTCCAAATTGAAGTGGATGATTCCATGGCCCGGTTCTGGGCCCTGGGTCCTGGACAACTCGTTCACCTTTCATGAATAACAGTATTGTGAAACTGAGATGCGAAGTATTGTAAACGAACGAATCATGATCTCGTCTATCAATTAAAAAAATGATGAGAAAGAAAAATCTTCGAAGATATCGTTGAAACCAGAATGGGTGCACGACTCGAGTTTTTGGAACACGTTTCGAGGAAACTTCGTGGAGTTGTTTTTCACAAAAGTTATCCTCATCCTTAATCTTAAAACCAAGCAACCTTCGACGAGTACCGCGAGAGGATGGGGGAGGTTGTGTTTGAGGAGTGGGCTGTTACAAGCAGGCATCAAGAACAAGCAGTCCAACAAGTTGATTGAGATGACGTGCACATAATCTGAGATGAAGGTAGGTTCTCTCTCAAGAGGCTTGCTTGATGATTGCGAGGTCATTTTTTGTCTTTTCATGTCCAGCCAAGCAAGAATATCTTTAGTAAGAACATAATATCCAGTATTTCTTTATTATTGGCTGTGTTCTCCCTAGTTGATTCACTGTAATAACATTGAAGCTCCACAAACCCAGCATGCCTCGCATGCAAAAGAAACTTTAGTCCATCTGATGAAGGAGACTACCACAACCAGATGGTAGTAGACTACATTGAGGAAGGAGTATCAGCCAGTAAAGCCAAGCAACATCCATGATTTCAAGGAAGAGCTTTCACAAAACGAATAATAACTTCCGGGACGCCGGTGAGGACTTGGAACTGGATGAGGACAAATTGCAAGCTCAGTGGAGGCTATGTCTCTCTCACAGACCAAGAAATAAGTAATTCACAAACTGCATATATCTGTTTCTACATGCATGCTCGGAACACAGGAAGTGTTTCAATCGCTTCGGTAAGCTCCAACCCTGGTCCGGCAAGGATTGTGCGTTGTTGTTAGTTGTGTGCCGCACCGGCTCGCATGGCATCGCAATTCAATTTAATCTTGGAGTCGTCGTTGCTACACGGCCGTCCAACAGGACAGTTTCGTCGTTCGTCCTTCATCCCAGCCCTTCTGCTCGTACCTCGATATCGCCGGCAACCACTCCGAGCGATCGGGGCAGGGCTCAACAAGCCGAAAGGCAACGCCGTTGTACGGGGTGTCGTCGTCGTCGTCGTCGTCGTTGTTGTTGTTGTTGTTGTTGTTGAACTCGGCAATCCGTTGGTGGCACCACTCGTGGTATCCGTCGTGATCGGTCGCCAGGAAGAGTCGTCCGGGTTCGGTGGTGGTGGTAGTTTCGTCGTCCGACAACGCTCGTGTTCGCCGCAGCAGGCGGTGGCACTCGACCAGGGTCTGCTGTTGGACCAGGCGGTAGTTGACATCGGAATCCTTGGGAAAGGGATCCGGAAAGGTGATCAGGATCGCCGCCAGGCTCTCGCTCGAGAGCTTGGGGAGGAGTTTGTACCCGTCCCCGGCATGGATCCGCAGCCGGTCTCGGTAGTATCGGAGTTTCTGGGAGCCGGAGACCGAACCCCGGCGGCGGCAATCCTCCTCGATCTCGCCGGCCGAATCGTCGGTACCGCTCGTCGCATCGTTGCAAGAAGCCGACTGATAGCGATTGAGTTCCGGGCGGTACAGGACGTAATCGTTGCTGTCGGTAGATTCGGTTCCGTTCGGTGGTGGTGGTTGCTGCTGCTGTTGATCGATTCGCTTACAGAGGCATCCGATTCCGACACCGCTGACCTCGGCCCCGACCAAACAAAACCGCTTCTTGTTGTTCGCATGCTCTTTGGATGTGGTCGTTGCCTCCTGCTCCTCCTCGTGGGTCTGCTTGGTTTCTACTAGGGCCTGCAGGTTTTCTCCCCGGCCAAACCCCAGTTCGAGCCAGATTTCTCGCTTTTGCTGCTGCGTCTCGTCGGAGGAGTCTGGGGGGAAGACCGCGTCCCAGTCCAGCGTGCCTCCGTATGGTACCGCCGGCAGGCGGATTCCCCGGTGGTTCGGTGTCGACGGTGATTGGCTAACCTCGGTTGTATTGTGGTTATTGTTGCTGCTTTCTTCCGGACCAGCACCGTCCAGGACCCGTCGCATGGCTTTTTTCTGGGATTTGGTGGCATTCCGATGGTTGTTTCCCAACTGATTCCACCACTTGGGTTTCTTCGGATTGTACACGATTTCTTGGCGATCCATCACCCCCTCCGCAGCAGTGGTAGCAGTCGCGCCATTGGCATCGATGGGTATGTTGCCGCCGGGAGGACTATGGCTCGACGCGCCGTCCTCCGTCACCGTGGATGCTGATATCGGGACTTGTTGTGAAATCGAAATCGCGTCATTGTCATCGGATGCACGTGCCGAAGTTGGGTTTGTTGTCGTCATTTGGAATGATGCCTTGTTCCTCTTATAGCTATAGCTATAGCGATGCGTTGCGTTGCGTTGCGTGCGGCACGATGATACTATGGGTTGTTGCCTATCTCCGAGGTAGATACGAGTAGATACGAAGTACTTTGCAGACAGCACATGGAATCGGAATACTGTATCCATACCGTACGGTAATCTTACTTGTACCGGTAGTTATTGGAGACGTCGAGAACAAACCGATACTGTACCGTATGATGAAATTCTGAGTTTCATGTTGATGTCGATGGGTCGAACACTCCTTGGCGTCTGTCCGTATGTACATTGAAAGGTAGTCCCGTTGGGATTCATTGATTGAGAATTCATTCGCATTGAACACCTTACGATTCGACTCATCAATGACTTTCGGGAGCTCAACAAAGTCACCAAGAAACTCCACTACCCACTCCCAAAGATCCAAGATATCTTCCACAGAAGAAGAGGCTTCAAATACATCACCCTGATCGATGTCAGTATGCAATTCCACACCACCTTCAAGTTGGATGACGAAGCTTTGCTTTTCCACTACGGTCTTTGGAAAATTTTGGCTCCTCCAACTTCCAATGGGCTTCCTCAACTCCTCTCCAACAACAAGCTGGGCCCAAGGCTGCATGGAACAGATGCTCCTCCATTTGAAAGACATTGAAGTATGCATCAATGATATTGAAATCTTCTCCGACACTCTTGAATCTCACTGCAAATCTGTCTCTGCTGTTCTGTCCCTCCCCAAGGTCCACAACTTTGCAGTCAAACCAGCCAAATGTCATTGATTCCAATCCCAAGTACCATGGCTTGGCCACATCATTTCCAGAGATGGTATCTGGTCCAATCCAAGAAAGATCAAACCAATCCTGAAACTGGCTTTTCCCTCAACAATTACCCATCTTCGGTCCTTTGATGGGATGATCAACTTCTATCGGAACTTCTATCCAAAACGTGCCAAAGTTCTTGCCCCACTCACGGTCCTCTCCGGTTGATCAGAAGGAAAGCTCACTCCAACTCTAGAGCTGATCCAAGCCTTCAACAAAGCCAAGGCCCTCATTGCACAGGTTTTCCTGCTTGCTCTTCCAGATCCAAACAAATCCTTCCACATCTACACAGCAGATGCCTCAGATTATCAACTTGGAGCTGTTGTTATCCAAGAAAGCAAGATGATTCTTTGCTTCTCCAGAGCATTGAATGACACCCAACAGAAATACCCAACCATTGACAAAGGAATGCTGTGTATTGTTGAAGTTTTCAAAGAATTCAGACCAACTCTTTGGGGTGCAGAAATCATTGTTTGTACTGACCACATCAACCTTACCCAGTACAACCTGACAAGTCACCAAGACATGACTTGGAGAATGCTCCTTTTAGAATTCTCTTCAGTATTCAAGTAGCATATCAAAGGCAAAGACAACGTAATTGCTGATGCCCTCTCACAGCTCCCCATGCAGCAATCCCCAGAGGAATAGAAGGAATCTCCAACTCTGACCTCTCCTCCCACCCCAACTTTGGATTCGGAAATTGTAACCACTCCAACAGATCCAATGGACACCTTCTCACTTTCCAATTCATTCATCAACTACCCAGAAGACATCCCAATGTACCCCTTAGCCTTCATACAGTTTGCTGTAGACCAAGAAGCTGACAATGCCAATATCTCACCCCCAATCCAAGATATACAACAGAAAATTGCAATGGTACTACTGATTTGCTAATTGTTGAATTCAACGGTCAAAAGAAAATTGTACTCCTTCCAAATAGAGTCCAAGTAACCATCAGATATTACCACCACGTGCTTGGCCATGCCGGCACAGAAAGATTGTATTGAACCATCAACCAATTTTTATATGCTCTGAACTTGAAAGACCAAATCAATTCCTTCTGCAAATCTTGTGATGCCTGCCAAAGGTACGAGAAAAGTCACCAAAGCCGTGGTCAACTTGCAACCAAAGAACACCAATATGTTCCCTGGGATACGATTGCAATTGATGGAATCGGTCCTTGAAGATCAAGATTCCTGGTCATGGGACACTTGAATTTAATGGGTTCACCATCATGGACATGTGCACCAATCTCTTGGAAAAAATCTGCACTCCACAAGTCAATCCAACTGGCCTCGTGGCTGCCCACGCCCTTGACAATGGTTGGCTCTTCAGATACGCAAAACCTGTGAATTTCATTGTTGATCAAGGAACCAATTTTATTAGTAATGATTTCAGACTTCACCTCAAAAATCTTGGAATCAAAGAAGCCAATGTTTGCTCAGTCAGAAATCTGCAAGCAAATGCAGTCCTTGAACGTGAACATGATACAATCAAATCATCAATGCAAAACGAGCTCAACACCAAGAATCCTCCACAGACTCTCCAGCAAGCCACAGACATTGTCAATAGTGTCCTCGTCATATGTGTCCGCTCAGTTTGCTATCCAATCAACAATCCACAAAACATTCCGAATGACATGTTTTCTTCCTCTTAGACCAAAACATTGTTCAACAGATGAACATGGTTCGAAACCTCAAACCGTATCACACCAATTAAAAATTTCACTAACTAGTGAATACTGGTTGCGTGCGAACATAAAAATTCTGTGCAACCAAATGAAGTTTTTGCAAGAAGAAAAAGAATGTGGTATTCAAACCCTCATGATTGAATTCCCTTGATTCATAAAAATCTGAAATCTGATGTCAGACCAAGTGACGAATGACACACCAGCCGGCTCTTCAATATTGAAGAAGTCCGGATGAAATACATATCTTAATTCCTCTGCTATGTGCAAAGAACGTTGGATCAAGTTCAACGCCTTTCCAATGCCCAACACTTAGCAAATTGAAGCAAGCTTTCAACGCTTAAGTTGATTAAACAAGCTTATGCTTACAATCTTTATTTTAGTTCACTTTTAAACCAAATTCATACCTACCTACACGTTGTATTACTACCTTCGTCGTTGAGAGGCATACGACACTGACAGGTAACGGTAAGATTACCTACCGGTACGTACGGTATGATACGTTTTGTTTTTGGTCTTCGCCGAGTCGGTTGAGACGGTTGGATCGCCAACCAGGTCTTGTTTAGTAGGAGTAGGAAGTATTGCTTGGTCTTGCTTGGGAAGACATTCCATCAAAAAACATCGGCGTTGCTTGTTTGTTCGTTGGTTGTGTTGTTGTTCCCTCCAAGAATCCTTTGGAAAAACGCAAACGGTTCACCCGAAGAATCGCACTGCACACGAGATCAGAACACCCAAAAAATAATAATAATAGATACAGAGCAAGTCGTGCCGTACAATGCAAACCGAACGAAATACGAAATAATAACAATAATAATCATGCCCGTCACCGCCGACACCATCAAGCACTTTTGGAACGACACGATCGACGATGCCAACATTTACGCCGAACAACAGAAACGCAAGTTTAACATCTCAGCAGCCGCATACGAGCTGGATCGGACCAAGGCCAACACCAGCGGATGGATCGACCGACAAAAACGAGAACTGGAAAGAGCCACGAACAAAACCAAGCACCGCCTGGGAGTCAAAACCAACAACGATGGTTGCAACGTAGATTGCATGAGTTGCGGATTGTTCTCCACCTAGCACTCACCAACCCATACCGTACATAGACCGTGAGAGTTTTGTATGTCTGAAAAACAAGGGGTGATTCGGGACGAATTATGACAGTAATAACAGCGTCTCGAAATCTAATGACTGCAATTGCTTAAAGCTATTTTATGGGTTTGTGCTGCAACCGCACATCGCATATCACTTGGTTGCTTCGATAGTAAAGCGCTTGTTGAAATGGTTGCCCGCCCCGAATTTCGGGTTCGTTCTCGATGCGTTCGAAACGGAACCCAGGCACCGCGGGGAGCGTGGAAGGATGAGCATCGCATCGCATTGCACCGCACCGCATTGCATATCGTTTGGAACCGGATCCAAAGCCATTATAATAAGTCCTGGCAACCGAGTGGAGCTGCAATTCTGTTGATATTTTTTCTTACCACAGGGTATCGTTCTCGTTGAGTTCGACCCACGGCTTGGGCAGGGAACTCGCTCGGATACCCGTAAAGTAGGACGTACAACCTTCCAGAGCCGGGTCGTCTCGGAAGGTCCTCCACCCCGGCCGTGTCACCGACGTGTTCCCCGCTGCCCAATCGTTGCCATCATCGTCGTCCTCCTCCTCTCCTTCTTCGGAACACGAGTCGTCTTCCTCGGAACTGGAGTCTTCTTCATCGTAACGAAAGCGCTTCATGTCGCGGCTGTCGAGCCGCTCGGTTGCCATATGGACGTGATAGTATTTGCTAAAGGTTCTCCCGTCCTCTTCGACAAAGCTCACGGGATAGCCGAATTCGTTCATGATCTGGCCCATGAGGCGGTATTTCAGTGGTAAGGTTCGATCCTCCTCGTTCGCGTCCCACAGGTCCGACTCGGTCTCATCGTCCGTGCTGTTTCGGTCGATGGCCTCGGCGTACCTCCAATCCATTTCGTACCGCAGGTTGGGATCGTGCAGGCACTCGAGGTGGATCCCCACGGTCTCGGCCCGCATCTCGGCGGCGCACGGCAGGGCCACCCGGTTCGACAGGACCCGGGCAATCGCCCAGGCACCAATATCGATCTCCAGGAGGGGCACATCTGTACCTTCCTCGTATTCCATCAAATACATCATGTCCGGGTCTCGGATCAAAAAGATTCCCTTGTATAGATTCGTGTGCCCGGCATGATGATTCTGGACCGACAGGACGCGGTCGTCTTCGGGCCGGATACTTGCGGCCCGCTCGTCTCCCAGGATCTTCGCATTGAGCTCGCTCGGGTTCATCTCCCAGTCCCTTGGGACGGAAATGGCGCTTTTCGCAAACGGTTCGGTGCGCAGGGAGGCTTCCAGTATAGCCGTGTTGGGCTGGTATCCCGTGCAAAAGATGACCGTGTCGATGTTCCGGAGGACGACCCTTCGTACCGGCCGGTCCGTGTTCGCATCGGGCCGGTAGTTCCGACTCCTCGAGTCCCACCGGACGTATTGCAGCGTCACCGTGCTGCCGGACACGTTCTCTAACACGGTACTTCCGTACACCGTGACCGCGTCGTAGGGCCAGCGGGTCGTGCACCCCAGGTCGGTGTCGGATTCGTCTTTGCGGCAGGTGACATAGACCCTCGCCACACCCTCCCTGATGGCCATCAGCGCCAGGTCCTCCGCCGAATATCCTCCCCCCACCAGCAAGACGCGCTTTCCGGCAACGTCCCCCTCGAAATCGGACGTATCGCTCGAGTGGACCACCTTTCCCTGAAAGCCACCCTCCCGGAGGATTCGGACCAGATCCGGGGGAATCCGGGGAATCCCGTTGACGCCGGCGGCCCACACGCACTTGTCGAAAAACAGCACTTCTTCCTTCCCCGTGGCTTCGTTTCGGGTCCGGACCCGGAACTTTTTACCGGCATCGGTGTCGCACGGTGATTGTTGTTGCTGTTGCTGTTGCTGTTGTTGCTGCTGTTGCTGCTGCTGCTGTTGTTGCTGTTGATGTTGCTCTTGCTGCTCGACACGAACCACGGTGGTTCGAAACGAAAAGTATCGCTCGAAAAAGTCGGGGCAATTCCGGGTCACCCGTGCCAGAAAGTATTCCAGGATGTACTTGCGTGGCAGATGGGTCGGCATCCGGACATCTCCAAAGTGGTCCCGGTAGGTATAGTCAAAGAATTCAAAGAGTTCCTTGCTCCCGTTGGTCCACAATCCCGAGTACATGTTGGTGGTAGTAGTAGTGGTTTGGGTTTGTGGTTGTGGTTGTTGTTTCGAACAGGGGATGGTAGTGCTGCAATCCGAGCTCATCGATGGATCCGCTTCCTCCTTCTTTTCTTCCGGCTCTCCCATCTCGAATGGCGGTCGCTGTGGAGGGACAACGGCGTCCCCACGTTTGTCGTCGTGGGTGCGATCGGACCTCCAGACTCCTCCCGGACCTTCCGATCGCTCGAAACACCGGATCGTAGGAATGGAGCTGACGTCGTGTCCCAATTCCACCAGCTCCCTCCTCTGGGTCTCGAGGGCGTGGCAGAGGAATATAGCGCTGGGTCCCCCGCCAATGACCGCCACGCTAACGCCGGTGGCAGGATTTGAATTTGAATTTGAATTGCCGGCTGTGGCTTTGGCAGGGTCAGCAATGGACGGAAGAGTTTCTTCCGGCATGGTTGGATGGATGGATGCTGTTGCGGCTTTGTGGTGTGTTGGAAGAAAGATAAGATCAGCGTTAGAGTAGGTTCGGATGCGATTTTGATTCGACTCGAATGCCCTGGGCTACAGCTACACGTTTAGTCGGATATTGTTTCCTTTGTCAATCTTACCGTAAAAGGTCGTTTGGAGGCTGCTCGAGATTAAAAGAGTTTAACGCTAAGCTCGGAACTTTGGTGTAAATCTTGATTGGAATGAACCACTTTTGCTATTATGAAACTATTGACCGGGGAGCGATTGTTGATGAAAGTGAATGAACACGATGGTGGTTGCTACGAGTACTGTTAGGAGTACGGTACGTACCGTAACTCTTACTCTTCCTCGCAACTGCCGACTATTGGACATCCTGATTCATAGTACGCTTTTCCTTCAGTTTTCGATAACAACCATACTACAGAATTCCTATCAGCTGCCCGCCGGTTCACGGCGTGTTGCAATTTTGTAGAAGTAGGTAGTAATTACGTACCATACTTTTATTCCATGTTCCAACAGTTTTTGATATTTTCAGTGTGGCCTCGAAACCGATTGCTACCGATGATTTTCCAATCTGGCACGAGACCAATCGAAGATCAATTATTGGTATGCATGTGCCCGAGTACGTGTACGAGTAATCTTAGGCTTCTGTAATAATAGTAGAGTTGCGTGTGACGAGTCGCGATCACGGTTTCAGCAAGGGCAGGTCGTACGAGTACCGTACGTATCCCACTACACGGTACAACACCAAAGTTGGACTCCCAATGTGCGTGTTAATCGTAACTCACACTCATTGTGTTAATCGTAACCCACACTCATTGACGGAGCGTGTATATGTTTTTGATTATGTGAAATTGCATATCAGTTTCCGTTGAGGATGTGTCGTTTCGAATAATTCAAAAAACTTCAGGTTGCACGTATCAATGTTGTACCGGTATAAGTATTGCTGATGCAAACCTAAGATCCCGAAAACTCGAGTCCCAATATCACTAAGATACGTATGTTGTGATACAGGTCCCCCACATCGGGGCAATACAGTAAATTAGTTTCCACCAATCGTGGTTTTGACATTTTTAGGGATATTATTATTATTTCATTGCACCGGTACGTATGGCACTCAGTATTACGAAGTAATCTTAGTTCAGTACGAAGTATTTTTGAATCCTGCGGTTTTGGTCTCTCTATCTTCGAAAGGGAATCACATTTATTTCATACTGTAATCCAGTATCCATATCGATACTCAATACCATACCGCAATGTATCCACGTGGGTACGTGCTATCTTACAACTGGTAGCGTCGGAAAGCGCTGCTGGAGAGGAGGTCACGATGCACGATGCACTATGCACGATGCACGATGCACAATGCACGATCACCGTCTAGCCCTCACGAACGAAAGGGATCGACTCACTCACTCACCCACTCGTGGTTTCGGATTCTCGCTCACGCCGAGAAACGAAGATGGTACGGTACGTCATTTCATGACATGACATGTCATGTCATGTCAGGTATGTTATGGTATGGTATGGTATGGTTGGTATTTTACACATAGGGTACAACGGTACAACCCAAGAACCGAAACGGCGAGTATTACCGTACCGTACAAGAAGTAATATGATGCCGAACGGATCAGGAAGGCTGGTTTGTTTTGTTTTGTGTGCCTACTTTTTCGTAACAACCGTACTACCACTTCGTACCGCTGCTCGCTCGGTCCAACATTCGGCGCCGAGTGCATAGTTCTAGTCATAGTAATATAATATAGTTATAGTCATGGGCGCCTTCCATCCAACCAACCAACCAACCAACCAACCGTACAAGACCATTAGAGAGAGATTTTCGCGGTGGAGACTGTTCCTCCAACGTTTCTTTGTGGCGCGTTATGTGAGCGTCAACGGAATGGATGCGGTACTGATACCGTACAGCCCTCGCAATACTAATGGTATGATACGGTAGCAGTACTGACTCTATCTCTACTACCTACTACTGTATTAGCTAGCTATGTTTTTGTGCTCCTCGTTGCGTTGCGTTGCGTTGCATCGACGAAAAGACCCGCGTCGGCGCCGGCATAACATCCTCCCACTCCGGAGATGTTCTAGTCGAGTCTGATCAAGTCTAGTTTGGTCAAGTCTAGTCTGGCCAAGTCTAGTCTAGTCGTATTGCAGCTTGTCCGCGGCTCCCTGGATGCTGCTCTCGAGGGCCTTCCCGGCTTCCTTGGCGGTGTTTTCGAGGGCTCCGCCCACGGCTCCCGCGGCTCCGTCGACGGCCTGCTGTACCTGCCCGGTCACTTGTTGCTGTGCCTGCTGGACCTGATCGACGACCTGTTGCTGCGCCTGTTGCACCTGTCCGATCACCTGCTGCTGGGCCTGCTGCACCGGCGCAAGCGCCTGCTGCTGGGCCTGTTGCACCTGATCGGCGACCTGTTGCTGCGCCTGTTGCACCTGCCCGATCACCTGCTGCTGGGCTTGCTGCACCGGTGCAAGCGCCTGCTGCTGGGCCTGCTGGACCTGATCCGCGACCTGCTGCTGTGCCTGTTGCACCTGCCCGATCACCTGCTGCTGGGTCTGCTGGACCTGCCCAATCACCTGCTGCTGGGCCTGCTGTACCGGCACCAGCGCCTGCTGCTGGGCCTGTTGCACCTGCCCGACGACCTGCTCCACGTACGGAGAGGTCGCCTCCTGGACCGTCCGGGCGGTTTCCTGCAGGACGGGTGTCGCAACCTCCGCCACCCGGCTGGCCGTTTCCTGCAGGACGGGTGTCGCAACCTCCGCCACCCGGGTAGCGGTTTCCTGGATCACCGGCGCCGCCGCCTCGACGAATTTCTGGGAGGCGTCCCCGAGGACCGGCGACACCGCCTGGTAGGCGGACTGTCCCGTCTTGCCCAGGACGGGGATCACGAACTTGAAGAATGCGTAGGTGGCCCCCGGGACCTTGGACAAGAGGGCCACGGCGTCAAGGGTGGACAGCTGCGCCGCCACCGTGGTGACTCCCGCGTAGACAGCCAGGACGGAAAGGGTCAGCAGGCCGATCTGGAACTTGCGGCGCTCCCAGGCCTCGTCGATGATCACGGCGTTGTTGTCGTGGTTGTTGTTGTTGTTGTTGTTGGGGGATGATTGTGTTTCGGTTTCGTTTTCGGTTTCGTTTTCGGATTGTAATTGTGATTGTGACTGTGATTGCGGGGTGGTTGGATTCGCCTCGAGTGCCGAGTCGTTGATCACCGTGCCCATCTCCGCGGATGGATCCATCGACATCGACATCGACGTCGACACCGAAGCAAGGACATCGTTCTTGTTGCTGCTGCTGCTGCTGCTGCCGTCGGGAAGCTCTGGACCATCGCCGTTGATTTGGATGCCGGATCCCAGGTTTTGGTTTTCGTTTTGCGGATGAGACGAAGACGACGAAGACGACGACGAAGACGACGACAACGAATCCGCAGATGAATCCGACGAATCCAAAAATGATTGCAAAGGAGACAGACGGCTTCCCGGAGAGGAAACCCGGGCCACGCGATGCTTCGTTCGCACTCCCGTTCCCGTTCCCGTTCCCGTTCGGGAGGGTCCAAACGCAAAGGCATCGGTGGATGCGGGTCCGTGAGTCATTGCCACGAACAAGCCCAAACCGAGGACATTCTTCTTGGTGCGATGATTCCTGTGTGTCGTTGCCGTCATGCTATTACTATTGTGGAGATTCGTTGCTGTTGCTGTTGCTGTTGCTGTTATTGATATTGATATAGATACTCACTGCAGGAATGGGATTGTTCTTCTGTACCGTTTTGGATTCGAATGCAAGTACGGACGTGATGACCGACGATCTGTGCATTGGATGGTCGGCTGGTTGGTTGAAAGTGTATCTTTTCGATGCTCTGCTTCCTCCTCTCTCAAAAGCAGAAGGTGGTTGGTTCGTTTTCTTTCCTTTCCTTTCCTTCCTTCCTTCCTTTTCTCACCGAAACCAAAGACGCACGAAGCTAGGGAACGAGAATCTTTGGGAGCTGGTCGTGCCGTGCCAGCTACGTTACGAAGCGTAATACCGATACGTGCTGGTACCGTATATACGAGTAAGTACCGTAGAGTGCGTAAGATGTTACGGTTCGCGTTCCGCAACTCGTTGTGTTGTGTGTTATCCTACCGTACCGTGCACACATTTGGGGAAACGGGAATGGGAATTCAAAATTCATTCGGGGTTTGTTCCCAATGTGGTATTCAAACCCTCACCAGGAGTGAATTACCCAGCACGATTCAAGAAAATCTGAACAGCAATGCCACAGCACCAGCCAGGCTTCAATATTGAAGACTGGATGAAGAACATATCTAATTCCTCTATGATGTGCAATGTACGTTGAATTCTAGTTCAATGCCTTTTTACTGTCACAAGCTTCTCCGCGAGGACGGCTCCTCGGAGAAGTTCGCCAGAGCAACAAGCTCACAATCTTAGTTTTTAACCAATATAAGCTTAATTTAGTACCTTTATCTATATAAGCTTAGTTTAGCACCTTTATCTAGAGGCATACGACACTCTTTAAACAGTCGAAAAACTGCTTTGGCCTACAACTGCGGCTACTTCAACTACTTGAGTAAACACTACTACAACTGCTAACAAGCAACCAACTGATCCTACCGATTGTCCGGTAAGAACAAGAGGAAGACAATGTCTACTAGCTACTATTCCATCATCCCTTTCAAATTTGACTTTGATCAAGATTCTATCGACAAGGTGGAATTCAAGAATACACATGAATTCAATGGAATGCCCGAAACAACCAAGCTCAAGATGCCCTTGATTACTGCAGGATCAACCAAATTACAAACTTTTTTTACCATCAATGATAAATTTGCTTATGCAATCCAAGAAGACACTCAATCTAACTATAGTAGGTCCAAGACTATATGACAAGTTTGTAGACCTCCTCAGGGATTACACCGGCAAAAATTGGTGGAATGGCTACATATCAAACAACGTTCCTCAAAGAACCGTTGACAACTTCCAAAACACTGTGGAAGCATTTGTTAACTACAAATTCGACAACAACCTCCATGCATACCAAAATCACCAAAGGTTCTGTACCAATATCAAGAAAACAACCACTGTGACAGTACACCAATTATTCATCGCCCAAGTCATCTTCCATAATCATGTTATCCTTCCACTGCTTCCAGGACACCCACCAGAGGATGCAGAAATCAAGGATTGAGAGCTCAAGAATTTAATCTTTGAATCCATGCCCAACAATTGGAAGTGCACCTATCAGCAACACCATTCTTCTCCCCACAGAGATTCCCTTTCTGAAATGATGATGAGATCCAAAAGATACTATCAATATGCACAGAATCAAAAAAAGAAATCAGATAATCCAGCATCCGAAAACAGCAATAACAATAATAATAATAGCAACAACACTCGGAACAACAATAACCACCACCGCAATCGAAACAATGGAAACAATGGAAACAATGGAAACAATCGGAACACCAGAAATAATTGATCAAACAACAACAATGGCAATAACCAAAATAGACAACAACCCAACAACAACCAAGGCAACAACAACAACAACAGCAGCAGCAGCAAAGGCTCAACGAGAATCTCCAATGACTCACCATGTCCAATCCATCCTGGTACAAACCACACTTAGGGCCAATGATATGCCAATAAATTTGGAAACAACTCCAATAAGTCCAACGACAAGGACAACACGGACTTGCATGTGAATGACCGCAGTTCCATCAACATCAACTGATCCAGCAATTCTTCCTATGACAGCAACCCACACGAGCCAGAACAACACATGTGTGTCTTCATCAACAAACCAGCAGAAGAAACCATCCCATCAACCCCTTGGCCAGATCTCTTCCATGTAGATATGGATGTTGACAAAGAATATTAGTATTCAGATCTTCAGAGATTTCCCACCGGAACTCTTGATTCCGACAACAACAATCAAGATGTTACTCCCAGCAACACAGATGCGGACCTTGCTCCAATCACAGTAAGCGTCTGCAACTCCATCAACGTGTCCCCTGGAAAATACTGCTTGAAAACCCTCTTTGATTCTGGAACCACCGACAACCTCGTCATGGAATCAGCAATTCCCTCTGGAATCAAGAAGCATCTTCTAGACCCACCAATTCAAATGCAAACAACAAATGGTAAAACCACTTGCAACCACTACGTAACCTCGGAGAACACCATGTTTCCAGAGCTACCCTACTCCATGAAGGTCCTGAAAATCAAGTGCTTTGTGGTCACCCAGAATATCAACTATCATCTCCTGATTGGTAGACGCACCACGAGAGACCTCGGAATGAAGATGGACTTTGAGACTTGCACCATAGAATGGTATGAAAAGACAATAGACTTCCATCCGCGCAATTACTTTGACAACAAGGTCTTGCTTCACAAGGTCATGTCTGCAGAACCACACGCTGTAGCAGAGAGCTATTCCAACCAAGCCATCCAACAATCATATGTAGATGGAACCTCCAAATATGAGAAGACAGACCTCCACAATTTGGTCACCGAACAAACCCATCTCTCAGACAATGAGAAACACAACTTGTTACCAATACTTCTTGAAAATAAAGAACTTTTTGAAGGCTTGAATGATAAGGAATTAGGCATTTTCCCTAATCAAGAGTTCCACGTTGAGCTCCAACAAGATGTCACTCCATTTCATGTCAAACAACCGTATCCAATTCCACTCCACCAACAGGAAGCTGTGAAGAAGGAAATCAATCAACAAGTGAAACTTGGCATCCTCGAACGATGCTATGCCACTGAATGGGGAATGCCAACCTTTGTAGTTCCAAAACCAGATGGCTTCTGTCGGCTTATCAGTGACTTCCACGAACTCAACAAAGTTACCAAAAAGCTCCACTATCCACTTCCAAAACTCCAAGACATCTTCCACAGAAGAAGAGGGTTCAAATACGTAACCCTTATTGATGTCAGCATGCAGTTCCACACCTTCAAGCTTGATGAAGCCTCCACCTGGCTGTGTGTCCTTGTTACTCCGTTCGGAAAATTCAGGCTTCTCAGATTGCCAATGGGCTTCCTCAACTCTCCAAGCTGGGCCCAAGGCTGCATGGAACAGATGCTCCTCCACTTGAAGGACATTGAAGTATGTATCAACAATATTGGAATCTTCTCCGATACTCTTGAATCCCATCGCAAGTCTGTCTCTTCTGTCCTCTCCTTACTCAAGGCCCACAACTTTTCTGTCAAGCCTTCCAAGTGCCACTGGTTTCAATCACAAGCGCCGTGGCTTGACCATATCATCTCCAAGGATGACATCCGTCCAAACCCAAACAAGATAGCTCCTATCCTGAACCTAGCCTTTCCCTCAACAACAACCCAACTTCGATCCTTTGTTGGGATGATCAACTTCTATCAAAACTTATATCCGAAGCGTGCAGAAGTCCTTGCCCCACTTACAGACCTCTCTTTGCGTTCCGCAACTCGTTGTGTTGTGTGTTACATTTGGGGAAACGGGAATGGGAATTCAAAATTCATTTGGGTTTGTTCCCAAAAAATGGACGGTACCGCCGGTACAAGTACCGGTACCGGGTCAATCTCACACTTTTTTTGGTACCGTACGTTCATACACTTTTGCCATATACTTTTCAAACACAACAATACCCACTAGTAAAGGTAGGATCATACTTGCAATTCAAACGCATGGCCTCATTTGCTCAGCCACTAGCCCTCCCACCTGAACACCCGATGTCCTCCACCCTTCTGGCGAACCTAACATTTTAAGAGGAGCCAACTCGGTTGGGGTCGAGCTTGCTCTGGTGAACCATGTGCTGCCCCCTCTGGTGAACCATTTGGGTTTGCCCCTCTGGTGAAGACTGTAGTCATCACTTAAAAGATGCTCATGCTTGCATCAAATTTGTGCAATGTGTTTAAAAAATTCCAAAATGTTTGTTGCGCGCATGAAAAACAATTCTGTGTATTTTTGCATGCAACAATTTCAAGGAGGACTATTTTTGCACCCATAGTTTCAGCTCCATTATTATGGTTGCTTCACAATTTTTTACCGGCACAACTTCATTTCATGCTAACCCCAACAATAATTTATTCTCATCTTGATTTTTGTTTTTTCCTCACGACACTCATCTTTTGTAATATTATCCTCTATGTGCAATGATATTGCCGTAGCGTTATTACGAATTTCTTTGCAATTGTATTAGTTTCTTGAAAACTGGCAATCTATTTTGTTATGTCCATTTCACAATACTCGCACTATGAATATCAAATACCAAAAGCCAACAAACATATTTTAGTACAAATATGAAAGTATATTATCAGCTTTTGCAATAATCTTATTCATACAATTTAATTTTAATTCAAGACAAACATATTGTGCGAACTAGCATATAATAATAATAAACTAACTACAGTACTATAGTGTTGTTACCACCATTTACTTTTATAAATTGTCTACGCTTTGAACTTTTATAAATTGTCTACATTTTTGATGTTATATTTGTAGTCCTCGTCATCCTTGTCAAGAGTCTCCATCATGTCATATTTTCACTTCTGTCTTTTCTCTTTTCTATTTTCTTTGTCCTCCTTATGTCATTGTGGTATGATAGCCATTTTGCTGTTGGTATGTTTTAAGTAGTTCTATCTCTAAATCTTTTGTCTGTTGTTCCTCCCATTGTTTTTCTATTTCACTTTTGACATAGTATGCCTAAAGCTCTTTTCCCTTGTCACTCCATCCCTCCTTATTTCCCAACTTACTATCAGTGAATTTTTTCTCTTCATTGCACCATTTGTTGTATTTAGCCACAATTTATAGTTGTTGTAAAGGAAAAGCAGTGCAAATGCTTCATTGCTTGAGGTGAAAATGTTACTGATTGTTGTTTGTAATGATTTTCTTTTGAAGTCTGTCTGTTTTGTTGACGACACTGCTCCAAGAATTCTTTTGAAAAAGTGTTGGAATTCTGATGAATTTTTTTCGTCAATAGTCTTCATCTAATTTTTACTTATTTTTGGAGTTCGTGTGTTCATTTTCCGTGACTATAACTGTTCCTGGGAAACTATTCAGTATCTGTTTGTTCCTTCTATCATCTAGGCGTCAGTGTTAATGACACAATATGGTTAGAAATGATGAAAATGTGTATACTGTCAACTATGATGTTGTTGCTGGTTCTTACCTGTGCAATTTTTCCTGGCTAGAGTCTGAGCGCTGTGCCTACATGTAGTGATTGCTCTGCAGAAAATTCCAGTCCACTTTGGTGCATGGGCATTCATTGTTGTTGGTATTTTGTTTTCATTATTGAATTTCACAATATTGGTAATCATCGTCTTTATGTATTGTGAACCTTGTTTGGTACTTATTGGGAATTTGATCATCCTGAATGTTTTTTCCTTGATGTATGGGGCAATGCAATCTTTAATGTTTTTGTCAGTGTGCTTCTTTGTTGCCTGTATTGCATCGCTGTTGATACTGCTATTGGTTATATCTGTTTGGTTATCATTCTTGTTTGCCGGCTCACTTCCTGATACACTGCTCACTGGGCTTTTTGTTGTATATGTATCAACCGTTGTACCTTGAACCAGACTGCAAATTTGTTGTACCATTATTTCTTTGTTAAATTGCAAATAGAAACTTACCAAGTTTGCTTTTCAGTGTTTTGGTGCGCTAGTTTTATGGGAGTTGAATTTGTTTTCAAGTATGCGGATTTTAGTTGTCATTCACACTGTTGTAAATATCCGTGCTAACATTATTAGTTGTTGTAGGAAGTCCTTGATTTACTGCATCCTCCTGAGGAGCGCTGTATCACTACTATTTTTTGTATTGTTGCATGTTTGAGGGGGGTTGTACTGACACCTGCCTATCCTTCATCCGCGCGTGCCCTGACAATGTGGAATGTGGTTTCCAGAAAATCCTGATGCGGACCAAAACCCTGGCGCGGAGCACAATACTATTGTGTACCCTACCCCATCAATCATATGTTCCACCCTTATAGTCTTAGTCCAAGCATAGTAATATCTTGTGAGTCCGGATGTATGATGAAAATAGCACTGTATGACAGTAAGAACTTATGTTGGAGGGATGAATCGATTTCTGTACATTTCATGGCAACAATCATGGAAGGCTGTTGCAGCAGTATAGTACTGGAGCAGCATTGCATGCTTTCTCTTTGAATCTAGTTCAAATTTGCCGATGCAAAATCTCAAAATTGTGCATCGAACCTCAAAATTGTGCATCAGCGTTTCATTATGTTATGCTTTGTTTTTGTCAGTTTTAAAGTTTTGTTTTGGAACGGCATTGCAGGTTTTATATTTTACAGCCACTTAGAGTGGATGTAAAATCTCAAAACCTTTTGACACAGCTACATGATGTTCAGTTGTCGTTTCAGGTTTTGTGGTTTAAAGTTGGCTCCAATATGTTTTTTGATTTCATCAGTTTGTGATGCCTTCCTATGTGTGTTTCATTGTGTTCTCTGATTTGTTATGTGCCAAGTTACTGTTACCAAATTGTAGCAACTTAGATTGCTTTGACACAACTTTTTGTTGGTGTTCTCTAAATTGTGATTCAAAAAATGCCAGAAAAACCAAAAAGAAAGACAAGAAGATTGTCTTAAAAAGTTCCACAGCTCCATCAAATGAGTGGACAAAACAAGACTATTCCACCAGCAGATGCAGATGCAGATGCAGTCACAGCCACCCACACCCACAGCCAAAACAACAAGTTTGTCTCCAAAAGTTCTACAGGCATCCATACCTAACGGCAGGATTCCAACACTTGAGGTACCCACAGTTGTGAGAAGAAAGACGAGAAGTTTGTCTCGAAAAGTTCCACCAATCCATCCAGTGGGTGGACAAAACAACACTATTCCACCAGTAGACACAGATACAGATCCACCCCTATTTGTACCCAACAATGTGATTCAAACAGCCAGTTTTACACGCATTTGCACACACTGCTGCTCCTGGAACTCTAGATGTACATGTCGTGCCTGTAACACCATTGACACTCACAGCCACACCCACACTGATATGTACATTAGGACATGGAGCTACATCCACATCCAAAGCTACGCTGTCTTGTGGAGGTGAAGCACACAATGATGTGGTTTCAACAGAACCAATAACTCCAGCTGGTACACACTATTCTACTTTACCTTCTGATGTTTTCGAGTGTGACTCACAATACCAGGTTCACAAAGAGGCAATGAAAAGAAATGTCAAAGCTTGCCTTCAAAACCAGGGTGCCAGCGGCTTCTCTGATATTTTGACTGACAAATTGATCACTACTGTAAGTCAGGACATCAAATTGGTCTTCAATCAGTTGATGAATAAGGTTTACATTGTCACCAAACTCTTTTCTTTGGGAACCCATCCTGACTTCAGCCAGATGGTGGTGGATGAGAATGCATTATTGGTATTGGGTCCTATACCAAGGGCCGCTGACATGATGGTAACTCTTTTTCTGCGTGATTCTGGTGCACAGTTTATAAGAAAGGTCTGCATCTTGGATGCAAACAAACTGACAACTTGTTTCAAGGACTACAGCATGAAAGATAAATGGCAGGCCTTTCAGAGAGCACTGAACTCTGTTATTCAAACCGATGATAGTACAGGCATAAGAGAGTACACCTTTGTCAAAGAAGATGACAAATTAGCTGAAGGCAAATTGCACACTGTTTGGTTGACTAATGTGGTTAACTACGAAACCATACTGAAGTACATGAAAGTGTACCTAAGCCTTCTTCAGTGATACATTTATTCTGTTGAATTCCCACTGGTACCTTCAAATGATGGCCAAGGTCCGTTTTTCTATCAAAGATTTCAAGGCAACATCGGTAAAGAAGACAAACAATACATTCACAAGATGATCTCTTTCTTTGATGGTCTTTTGTTGCAACACACCTTCTGACATTTTCTTTCAGCAAGTTACTCCTTCAAACAAATGGACAAGAAGGCTATCAAACAAATTTGGGGCAAGGAAGTCTTGTGCCGAGAACAAAGACAGGTTCACCAGCAATAGAGTTAGTTCCTTCCACAAAATCCGCAAAGTACCTCAAGTTGGATTGACCATCTGATGTGTCAAAGAGAGATTTTGTGTTTCAAAAGGTCCTGATGTCTTTGTGGGTACAATTCCAACAAACAAAGACAAGCATTTTTGAAGAAGTCAACCTCGACCACTTCGCCGATGAGTCATTTGTTAATGACAATTTGTACAAGAAACTTTTGCCAAATCTGTGTCAGTGTTCATTTGTGGTTGGACGGTACAACATAGCAGGACTGGACAATTTGGTCAGGAGAATTGGATTTCAACTGTTATCTCCTCTTCATTTTTCAAAACTTGTGGAGCACAGGAAAACTTTGAACAAGTGTTACAGAGTAGTCTTTGACTTTCACAAAAAATTGATGACTCTTTGTACTTCAAAAGTTGAGTACAGAATGGGACATATTTGTTGCTAACTTGCATCCAGAACATGAACAGTACCTAAAGGCACTGTTGCAACGTTTAATCCTCACTTTGTGTTGGGGTGACAATGTTCTTTTGACGCCCAACTCTGTTGAAAGGTAACGCACAAAGACACGGAAAGAAAATGTATGAAAGAGCAGTAGGATTCGTTCATGAACAAATTGAGAAAACAGTCGAAGACTAAAAAGCTGAAACTGAAAGAATTAAAGAACAAAGAAAAAAGGAGGAAGAAGATGGAAACGAGAGGAACATTGAGTACTGGCTGCATCTTTACAAGAAACGTTGGAATTCACCTGACAATTTGGAGGAGTACAACAACTATCCCGTTCCTTGTGGTGCATGGGGACATGTGAAACACTAATAATAATTGTTATTGCAAAACTTGTCACTACTTATGAGTACATATTTGACACGTACATAAAAATGGAAGTATAAATTATGTAAGGGAAAATATTATTTGTTACAAATTCAGAAGTCATGAGCGCCGTTCCAGACAATTCAATCTGCAATGGCGTTGCAGACACTTTAACCTGCAACGCCATTCCAAAAAGTGAATTTCAAAACAAAGTTCTGAACAACAGACCGGAATTGAACCAAACTTCCACCAATAAAAATAATCAAAATTGTAGAGTACTGAAAAATGTACTTCTACGACACCATTCTGGGATTTTAAAAAAGTAGCACAGCAATCGGCCATGTTAAAATCAATTGTGTCAACATGGAATGGAGTTGTAGCAATAGAGGAAATTTTGACTGAAACTTTTGATCCACCAATTAAAAAATACAATCATTACCTTCACTTACCTGCAACACCATTCCAGGAAGGATTACAAATCACTACTAGTTTTGCTGGCGTTCACAATCAATTCCATTTTGTTTGATTCCAACCCAGCCATTGTGTCGTGGAAATTAAACAACCATTGTTCCTGGGCTTCAAGGACAAAGTAGTGATCTCTGCTACCAAGGTTTCTGACCATGGCAACTTCAGACTCGATGGCATTGCAGACAAATAAATATAATTTCTTTCACAACTCACCTTGCTTCACCAACGCATGCTGGTGTTTTTCCCCTTTCTCCCTCTTACTCAAGATTGGGTCAACAGAAACAAAGCAACAAGCAACGGCATAGTAGTCATCGTGTACTAATTCAAACCCGCTGATGGAACTTCCAGGGGGGAAAGAGCCTTGAAGATGAAGCAGGCACAGAATCTGACATGGATAAACTTGCAGTCCATGCCCATTGAGGAGGTCTAATTGAATTTTTTCCCAGTTGTACCATGCGTTGGGCACTTGTCCAGAACCGGACTTAAACAATGGATGGGCGCAAAACAGTAACTTCATCCAATAATAATCGCCATACGTCTTGTGCTCCATGAATCCACAAAGCGTGCTGGTCCCCACAGTCGGAAGAACCACGCCACAACAAAATTTGAGAACATCTGATGGAAACCATGGCACACTTGCGTTTTCTTTTTGTCCCACTTCATGTAAGGCAAGCCATCCCTAACTGAAACTGAAAACTTAGACCCGGCTGACCGACCGCCCTCTATAGGATGACTTACTCCTGTAAACAATTTGTGATGAAACAGATCAAATTCACGGTCAAGTCAATCAATAGTGCGGTATTCCATTACTCGCTTGCAGGCTTGTTTGATTAACGTGGATTTGATTCGTTACCTCTAAAGCGTGCTGGTCCCCACAGCCGGAAGGACCACGTTGCAACAAAATTTGAGAGCATCTGATGGAAACCGGGGCACACCTGCATTTTTCTTTTTGTCCAACTTCATGTAAGGCAGACCATCGATAACACAAATAAAACACTTCAATCCATCTGACTGACCACCCTCTGTACAATGATTTGGTCCTGTGAATGATTTATGATCAAACAAACCAAATTCACAGTCAAGCTGATCAATAGAATGGTACTCCATTAATTGCTTGTAGGTTTGCTTGATTAGTGTGGACTTGATTTGTTGGGTTCTCTTTGCGGGAGCCTTCATTTCAGTTTTATGATTGCTCTCATTCGCTGCAGAGTCCCATCCCGTTGGAGGACAAAATAATCTCATGTACTGTGATAAATGAAAATACATGTGATTCTTCACCAGATTGTTCCTATTATTTTCCTTCTGAATCCGGTCCATTGAGAGTCTGATTCAAAGGCTTCTGAAGAACAGCAACGCTGCGTTAGTGTGTTAGTAGACAAACGTTTGTACTCTAAGAGTGACAATGGTGGTTGGATACTTTCGGCAACGGATAATCGGACTCCAGGCAAGACTATGGAAACGCCAGATCTCTTCTTACTGTGAACTTGTTCAGATACAGCAAGACAGACCTTAGTAATGTAGATTACAGGTAGTTGATAGCAAATAGTGTGAATTTTGGAGATATAATCAGTTGAATGTTAGAAGTATGAGATAAAGTGAAATCTTGCCAAAACGCAAGATATCTCTTTTATTGAGGTGAAATATGTTGCAACTGCTGTTGCGTAGTGATGAGATTACTCGCTGATTATTTCCATGCATGTATTGATCGTTGACCCTATATATATATATATATATTGTGTGTGTGAGAAGCTTCTGACAACGGTTTCCTTCTCTTGTTATCTTAGGAAGATCCCATGATACGTTTATCAATAAAATCAGGAATTGCTCCCGTAGGTCGTGTGATATTTCTCTAAATCAAAGATTGCTCACTAAAGAACAAGGGCAATATTAGAAAACAGGGATTGCTCACCGCTAATACGCCATGGGAATTGATGCGCCGTGGGAATCGATATGCTGTGGAAATCGATTACTTGGTTGATACGGGACTCACTGATTCATACCAATAGAACAACTGTCGTCGTGTAGCTTTGGTACTGCTGGACACGAAAGGAATTTAATAGTTCCCCTCTCCCTTACTTTGTTGTAGACAGTTATTGATACAGTTGATGAAATGAACAACCATCTTGTCAATATTCAAAACACCCTTCTTGTCTTCTTTGAAAACCTGATCAAAAGTTCCAGCGTATTTGAGGAACTCTTCCATACCCAACAACAACTCAAGGGCGTAAATACGTCCGTCAATTTCTTCCTCACACTTTCTGCTCCTGTTCTCAAGATTGGTTGTTGTTCTTTGTAGCAACAACAATTGACGACCTTCAGTGAACAGAAGTGCTAGCATCTGAATGAAAAGCATTCCAATGTACTGGTTCCCCTCCTTCTTTGCTGTATGTATTGATTCCGGACAATTGGTTTGCAGAAAGTCATGATTGGATTGCCTCTGAACAGCAGCACCATAGTGACTGGCTACTATCCGGTCCATGTCACCAAGTAGCCGCGTGTTATTTCCTAAAAATTCCTCACGGAAAGTCTCCGCTGCTCTATTTGTGCAACCAAGTTGGTGCATATGGAGCCTCTCTCCTGGTGAAGCTATATGAATATTATGAGGGTTTTCTCCAAATTCAAGATCATAAAACGTGTTACCATTATGTACACAGTGGTGGGAGGCATTCTTGAAATACTGTTCAACATTCATTCCTTCCTCCACCGTTGGAGCAGTGAAATTGAACATCTTCCATGGACGGACAGAATGACACTCTTCCCCATTTTTGTCATTAAATACCTTCATCTTCCCACTTTTAATTGAAGCGGCAACCTTCAGAACATTGACACGGGCATTATTACCAAGTGCTCTTTGACAATTGCAATGCCTACAGATCATCTTTGAATTTGACGTTTGATAATGTCCACAGAGTTGGTCATGCTGGGGAGTATCACCTATGAAATAAGCAACTGCAAATTTCATTCGAACAGACAATTTTGTCTTGTTCCACAGCAAATTAGACCATTTTATACCATCTGTTAGGTTACAGGCATCTTTCAATGATGAAAGGGCCGAACAAAGGCCAGAGTGAAGATTTTTCACATTGTCAATTGATTCATTACCTTTATCACGTGAACCTGTTGGATGAAAATATATAGTCTCCCATGCATCCGGCTGAGAGTTATGAGTCAAGGTGTTGAATATACCAAGAGTCATGTTCAGTGGGGTAAGAGTGCTTTGACCATTATTGTTAATTGCAATTCCATCCATGTAGAGACTAATAGGCACCAAAATTCCATTGGAATCTGTTTTGTATCTCTTCTCCCAAGTATTGATCCACCATTCAACATGGTGCTGGAGTTTGTCTATATCAATATTACCTTGTAGTTTCAGATACCGGACTGGTAAAGTTGGGTCTTCAGCATGGGGGAAAGACAGATTTTCTTCCTTAACCAAAGTCACACGGACGCATTTGTTAATAGGGAATGAATCACTTTTTGGAAGGACCGGACATAGACATGTTTACAACTGGCAATGTCACCACAAATTGATTTCTTAGAACACCAGTCAATAAGATGAGGTTCAAAGCCATCACCTTCTATTTCGGGCACAGCTGCGTGGTAAATGTCCTTCATGACTCTTGACCTCCTCCTCTGTATAAGATTTCCTTTTGTCCATGAAAATAGATTAAGATGCTCCAATTTGATAGCCCATTCATACAATTCCTTCTCTGCAACTAAAGGCATGCTATGATTCTGCATGATTTGCATTAAGAACTTGATCTTCACCTTCAGTTCATCGGATACATCATGCCTTCCAGCAATGGGTGTTGTCATAATTGCCGTGTTTGAATCAGGAGGGGAATCATCAACAGCCATGTTGTTGCCTTCTCTATTGACACTCAAAGAAGGGGGGGGGGGGACTTTGCTGTCAATTCCTTCTTCGCTATCCTCATCATTAGGAGGAAAACAATTATCATCGGAAACAGAGTCATTGTCATCGTTGTTTAATTCCGGACCAATCAAGGCACGCTCCATCGGTTCGACAGAAGGGTCATACATAACTTGATTGTTGAGCACCTCTGGTACTATACCAGTAATCAGTAGACCAGTACTCAGTGAACCATTAGGGGTGTTTGTTAGACCTCATTTTTCACTAGCATCCTCTGGCTTCTGTGATTTTCTGATGAATAGGGAAGATGCGAAATCATCTACCCCTGAAGATTGGTAGTAATAAGAATGGCATGATTCGTTGTGTGTAATACTATGGCTCAGAAGAGCAGGCAAAACAATTACTACTCCTGTATTCTTTCTTGGTCTTGCTGTAGTCCTAAACAAGGGGGGGTTCTTTTTCTTGGTGACCTTCTTCTTTCTGTAACCAATAGTAATAAGAGGTGAGTACAAGTAGCACCGTTTACAATAAACCTGATATTTAGGCGTCACCACCATTGTTAATAGTAGTAGTAGCCAGTAATAATAGAAATGAGGAACCGATCCAGATTGAGAAATTGCAACCACCATGCACTATTTGTTTCAGGCATCAAATTGAGTTCCAGGCCACCACCAGATTGGGAACAGTTCTTGCCAGTGGGGTAGGAAGATATACTAGTACTACTCTGTTTTTGCTGTAGGAATGAGGCGCGGACAGGTTAAGATTTAGTGGTTAATGGGTGATTCCCGAAATACCTTTTTATAACGTACATAGATTCCTGTTTTTAGTATTTCAGAAATGAAAATTTTGTACATATTTTTTTTGGCGGGCTAGTGCATAAATCTCATTTTGGAATCTGGAATCTCATGGCATGGACAATGATAATAGCCAAATTTGTCTTCTTCATATGATTAAACATGTGGGTTTAATCCGTTCAGATTTTTCAGTGACGTTCAGATTTTTCAACTGCCCTGGTACCTGGCATGACAGCACGATTGCCAATCATGGTGTTTATGATAAAATAGAAGAACTGTCCCTCAAGTTCCAAGCTATGGTTTGTGTTGACTCTGCGTTTAGGGTTGCCACAGGGAGACTCGAATGCCTTGTCCAAAGTTCCCAGAATGATCCGGATACCCTCGAGGCTATTCTGTTGAACAGAGAAGCAACGTCCCTTTGACAGTTATCAGAGTGGGGGATGCGGATGATCCAGGGGCATTTTCCGCGATTGAAAGACAGGCTCCTATTGGAGACATTTGGCAATAGGAAGGTCATTTTGAACTTAATGATGCTTCTGTACAATTACCAAACAAGTACCATTGGTCACAACCAGATCCTGAATGTTTTTATGCATAAGAAGGAACGATAGTTCTCTTATGACGACAACCTACTGGAAGATGCCACTGGCATCTTTGAGCGTTGAGCCGTTGAGTGGTTTGCCTTTGAATTTCGCTTTGCATGGTTGAGTAGATTGTTGGTTCCAAGTATCGATTCTCCATGGTCAATGGATCCTCATGGTCAATCGATTGATTGGTTGAGTAGATCGATTGGTTGAGTAGATTGTTGTTGAGTGGGACCATGGTCAATTCGGTCGATTGGTCCAGCATTGCAAACAAGTGTAAAGTGTAAAGATTAACGACCAATTACTAGTAGTTTTTATTTGGACATAGCTTTCGCTGTTGCTAGGTTTTTGATTTATGAGCTTAGAGCTTGTTGCTGGAAGGATACAAGTAGTTTATACCAGTTACAAGTAGTTTATACAAGTAGTTTCGATCCGGATGGAGTAGTCTCGCTTTTGGTGTTCAGGTTTGTAAAAACCGCACGACTCCTCAAGAGGTGTTCAACTCCTTAAGAGGGGTTCAACACAGCGCCGGACGGGTTAATCCCATCAGTTCTTCCATACATGGAAATGGGAATCGAAATGGGAATCAACGTGGAAATCATTGACTCCTATCGATTTGATTCCGACTGATTTGAGACTTTCATGTACTGCCAACTTTACGATTGTATGAGATATTACTAGTAGTTGCTAGTAGTTGCTAGTAATTCATTATTTTTACTAGTAATTGATTATCTCATTTTCTTGGCAAGTTGCAAAGCTCATAATTTGATTTCTTCCAAAGCCAAAAGCAAGTTGCACTTGTTACCACTACTAACTAATCTACTAATCTGACCCTACTACTAATCCTAATCTTCCAATCGACAATGGTGGTACTTTCCAAACAAGAAAAGAAACAGCTTCTTCGGGCTCTTCTAGCCAAAGCCGAACGAGAACACCAAGCCAAAACCGAATGAGAATACCGGCAACTGATTGTTTATCACCAGCAAGAGATTGCTCGACACCAACAAGAGATTTGTAAGATTCTTGCACAGACCAATCTTCCACGGACCAATCCAGTTGTTCCAAATGGAACCAGCAATCCACCAGTCGTTCCAAATCGAGTCGTCTTTCCCAACCCATCTAATGATTGGTTATTTGAGGATTCTGATTCCGATTCCGATTTATTTGATTCTGATTCTGAAACTACTCCGGATCTTCCTGCTATTAAACAGGAACCAAACCCTTAAGTGGAATCGCCGGCATCGCCGGCTGGGGGGGGATCCGAGTTGGAGTTGGAGTTGTTGGGATTTGAGTTGGAGTTGCTGGGACGATGCCCGTTTAGGAATATGGTGGCAACATCTACTATGGTGGATTTCAGCAATTCCAAGGCAGCCTCTGTTTGTTGCCTCTGAGCTTCAAAGAGAGCATCTGTTTGTTCTTGCCTATGAGCTTGAAAGGTAGCCTCTCTTTGTTCCCTTTCAAGCTGTTGATACTCTATTCTTTGTTCCCTCTCAAGCTCGGAATTCGCTATCAAGAAATCAAGAATTTCCTGGCGTCCGTTGGTTGTGTTGTTGGTGGTGGTGTTGTCGGTGGCGTTCCTGTGGTACTGTCTCTTGGATCGCGGAGTGCTGATGGGAGAAGGGGAAGCACGCGCATCAGGAACAAACCATTGAGATGAAGAAGAAGAGGAAGTCGGCTGAGACTGAGAGCAAGGAACAACAATTCTTGGTGGTACGTTTATGGCGGTTGGTGTATTGAGTTCTGGTTCTTGGGTTGGTTGGGAAGGCTGACGAAGCGGCGGTTGTGTTGGTTCCGTTGGCTGGGTTGGCTCCATTGGCTGGGTAGGCTTCATTGACTGTTGGGTAGGCTGAGTGGTTGTTTGTGAAGGTTGACCAAGTGGTATCGGAGGAATGGTATCATCGTCAGAGTCATCATCCTCCTCCTCCTCACCAATACTTATGTATTCTTTGTCTTCTGTGTTGTTCTGGTATCCTACTTCCATTCCGTATGGCTCTTCTCCGTCACCAACTCCTTCCTTGCACGTAATCAAATACTTAACCCTCTTTGCCAATTTTACCTCCTTGGGGCAATTTGGATCACCAGTAGGAATTTGTTTACGATATAGACTGTTGTATTTCCTACGGAGGTTCTCAACACTTTGGTTGGTATCAGGGAAGTTGTCGTTATGGATTTGGCCAACTTGTGCCCAATCCCCGGGACCAACAGGAAGGATTGCTTTGAGGGTGTATAGAAGTTTCAAGACTTCACTTCTGCTGTAGTTTTTTTTCTTTTCGACCTTTTCCCTGTCTTCACCATCGCTGTTGGCATTACGATATAAAAATTATGTACAGAGCTGAAGAATATGTATCTCCTCCTCCATCGTTGTCGCATAGCAGCAACAACAGTAGATAAAGCATTATATTATTGATACGATTTAGTTGTTGTGGTGCGGCCGTTGGGCAATATTTCGTACTATTACTCATACTCATACTGTACTACCGTAGTAATCAGCCAAAATTGGCGATCTGATCCGTTGGATGTGTGATTATTCCGTTTGGGTCCTATTAGGGACCGAGAAAAATTTCAGTCAGGAATTTTGTTATAAAAAAGTGCAACGTTACAAATCATAGTGAGCTCACATCGACTATGATTTGTAACAAAAAGACTGGTCAAGTAGAAAATTTCCGGTGTATGTAGTACATAAAAGTATTTCGGGAATCACCCAATGATATGCTGCTGACGCTCTGTAGATTTTGGTACACTTTCTACTTCTCCGAGTGGCATTTATTAACTTCTAAACTCTACCTAATTTTCAAAAATGAACGTTTGTACCGGTACCACCGTACCGTACGGTAAATACAGCTCGTACCTTTTAAAATACCCCGGTCCATTTTCACTGCTGTACCGTACTATCGTACCGTCTTACCGATACTGTGCATGTGCATTCCTTCCCCTTTCGTTCTTATTGACACGGAACTGTGACACCATCTGTTACCGCAGGTGCCTACAATCAGTCGGTTTTGTTTTTCGCCAAAACTGCCCGAAGAATTCTTTCTTCTCCTCCCTCCGTTGATTCTAGTATTCTATTCTATTCTATTCTATTCTATTGTACCGGTGTGGATACTGGATACTCGTGCCGGTCCACATCCAGCTGTGTGCTGTCTAAAGGAGAACGAATCATTCAATCATGTCACACAACACATCCATCCCCCCGCCACTAGTACGGTACGAGTTCGGTACCGTACGGTACATGCCGATGATTGATAATTTCCATAGCAAGGGGATGGATGATGCGCACATCCAACGACGCGATGAACTACGATACGGTACTATTATGTACGGTACACAATAATTACATAGCATATTTCGGTTTGTTGGCGTTTGGTGTTTCCGTGAGCATTGGATGGATGATAATACAATACTAATACGAAGTACTTCGTAATACAGTAGATAGATAGTACTTGTATCTTTCTTCTCCGCAATTATCGTGCGGTACGGTACTGTAGTGAAGGACGGGAAACAAAATCTAGATCACAAAGATCAATCGACAACCCAATCCAATATACATTACAATATACCGGTACATTCCAATATATTACAATACAGCACGAGTACGAGTACGAGTAAGAGTACTCTCCAGTCTACAGTCTACAGTCTACACTCCGATTCCAATCGTGATCCTACCGTACCGGTACACTCCATCCAACAACAAACAGTCCTTGCTGTTTCCTCAGAATCCATTCGATCGCACACACTCACTGCTTCTTACAAACACAAACACAAACATTCGGAGAACGAAGAGAGCAACAAGAGCAACAGCAACAAGAGCAAAACCATGAGCAACAACCGCACCGTGAGCTACCGGAGCTCGGCGGTTTCCTCGTCGGCCTCCATTTCCCGGGCCATCCGTGACGAGAACTACGGCGATCTTCCCGAGCTGGTGGCCGAGGCCCTGCTTTCGCACCGGAGACACAACCACCGCCCTTCCACAACAAGAACAACAGCAGCAGCGACAACAACAACTACAACTACAAGAATAGCAAGAACCACGACCGTCGTCCATCCGCTGTGGGAGGCCAGTTCGAGGGGATGGACCCCGGTGCACGTCGCCGCCGTTGGATGCCCGCAGATGCCACTGCGCTGGTGGAAGTGGATCCTCACGGTCCAGGGACGCTGTTTAGATTTAGATTTAGATTTAGCTTCGGACTCGGACTCGGGATTTGCCAAAATCGATCCGGGCGCCGAGTTCGATCGGCAGCAACAATCACAACAGCAACAATCACAGCAACCGCCACTGCTCTGGACGCTTCCCACCCACACGGGACAAACCGTCCCGGAACTCTTTTTTCGGGCGGCCCTCCAACCGATGCCCTGGTACAAGCACAGCCTCCGGGAACGAGCGGGGAATCTCAACCGGGCCATCGAGCGCCTGCTGTTGTTGATGCCGCTGCTGCCGCCGTCGCTGCCACCGCCGTCGGACAGCAATAGCAATAGCAATATCATCAGCATTGACAGCGACAGTAACAACAACAACAACAACAACACCGAACGCGAACGCGAACGCGAGGAAGACAACGAACACGGAAGCATTAGCACTAGCACTAGCACACCACTTCTGGAGGCACTGCGGAAACGGATTGTGCGAGCGCGAACGCGAACGTCCAACCACAACAACAACCGACCAAGAAGACCCATCGAATCTGCATCCAGCACGGCCGAAACAGAAACAGAAACAACCAATGAACAACATCGACAAGAGCAACAACAAGAACGAACCGCCGCGCATTCCGGGGACGCGGACGCAGACGCAGACGCGGACGTCGAATTGATCTTTCAGTTCTGGAGAAAACTAGAGGCCTTGCTGTTGTGTGCTTGTGATGATTCCTCCGGTGCATTTTTTTGTGATGGTGATGGTGCGGGTCGACCCGCGAGCGAATGTCACGGTGACCGTGACATCCCGGTCGTTGCGTTGCTGGCCACCCTGCCGTGTTGTCCCGAGCTCGTTGCGAGGCTCGCGGTCGCCTTGTTCCCGTGGCAGGTGACGGGCAGACACAGACGAAGGGACGGTTCGTTGTCACAATCGCAGCCTCAATCGACATCGCAATCGACATCGCAATCGACATCCCCCGCCGACAACGACTGCGACTGCGACTGCGACCGTAACCGCAACGAACCATCGTCACAGCCGATGTCGCCGCCGCCCCCGCTTCTCCTTCCGCTGCACCTCTGCCTCCGATCGTCACCACCACCACCGCTCTCGTCGTTCGCAACAACAACAGCCATGCCACTCGGACCGTGGCCGTTTCAGATGCAACAACAACAGCAGCAGCAGCCGCAGCAGCGGTCCGGGATACTCCCGGTCCTCTGCGCGGCCTACCCTTCCGCCGCCGGAATCCCGATTCCGGATTGGATTTCGGGTTCTGGTTTGGGTTCGATTTCATCGTGTCGGTGTCGAAATCGAAACCGAAACCGCGACTGTCGTTGCCATCACTACTGTCGTCGTCGTCGACAACAACAACAACAACAACAACAACAACGATGGCGCCTCCCGCTGCACGCATCGCTGGCCCGGGGGGACGACTGGGAATCGATCGCGAGTCACCTGTTTGCGGCCTTTCCGTCGGCCGCGGCCACACCGGATCCAGCCACCGGACTGCCCTGCTTTGCCCTGGCGGTTGCGGCGCCGGGAGAACAAGACGAAACCGAAACACCAACACCAACACGGAGTGGCAATCGCCACCACGGACACAACCACAGCCACAGCCACAACCACAACCGGTGCGAAGCTCAAGCTCAAACTCCGGGGCATCGCTCGCCGTTGCTGTCGGGGTCGGGGTCGTGCTGGTCCTACCTGCGCCAAAAGGACAGGGACGCGGCGATCCGGCGGGCCACCAAAGAACGGGACCGACAGACCCTGACGACGGCCTACGAGGTGCTGCGGCAGAATCCGTCCGTTCTGGAGGGACTCCGGTAGACTAGTATGGTATAGTATAGAACGAAGTACGGAATGGAATGGAATGAATGGACGAATGAACGGCTATTCGGCGAGCGAGAAGACAGCGACGCCAATCAAAATCGAGGAACGATGCTCTGCCGCGGTACGATCCTTCGCGGTGCAGTACATATGCGTGCCGCACGCAGGACTACAAGACGAACCCGAAACTACTACTTCTGCAAAATAATAATAAAGGCAATGGTGTGTGAACCACGGTGTTTTGTTGTTTCGACAAACGCACGATGCTACGCTCTGTCTCGCCTTACGGTTGTTGTTACGGATATTAATACGGATATTGATACGGATGTTCTTACAGATGTTCTTACGGATATTGTTACGGATGTTGCGCGTAGCGTCATCGCCAATGTCACGGAAACGGAACACGGATGATTTCGATGTCAGATTCGGCTGCAACGGGGACACGGTACACACCGTTCCCCAGCACCGAATCGTCATTCCAAAGCCATCCGATTGCGTTTGTCCGTGGCTATGGCGGTGGCGTCGCGAGCAATTCTGACGTGTTTCATTTCATTTCGTTTCGGTGCGGAGGAATTGGATTTTTCGTATCATATCATTCCGTTTCGTTCCGTTTCCTCCTTTTCCCATTATTAATATTTCTTAGTACCGAAGCTGCTTTTCGACGTATTTCTGGTGGTATTCCTCCGCCCGGTAAAAGTTCGAGGCCGCCTCCACAGACACGTACGCCCCGAGCACTCCACGCTGCTTGCAGGCGTGTTCCGCCATTTGTTTTTGGCCCTCCGTGTGGCAAAAGATGGCCGACCGGTACTGGGTCCCGGCAAAGCGGGGATCCGACGGGTAGTGCATCTCGAAGAAGAGCTCGAGCATCTGCTCGTACGTCCACTTGTCCTTGGAAAAGGTCACCCGGATGGCCTCGGCGTAGTCCTGGACGTTCCGGTAGGTCGGGTTCTGGTCCGCGGGGTTTTCCGAATCCCGGGAGGTGCTTCCCGAGTATCCCACGACCGTGTCGGTGATGCCCTCCTCGCGATCGAAATCGCGCTGGGGGCCCCAGAATCATCCCATGGCCGCCTCGAAGGTCGCCGTGACGTCCACCGGGGGAGGGAGGAGGGGACAGATCTTGCGGGCTTCCACTTCCTGGGCGGTTACCATGTCGTCGTTGTTGCTGCTGTTGCTGTTGCTGCTCGTTGTTGCGGTGCTGCTGCTGCTGCTAAAGAGTTGACTGTGACCGGAACTGCGGCAGTGACGGTTGGCAATCGATGGTTGGAGAGTGTTGTGTCCCAACCGTTGGGAGGGACTAAAACTCTCGACGCCGGCGGTCAGAGCCGCTGCTGCAACGAAGAGCACTGCGGACCGATACTTCATGGATTCGATGTTTGTTTTCGGGTGAAGGTGCGATCAAACTGTTGATCGTGCCAAAGAATGAGTAGTTCGCAGGATGGAACAGACATTTTTCTGTCACATAAGGCAGGCACTTGTTGTTGCACAAAATCGGACATCTACCGTATTACTGCACCGTAATTATTTCCTTGTACGATAAATCTTGGTTTAAGGCGTCCCATCGAACTCGCTCTGGTACTTTTTTCTACGGCGCATACATCAAAGCGACCCTAGAAAAAGTATTTGGTACACACCGAACCTGTATTGGTATTGAATTTGGGCTTAAAAACAATGGGAACGGACAAAACTTAGTCTTATGATATTAATCACTATGAACATTAGTCGGAGTTCCGGTGCAACGGAAGTTTCACGCAGGCCGGGTATATCAATACTCTAGACGAAAGTTAGACCAGGTGCCATAGAGCTGTACGAACCGTACCGTACGACGGATCAAATCGATCGTTTCAGAAGTGAAGAAATGGGATGCGGTGTTGGGCCCAATAACTCGTACAGTAGGAATCTTTCCCGTGCAGTTCCAACAAATGAAAAGAAGCTGACTAGGTAATCTTAAGACTGAACAGAATTTTCTTACGTGTCTCCGAGTTCAGACGTGTCACTGACATTACAATCGATCGAGTCAACATCTTATGTACGTACCGGTACCTACTCTTAAGTACGTTTTGGTAACACCGGTACGTGTTGTAGTAGAGTATTCAACCGAACATACTAGGCAGTAGTAGCTATCCAGCAGTAGATAGTACGAAGTAGTAGATACCCAATTTGCTGGTGGGGTTGCTTGCACACGCCGGAACTCCTTCGAACTTTATGATTCTTCTTTCAGTCAACAAAAAGGTGAAACAGAAAACTCCATTAACACACCCATGATCATCATACCAAGTGGTCTCAACCCAACCATCATTCCTTAACGAGAGAGAAAACGTCCTCGGAAAAATGTGTGAATCAGTCATGAGACCAATTTAGATCATGAGTGTTGCTTAATTCAACCATCGAGGGACAGTACTAATTCTACGTGGGTCTACGGTGCATCACGGTCATTCACACATACTCGTACTCGTAATTACGAATACGTAATCGTACGTACCGGTACAGTACGATTATGTTGACAATGGGTAGAACAAGTAGACACTACTACGAAGTACAGTAATAAACTACGTACTTCGTAGTAGACAGAAAAAGAAAGCACAAAATAAATACGAAGTAATAGTAATGGTACATGACATGACATGACATGACATGACTAACCTAGTGAAGAAAGACAGGACAATTGAAATGTAGTAATGAGCATGACATGAACGAATGAACAAATAAGCGATAATAGCACCATTGTTCATACTGGAATAATCACGGAAGAAGACATGATTGCGACCGATGCATCGAATCAAAAATCGTTCGTTGCGTCAAAAAAACAAGGATACAGGAGGTTGTAGCAGAAGAGGCTCGTATGATGTATCACCGAAGGATGCAAAATGGAGCATCTACCGATTCTCTGTTAAACTTGCCGCTACACACAGAAACACACAACTTGATTACAAGCTAACTGCGTATAGTAGTTGTTACACATTCCGAAACGCAACCGACCAAGTTTCGTGCGGTAGTATGGAACAAAAGACGTCACAAAATCGGTTTATCATGAGCGAATAAGAAAAATAGAAATAACATAACAGTATTTGTGTTGCTGTATCCATCCCGGCTGATGTTGTTATAACAGAAGAGAACCACCGATCACGGACATTGCGACGAATCCGAAACCAAGAGCATTAGACTGCGCACCAGAGGAATCGGTGGCAAAGGCAAGGTCAAATTCGACGGGTGCCTCCGTAACAGTCTTTGGGGCAGACTCGACGGGTGCCGCGGTGGGATCTGCCTCGACCGCGGCTTCTTCAATGGTGGGAGCGGGAGTCGCGGGAGTTGCCTCGGCGATGGGGGCTCCGGGGGTGGGGTTAGTAGTGGGTTCAGTGGTGGGTGCGGTGGTGGGTGCGGTGGTGGGTGCGGTAGTGGGGGCCACCGTGGGGGCCACCGTGGGAGTCGCGGTGGGCTCTCCCGTTATCGGTACTATGCCGCTGCAACATTCCAAGAACGAGCCCTGATCGTTCGGGCAACAGTCTCCGGACAGTGCCGCGCAGGCCGAATAGGCAGAACAGGAGGCATCGGCTGTAGGAGCGGGAGTGGGGCTGATCGTGGGAGCGATCGTAGGTGCAGTGGTGGGGCCGGCAGTCGGTCCCGCCGTGGGGCTTCCCGTGGGGCCGGCGGTGGGAGCATCGGTGCGAGGCACGGTCGGGCTCGCGGATCGGGCCGAGGGCGGAATGGCGGGGACCCGGAATGTCGGCAGTGGTTCCGTAGGGCTGCCCGTCGTTGGTGCGTCGGTGGGGGGCAGCGTGGGAGAGGGCACGGGGGGTGCCGTGATGGAGACGGGCACCGGTTGTGTGGGTGCCGCGACAACCGGAGAGGCAAATGCGCCTGTGTCGAGCACGATGCACACAAAGGTTCCGGCGGTTTGCAGGGAGGCGTTGCACCGGCAGTTGATGGGCGGGTTTACGGAGGAGTAGATGCACTGCTGTTGAAATTCGCAGGGTTGTCCGTTCGCGGAGGACATGGGGTCCGGGTTGGTGGATCCGCCCGGGCAGGTCCTGGCGTCGACCACCGATGCGGTCAGCGAGAGGGCTGCGAGGCACAAGGCTCCGGGAGTCACTCTCTGGTATGTTTTCATAGTGGCTATTGGTTGTGGTTATGGGTATTTTATGATTGTGCAGAAACCCGCTGAAAGTGAAATATCAACAAATTATTTCGAACAAGTGACGACTGACGAGCGAAAGACATTTTGCATCTTCCGATCCGATGGTGATGCATCATCTCCAAAGCGGATCGACGAATGGATAAACGTTCATGGAAGTTTCCTATTTCGGATCTTGTTTCATGTGTTCGCGCTCCCGGCGAACTATCTGCCCAAATATTTCCGGCGACTCCGATATTCGAGGTCGGAGTTACGTCTTCAATCGTGTGACCGCAAGCAACGGTTGCTTCGCTGGTTTTTACTTCGGGGTAGTATCATAACGAATCATGAAACGATCCCATTGGATGGGATTGGTTTCGTTTTTTGCACCTTCAACAAAAATACGCATACAAATTGATCCTCGACATTTATTTTTTAAAACGATTAAAAAATTGATATCACTTATCGTGAGATCTTCTGGTTCAGACCGTTGGAGTCTCATTCTCTGATTGATACGAGTACACAACTTGACGCTCTTACTTGAAAGTTGCCGTTAGAATTCCGGACTTGAGCCTAAAAATAGAAAGAAGTGCAGTACGCCAAGTATCTTTATATGATATGTACCGTAAGTATCATACCACATAATACTCATGACTTTTGAGACGATAGACGATGACACTATCGAGTCCCGGTTGGTCGGAGTGTCGTATGCCTCTAAAAAGGTACTAAAATAAGGTTTATGTATTGGTTAAAAACTAAGATTGTGAGCTAGCTCTTCTGTCAACTACTCCGAGGAGCAGTTGGAAGGCTTGTAACAGTAAACAGCCGTTGAATCGAAATTCAACGTACATTGCACATAGAGAAGCACATGGAGAATTTGGATATGTTCTTCATCCAGTCTTCAAGGTTGAAGACCGGCTTGCGTGGCATTGCTTTTCAGATTTTCTTGAATCGTGGGTAATTTTCAATCGTGAGGGTTGGAATACCACACTCTTCTCCTTCTCGTAAAAGTTCGATTGGTGGCACAGAATTTTTGTTAGTCGTGTGCGACCAGTATTGCTTAGATAAGAAATTTTTAGTTGGTGTGATATGGTTTGAGGTTCCGAATGTTCATACGTTGGATCACTTGATTTCGTAAGAGAAAGGAAACTGTACCATTTGTGTGAATTTGCTGTATGGTGTAGGGGCCTTTGCTTCTTGCGTCAAAAGCACCAGGAATGAGCTTTTCATTTTTCACCATAATTTGGTCTCCTAAACTGTAATCATGAATCTTCCTGTGGCTATTCTCTTTCATCGCGTTCTTATCTATCTGAGCCTGGTGTTTGTTTCTGACCATGGCCAAATCAGTAATTACAGGAATGGGTAGGAACATATCTCTGTGGAATACAAGGGCTCCAGGCGTCATTCCAAAGGTCTTGTTGATGGTTGATCGAACTGCAAACTGAGCAGAAGCAAAGACAGTATCGATGATGTCCGTGGCTTCCTGGAGAGTCTGTGGAGGATTGGTATTGAGTTCTGTTCTCATTGCAGACTTCATGGTATCATGGACACGTTCAAGTACTGCGTTGGATTGTGGGTTTCAAACTGAGCAGACCTTGGCCTTGATTCCTAGGTTCGCAAGGTGGAGTTGGAAGTCATTACTCATGAAGTTGGTTCCTTGGTCGATAATACAATTTACTGGTTTGGGATATCTGGAGAGCCAGCCATTGTCGAGGGCATGGACTGCCATGAGGCCGGTTGGGTTTACTTGTGGGGCTCGAATGATTTCAAGGAGGTTGGTGCACATGTCCATGATGGTAAAGCCATTGAAGGAGACTGTTCCATGCCCAGGGATCTTGATTTTCCAAGGGCCTACTCCGTCGATTGCAATGCTGTCCCAAGGGACATATTGGTGTTCTTTGGTCGGGAGTTGTCCATGGCTTTGGTGGCTATTCTTGTATCGTTGGCACGTGTCACAAGTTTTGCAGAAGGCGTTGATTTGGTCCTTCAAGTTTGGGGCATATACAAATTGGTTGATGGTTTGATACAATCTTTCTGCGCCGGCATGGCCAAGCACGTGGTGGTAGTATTTGATCGTGGCTTGCACTCGATTTGGAGGGAGTACAATTTTTTGTCGACCGTTGGAGTCTACAACTTTCAAGTCGGTGCCGTTGAAGTTTTCAGTTGTGTACCGGGGATTGGTGGAGATATCTGCGTTGGCTGCTTGATCTTGGGCGAGTTGGTCAAAGGCTAAGGGGTACATGGGAATGTCTTCTGGGTAGTTAAGAAACAATTCAGAGAGAGAGAGAGGAGGTCAGAGTTGGTTGAGTCAGTTTCAAGGTTCGAGTTGGCCGAGTCGTCATCCGTTGGAGCGAGAGTGGGAGGACCGAAGAACTCCTTATTTTTCTCCGGAGGGTCCTGCTGGATCGGAAGCCTTGAGAGAGCATCAGCAAGGCCATTATCTTTGCCTTTGATATACTTGAATACTGGGGAAAATTCTTCAAGGAGCATTCTCCAAGTCATAATTCGGTGGCTTGTGAGGTTTTGGCAAGTTAAGTTGATGTGGTCTGTCCATACTATGATTTCAGCACCCCAAAGAATGTTTCGAAATTCTTTGAAGACTTCTACAATACATAGCATCTCTTTATCGATTGTTGGGTATTTCCTTTGAGCTGAGTTGAGTTTTTGGGAGAAGCAAAGGATGATTCTGCCATCTTGGCGAACAATAGCTCCGAGTTGGTAGTCGGAAGCATCAGTATAGACATGGAAGGGCTTGTTTGGATCAGGAAAGGCAAGGAGGATATCATTGGCAATGAGGGACTTGGCTTTGTTGAAAGCATCAAGAAGTTCTGGAGTTGGAGAGATTTTGCCTTTGGCTCTTCCAGAGAGGTCAGTAAGGGGTGCGAGGACTTCAGCGCGTTTGGGATAGAAGTTCCGATAGAAGTTGATCATCCCAACAAAGGATCGAAGTTGGGTTGTTGTTGAGGGAAAAGCAAGTTTCAGGATAGGGGCAATCTTGTTTGGATTGGGTCTAATACCATCACGCGAGATAATGTGGCCAAGCCATGGTGCTTGCGATTGAAACCAGTGGCACTTGGCGGGCTTGACAGAGAAGTTGTGGGACTTCAGTAAGGACAGAACAGAAGAGACTGGTTTGTAATGGGATTCAAGTGTATTTGAGAAGATACCTATATCATCGATGTATACTTCAATGTCCTTCAAGTGTGAGAGCATTTGTTCCATACAGCCTTGGGCCCAACTTGGGGAGTTAAGGAAGCCCATTGGCAATCGGAGCAGTCAAAACTTTCCGAACGGAGTAACAAGGACACAAAGTCAGGTGGAGGCTTCATCAAGTTTGAAGGTGTGGAACTGCATGCTGACGTCAATAAGGGTGACATATTTGAAGCCTCTTCTTCTGTGGAAGATATCTTGTAGCTTTGGGAGTGGGTAGTGAAGTTTCTTGGTGACTTTGTTGAGTTCTCTAAAGTCACTGATGAGTCGACAGGAGCCATCTGGTTTTGGGACTACAAACGTTGGCATTCCCCATTCAGTTGCATAGCATTGTTCGAGGATGCCAAGCTTCACCTGCCGATCGATTTCTTTCTTCACTGCTTCTTGTTGGTGCAGTGGAATGGAATATGGTTGTTTTACATGATATGGAGTTGCGCCTTGCTGGAGATCAATGTGGAAGGTTTGATTAGGGAAAATGCCTAATTCTTTGTCATTCAAGCCTTCAAAAAGTTCTTCATTTTGGAGGAGTATTGGTAACAAGGCTTGTTTTTCATGGTCGGAGAGATGGTTTTGTTTGGTGACTAGCTTGTGGAGGTCAGTTTTCTCATACTTGGTGGTTCCATCCACATATGATTGTTGGATAGATTGGTTGGAATAACTTTCTGCAATTGCATGTGGTTCTGCAGACATGACCTTGTGAAGCAAGGACTTGTTGTCGAAGTAATTCCACGGGTGGAAGTTCATTGTCTTCTCATACCATTTGATGGTGCAAGTCTCGAAGTCCATTTTCATTCCAAGGTCTCTCATGGTTTTCCTTCCAATAAGGAGGTGGTAGTTGATATTCTGAGAGACCACAAAGCACTTGATTTGTAGGACTTTCATCGAGTAGGATAGTTCTGGAAATATGGTGTTCTCCAAGGTTACATAGTGGTTGCAAGCGGTTTTGCCATTTGTCGTCTGCATTTGAATTGGTTGGTCTAGAAGGTTCTTCTTGATTCCAGAGGGAATTGCTGATTCCACTATGAGGTTGTCCATTGATCCGGAATCGAAGAGGGTTTTCAAGTAGTACTTTCCAAGGGATCCGTTGATTGAGTTGCAGACACTTACTGTGGTTGGAGCAAGGTCGATGTCGACATTGTTGTTGCTAGGAGCAACATCTTGCTTGTTGTTGTCGGAATCAGTCTTTTCGGAGGGAAATCGTTGAAGATCCGAATTGTAGTATTCTTCATTGATATCCATATCTACATGGAAGAGATCTGGCCAAGGGGTTGCAGGTATGGTTTCTTCTGGTTGATTGATGAAGACACACATGTGTTGTTTGGATTCATGATAGTTACTGCCATGTGAAGAGGAAGTAGTGGATCGGTTGCTGTTGTTGGAACTGCGATCATTCACATGCGAGTCGGTGTTGTCTCTGTTGTTGTTATTGGACTGATTGGCGTTTGTGCCATACTTGTTGGTGTAGCATTGACCCCAAGTGTGATTGGTTCCAGGATGGATAGGACATGGTGAGTCGTTCGAGATCCTAGTTGGGCCTTTGTTGTTGCCTTGGTTGTTGTGTTGGTTATTGTTATTGTTATTGTTGTTGTTGTTGTTGCGTTGGTTATTGTTGTTGTTGTGGCGATTGCGATTGTTTTGATTGTTTCGATTGTTGCGGTTGTTGTTGTTGTTTCCATTTCGGTTGTTACGGTTATTGTTGGCATTGTTGTTGCTGTTGTTGGTGTTTTGAGATGGGTTATCTGATTTCTTGTTCTTTCTACTCTGCGCATATTGGAATCGTTCGAATCTCATCATCATTTCAGATAGGGAATCTCTATGAGGAGAGTGGTGTTGTTGATAGGTGTGTTTCCAGTCTTCAGGCATCGATTCAAAGATTAGATTCTTGAACTCTCTTTCCTTGATCTCTGCATCTTCTGGTGGGTGTCCAGGAAGTAATGGGAGGATAACATGGTTGTGGAAATTGACTTGTGCTACGAATTGGTGTACTGTCATGGTGGTTGTCTTCTTGATGTTGGTAAGGAATCTTCTGTGATTCTGGTAGGCGTCAAGGTTGTTGTCGAACTTGTAGTTGATAAATTCTTCCACTGTGGTTTGGAAGTTGTCCACAGTTCTCTGTGGCACATTGGTTGACAGATAGCTATTCCACCAGCTACAGTCGGTGTAGTCTCTGAGGAGGTATACGAACTTGTCATAGATCCTTGGTCCTGTGGTTAGGTTGAGCATCTTCTTGGATCGAATGAACTCATTGATGGTAAAAATAATTTGTAGTTTGGTTGATCCTGCAGTAATCAAGGGGATCTTGATCTTGGTAACTTCATGAGATCCATTGACTTCTTGGGTTTTCTTGTATTCCACTTTGTCGATGGATTCTTGATCAAAGTCATACTTAAAGGGGATGACTGAGTAAGACATGGTCGTTTTCTCTTGTTACTGGACAATCGTCAGGATCAGTTGGATGTTTATTAGGGGTAGTGGTAATTTTTGTTCGTGTAGTAGTTGAAGTAGTCTTTACCGGTAGTAATAAGGTCAAAGCAGTTATTCGACTGTTTAAACAGTGTCGTATGCCTCTAAAAAGGGTACTAAAATAAGGTTTATGTATTGGTTAAAAACTAAGATTGTGAGCTAGCTCTTCTGTCAACTACTCCGAGGAGCAGTTGGAAGGCTTGTAACAGTAAACAGCCGTTGAATCGAAATTCAACGTACATTGCACATAGAGAAGCACATGGAGAATTTGGATATGTTCTTCATCCAGTCTTCAAGGTTGAAGACCGGCTTGTGTGGCATTGCTTTTCAGATTTTCTTGAATCGTGGGTAATTTTCAATCGTGAGCGTTGGAATACCACACGGAGGCACAATTGTTACGATTTGAGAAAGTTTCCCGCAGCACTCCATCACAGATTTACGTGTTAGACGACTCGCCCTTGCTTGGCACGCGAACGTTTTGGATACCGTACGAGTAATCTTACGGTAGGTACGAGCACGAGAACAGGTCGAGACAACGCAAAAAATACTCTGTGAAGCAAGCAACCACATCCATCACATGGATACTCGTAACGCCAGGAACAGTCTGATGCTCTCCCCGAGTTTGTCTTCGACGTTTCGAATCCAGCGATGGTAGCACGAGTGCCTTGAAATGCAACAGTATTGTCCCTTCCCTTCCAGTCCATTTCTCTGCTGATTGATAATCATACCAGTATTAACCAGGAGAGGAGAAACGGAATTTGTCATCTGCAAGAGTACAGTATCGAAGCCGACAAAGATTCGATCGCATTTCCGCCTTCGAAGTCAAAGAAAGACTTGGACAAGGCATTATACAACCACGATACAACAAAAGCATTTCCGTGGATCATGACATCGCTACAGTTGAGCTCTTCTCGTCGTTGGTTCCTACCGTTGCTCTTGTCGGCCCGGTTCCTGTTGGCGTTGGCGTTGACGGGGATCACTCTTCCGGGATCGAAGCGACCGGCTCGCCCCTCCGTGAACCGAGCGGGAATTCCAATTCGGTCGTGGTGCTTTCGTGTTCCGGCAACGGCATTGTCCGCCCTACCTTCCGACGAGAGCACCAAGCGGACACATACACACACAACACCGAACGCACAGGCACCCGTTGTGGCGATCGTTTTGGGAGGATCGGGCTTTGTCGGACGGCGGGTGTGTCAAGCCCTGGCAACCGGAGGAGGCGAATGCGTGTCGAGGGTTGTTTCCGTGTCCAGGTCGGGAAGGCCCCCCGCTAGCTACCTCTCGGAAGAAGACGACGACAACACCTGGTCCGATCGTGTCGAATGGATCCGATACGACCTCGCCGCCGGAGGCAAAAGCGAACGCGAAGGAAATTCCGGCGAGGAGGAGGAGTCGGTGTCAGTAACGGGGGATGATTCAGGGCGATTGGATCTTGCAGAGGCACTGGCCGGCGTCCTGCGCGAATGCAAGAACGACAACAGCGGCAACACTGCCGCGCCGATCGATCTCGCGATCGTGGGCTGCATCGGCAACGCGAATCCGTCACCGACCTGGACGGAGCTGTGGGGGCTGGGATTCGACCAAGATCGGCTGCTCTTGGAGAACGGAGGGATCTACCAGACCTTTGTCCGCGAGGCGCTCCTGCCACTGGGCGACGACAGCGTACGGGTCCGGCGCTGCGTCATGTTGTCCCTCGACTACAACTCCCAGAAATGCCTGGAGGGACCCCTGGAGGGCTACGTCGAGGGGAAACGCCTCGCGGAGCGGACCTTTCTGGAAGCCGTGTCGACACCGACGTCCAGAGACGACAACGATGCGGATTCGAGGCCGGGAAACGACGACGTGATCGTCCTGGGGCTGCCCTGTTTGGTGCACGGGGGTCGGCGTTTTCCGGGATTTGGCAAGCTCTATCGGAACCTGGTCGAATCCCCCATTGCCCGGGCCTACGTTCGATCCAATCGGGCCCTCCGATCCCTGTCGAAAACCACCAACGAGGACTGGGTAGAAGAAATGGTGCGTAGGTACTGAAATACGAGTGCTGCACCGCACTGCAACTCGGTTCGTTTCATTGCATTTCATCGCAGTGGCGGGGCACGGTGTGTTCTCTGTCGTGCGGGGATTGTTGTGCGACCTTGCCATATTAATTGGCGTTGCTTTACGTTCGAAACGAGACGGTTTTCGTGTTTGGTGACCTTTCTGTCTCTCATTCTGTCGTTCGTCCGTTGCCGCTGTTTGTTTGTTTCCGTTTCGATCGCTCGAACGCAGCTCTTTTCTTCCCCAATCGGTGTGGATGCCGTCGGAGAACTCGTGGCCGCGGCGGCAAACGGATTGGTGACCAGGGACATGGTCAACGACGGAAAGCCACGGAAACAAGGATTCTTCGACACCTCCGGTTTGCCGATCGAGTACGACGATGTGCTCTTTGTGGACGGTGCCCGGAACATCGAAAAAGTCCTCGAGCTGGTTCGTCGTCGCCGAGAACGAGAACAAGACCCACATTCTTCTTCCCCGTCGGGGTCCGGAACGCCACCGTCTGGGAACCAGCGACAACAATCACAACAAAAAAAGCAGCTGTCGCATTCACCGTCATCGTCACCACCGCCTCTGTGGGAAGGTGCACTGATCGGAAAACGTCCCTATCTCTACCCGCTCCCCGTCGCGTTGATGTTCGCGACATTCTTCTGGGGCGTTGTCACGGGACAATTTGTTAAAACGCATCTCTAGGATGCTTACAGTACTATTCTGAAAAAGGAATACACAGACAACTGCATGCAGCGACGACAGTGGAACGGATACATCCTTTTTTGCGAAACTCAATTGGTGCTTCTAATAATTGAAATGAATTTTGAAAAGGAAGTGAATTACAAAAAGTGGTGGATGCAGGTACTCCTTGAATCGATGCCCTTGTTTGCCCCATAGACGTACAAAACTATATCGAAATGCACAAACAAAAGGGTCATTGAAACTCGTACACCGATTCAGGAATCGGAGCTATTCCCCCGACAAAAGTTGGAAGATCATTCAGCGCCACGTATTGAGTCAACTCGGATGTTTTCTTCACAAACCGAACCTTGTCCATTATTTGCTTGTAGTTGTTCGCGCCACTCTCGAACAGGCATTTCCGCAACATCAGTTTCCCCTGGATCTGCTCTCGATAGTAATGGTTTTTTCCCCTCCCCTTGACGACCAGAACTTTCGAGAGGCGACCGGGATAGTGGCGGAGCAATAGGGAAAAGAGCTTTTGAATCATGTCCGTGCTTGTGTGGCACGTCCATTTTTCATCGGGGGATACCCTGGGATTGCCGGCATGGACCTTGACTTCGGCCTCACTCGGGACCGCCAACAACGTGGGAGTCGGGTCGCTCTCGCTCTGGTCTTCGTCCACAATCTCTTCGTCCACAATCTCCTCGTCCCCCTCGATTTTTTTTTGCTTGGCTCCCCGTCTCGCGTGCGCCATCAGAACGACGATGGTCACTCTCGTATTCGAATTGGATTTACAAAACTCGTTAAGGCTCTTGTCCAATCGGTATAACAGTGCCATGATGGCAGCGTCGACATCTCCTCGCCACGGTCCGCGGCACAAGTTGCGAAAGTAAAAGACAGGATTGTTCTTCTTGTCGAATCCATATTGGAAGAATTGCCCGCTTTGCAATTCGATTCGACATTTCCGTTTGTCGATCGGAAACGTTTTCCCTCTCCATGCCGCCGTCTCTGCTAGTCCCTCGGCGGCTATCTTCAGGTTGTAATCGGCGATGCGAACGTAACGACCGATATCAGCGCGGTCAAACATTCTCAGGGCCGGGATTCTACTCATAACCATCGGGCCCGTCGCTTCGCTTTCTTCCTCCCACCTCTTCGAGCTTGTCGTATCGAGTTTGTCAATTCTGTGTCGACATGGTACCACCACCGGATGTAGAATATAGATGAGCGTTTCGATCGCCTTCTCGTGATAATCCAAGTCAGCGACATTTTGCCTTAGATGGAGCGGAATTATCTCACTATCATTCGTGGTCATCCCTAGATCATCGTCATCGTCGTCGTCGTCATTATTTTTGACTCCGGTGTCACCGAGTTGGATCATCGACTTCATGAAAATTGTAATTGATTGACGAAGCCTAAGGGCTCGCGATTCAGGTTTCTTCCGAACGGTGTGGTCGACCATTGAGAGATATGGGCGGGGGTCCTTTGCCACTTTCACAGGATTGACGTGGACTATTCGGAGGGTCGAGAGGGCTCTCTCGGGAAGCTCGTCATTCTGTGTTCCCTCGATTACATATGTGACGTCGGCGGTGCTCTTGGTGATGTACTTCTGAAGTTTATCCAAAAAAAATCTTCCCACGAAACTTTCTTGGTAGGACGTCGCAATGCTCTTTGTCACTCCAATATAATTCTTTGGTTTGAAGGGACTTTTTTGCAGCGACCCACCAAAGTGATGCGTCTGGAAAAAGCCTCCGACCCGAACACCCGGGAATCCATATCGATCCCTAGTTGACTCCAGATTCATGGGCGAATCTCTGCCGGTATCCGTCAATCGGAAATAAAGGGAGAGAATTTTGAGGAAAAGCCATCCCCAAAACGTTAGGCTGATGCTATTTCCCAATTGAAACATGAGGTAAAGTTTCTGTTTTCGACTTTCTTCGGAGGCATTCGAAAATCGTCCAATCTACCCTCAGATGGAAATGAAAGAAAGAAATTGTGAGACCCTTTGACTATTTGCACCAATTTAAAGAGCAATGTCGGGACAGAAAGCACTCACCACATTGTCAAACTGAGGATCGATCCCTTTTGCCAGGGATCGAACATGCAAATGGATCACTACCACATTATTTGTAGGATTGTTGGTGCAATCCACGAAAAAGTCGAGGTCGGGATGGCAGGCAATGATCTCTTTCAGTGACGGGAACATGTCCACCGGGTCGCGCGACGGATCAAGAGACCCTCCTTCCTTGAGGAGCTCATCGCTCGCCTTGAAATAATGCGAATTAACGTAGGTATATGCCTGATAGGGACTCAGAACTAGATGCTTTTCGGAACTGTGGTCTTCTTCCAGGCTGGTGCTAAGACTCGTTACGCTATCATCGTCGTTTTTGCTGCGTGAATCTTTCTCATCGTTTCTCAACAAATAATCAAAGGGTCGAACGTGACAGAGTACATCCCTCGAAACGGAGGCCTCGTAAATTTCGTTCTTGGCTCCAATGTCTCGCAGCGTATTCTTTTCGTTCCAATCGTAGGCAAATCTTTGTGTGAGTTGCTCCCCTCCAAAGTCGCCGAGGGCCGCCAACGATGCAGCGGTACCCGTTTGGGGGAGGGCTAGGCCAAGGTTCCAGCCCTTGTTGACCACCCGCCGGGCCCGAATATAGGATCGTACCAGGACCGAAGCCCGGGCAACGCGCTTTCTCCAGCACAACAGCTGCTCCATGCGTCCGCGGTTATTGACATCGCCCTCTGGAATGGCCGTTTCCGGCAGGGTCGGCACGAACAATCGAAAGAAATCCACGGGGCCGAGGAGCAATCGGTTTTTGACATACTCTTCCTTGACCAGGCTCAGTTCGGCATCGGAGACCGTTTCGCTCTCGAGTGCAATCTCGGATTTGTCTTTGGAATCCTTGGGTTTTTTTCCTTCCTTGTTGTTGCTGTTGTTGTTTTTGTTTTTGCTGCTGCTGTCGTCACCATTTTTCTTCCCTTTTTCCTTCTTGCGCTTGCCCTTGTCTTCGAACGAAGAGTTGATGTCTTTTGGACGTCGATGGGAGAGCCACAATCGCTCGAGAGCGATGCGAACCGTCGGGATGCTGCTCAGGGCTCGCATCGTATCGTCCCAGGCGATGCACTGGGTGGCTTCTACCGATTTTGTTCCGCTCGCGTCACCAGCCTTGCCGCTGTCTCCGTCTTTTTCCTTGCCACCACCCTCGCTTCCGGCTTCCCGGAGATTGTCGTGCAGAACGTACTCCTTTCCATTGTGCGCAAGACTGCCCTGGTGCACTAGGTTGAGCGCGTCAAAAATGTGCTTCAGGGGTTTTCCCAAAACCTGATAGGCCAACAGATCAAGCTGAAACTGGGCGGCAGCGTGGGCCGTCTCGAAGGTGTGCTCCTTCCAGGTGAGACTGTCTTTGGGCTTCCCCATTTGGTAGAGGAACATAACCCCTCCCTCAAGGGGAGTCTTAGGTTTGAGAGACACGGCGTTCATGTCCTCGTAGATCACGTCCCATTTTCCGTTCTGGCTCTGATTGTTGCTCGTGGACGGCTCTATCACCGAGAGGGATCCCTTGAGCAAATCCATTTTCAGGACGCGTTTCAGTGGCAGGTCGATTTCGGGCGAAACGATCTTTCGCGAGACCACCTCGAAGGAGATCGGTGGGATCATCGTCGACCCGCAGTGCATCAGCGGCCGGAAGGGTCCGTGGTACTCGACCCTGTGGGAGAGGGTCACCACACCAAATTCGTCGTACAAATAGCGCGTCTCGTCGTTGCTGCCCGTGGTTCCGGATCCGAAGGCGTCGCCTCCGTGGTCGCAATACCGTTCCGCCGAAACACTCCGGAAGCCGTTGCTGTGTGGCACGAGATGGTGATTCTGTTGGAATGTTCGTTCGGTGTCGAGGGTACCAAACGAGTCCCATTGGGGGAAAACGCTGCCATTCGCCGGGCTTGTGGGATGGGAATCGTCTTGCTTCCGCGGCGTCGCGCCCCCCGTGTTGCCCGGAGCAAAAAACACGTCCATGCTTCCCAGCCGTTCTTTTCTGAGACGGGGAGTCTGTGCCGGCGCAGTGGCGGTGGCGGTGACATCCTTCTTCCTCGTGGCCGGAGTCATCAGCGAGCTCGCGCTCCGGCCCATGCCGACGACGCTCTGATAGAGTCCACCCACCGTGTCTCCGATGCTGCCGGCGCTGTTGGTCCGGCTTCGGCTTCGGACCACGGCGGGGTTTCCCAGGCTGTCGGTGGACTTGGTGCGCTTCCGCGGAGCCGGAGTCCCAAGCATCCCAAACCCATTGACATTGGAGTCGTCGTCGAACGATTGGCTTCGGTTGCGGTTGCGATTGCGGTTGTTTTTCTTGGGGGCAGTTTTGCGCTTGGAGGATGGACCGGCCATGCTGTTGTTAATCCCAAAGAAATCAAAGGTCCCGAAGCGTCCCGAGAGTTGGCCACGGGGGCTTCCCTCGTTGATCGGATCGTCGTCTAGGTATTCTTCGTCCCTCAGATCCCCTGCAGCCCCGTAGAGGAGGGCGGTCCTGCCGTGCAGAATCTCGGACTGTTCCTCTTTCATCCGCAGCTTGCGCTTGTTGTGTCCTCGCCGCTTCCTTCTTCGCCGGTAGCTCCTCCAGCGCTTGCGGAACGCCAACGCTATCCGCGGTGAAGCCCACACACCGACCAGGGCGATGGCTGCGAGCATCCAGACCGGAAGGCCCGAGAGGTAGGAACGGACCGATTCCAGCCGCGGAAGCAATTGGTTCTTGATCCAGGCCGCAACCGTGGACAGTCTCAGTCGGTCCTGGTGGGAAGCCTTCACCACCAGCTCTTCGAATCGGTGATGCGCGGAACGGATCGCGTGTTCCCACGGCTCGGGTATCTTCGAGCGGAGGGCCAGCGCCTGCTCCGCCAGGAGCTCTTTCCCCTGCCCGTACGACTCGAAGAGCCGGGTTCGGGCCTCGCGCTGGTGGTAATCCACCGATTCGTGGACGATGACCCACCATTCCGAGAGATGTTCGGCAACGATCCAAGAGAATTCGTCGAGCAAGTCTCGGGCGCGGTCTCTGGGAAAGTCGGGCGGGTGGGCTCCATGCCTCCTGTACCGGTAATTTAGCCACTCCATCGAGATTGGAATGTAAGCGGGGCCGGGATTGGATTTGAATTTGGATTTTCGACGGATCCGTTTTTAGAACCAAGAAACACGACCTAGAGCTGATGGGATCCTCGCGCGATGTTTGTGCAATTAGATCACCACGGTAGCATAGTGGTCCGTCCCGGTCGCTCCCTTCGTTTTCAACGATGCCTCGTTACAGCAGCTCTGTCTACTCCGGTGATCTTTTCGTTCGCTCTATGGCTCTCACACTTTCTCACTCGCTCTCTCTCTCTCTCTAGCTTGCTTGCTCGTGTGCGGATATTGGAGGTGAGGATGAGTTGTTGCGGAGGAGTCACTGTTACAACCTATTGCCTGCGAAAAATATTTGAATTCGAGGAACAGAACGAAAAGAATAATTACGTGTACAGGTACATGAACCTACCGGTAGAACCTAAGCACGTAAAATCTTACTGAAAACTCTGAGGGTGATCAGAATTATTATAAGTATTACGAAGTACGTTGTAAGATTACGATATCATACAATTGACAACTGCTACGGTACATGATTGATTCATCCTGCTCTCAGGATCTTAAGACGGGAGAACTGGTAATTTTTACCGGTACGACTGTATCATCAAGCAAAAACGAATGCATCCAACACGCAACATGCAACGAGTAACGATTATACTTAATATATCGATTCTAATTATTTTTCATATTACCTATTTTTTTATCAATTTCTAAAAACGTCTCGATAGCTGATACAACATGATTACGAATGTAGCACCAGTATGGGGCCCCCTCTAACATTCGAGCAAAGTATTTGTATCCAGCCTGCGTGAAAACTCCTTCCGTTGCACTGGAACTTCGGCTAATGTTTATAGTGATTAATATCATAAGACTGAGTTTTTTGTCCGTTGCAACTATTTTTAAGCCCAACTTTAATACCAATTCTGACCGGAGTGTACCGATACTTTTTCTTGCTGTTCAGTACTTTATGCGCCGTTGGAAAAGTGCCAAAGCGAGTTAGAGGGGATGCCATACGTGCGGACATTTCTTGGGTTATAGTCATTCCGCCAAGTCATAAAGAAAATCTTCTAAAGGCACTAACTTTAAGGCGTAAAGGCTGGATTTTTTGAAATTCCACAGATACCTAATTTTCCGGCTATCCCGTACGATACGTACGGTAGATACCTTTTGCAAAAAGCGATCGTACCGGTAGGAGGCTCTTTGAATCTTGGTATGGGGGACGTTCCTATGGCAGGTTTTGGCTCGGCTCGGCTCGAAAAAGAGCCGTTGAGTTCAAAAATTCTGGTGTTGGAGCCGAGCCGAGCCGAGCCAAGCCAATGTGGTACACAACCGGTATTCAAACCCTCACGATTGAATTCCCACCATTCATAAAAAAAAACCTGGAAGCTGATGTAAGCAACAAATGTCACACCAACAAGCTCTTCAATATTGAAATGCGGATGATATACATATCTTAGTTCCTCTTTGTGCAAGACCATTGGATTTCAAGTTCTTCAACGCCTTTGCAACTGTTTAACAAATAAAGACAAGCTTTGTTTCTCAACGCTTCTTCGTCACACAAACGAGATTCAGGGTTATTTCAGAATCACGCGCATATTTGGGTCGAACTCCACTGGTCCCCCTTTGTAATTTCACCCTATTTATTAAAATTAATGTCGAACTCATAATATTTTTATGCACATTTCATTTTCCTACCCCACTGGCATCTGTTTCCGAATTAGTGGCATGTTACTGAATTTTATGCCTGAAACAAACAGTGCATGGTCGCAATTTTTCAATCTCAATCGTTTCCCCATTTTTATTGTTATTACCGGCTAGTGTACGACTTCAGTAGTAACAATGGTCCGCACTCCCAAATATCAGGTATATTGTGTACGTTGCTACCGGGACTCTCCTTTGATCACTATAGGTAGGGGAAAGAAAAAGGTTATCAAGAAGAAGAGGCCCCCCTTGTTTACAGCGCGACTAAGAAAGAAAACAGGAGTAATTGTTTCTCCCGGTCTTCTGTCCCATATTGCACATAATCCGGGTACATGTTATTCTTATTACAACCGGTGTTTGGGGGTAGATGATTTTGCATCTTCGTTATTTATTAGAAAATCGAAGAAGAAGCTTGAGGATGTTAGTCAACAATTAGGTCTAACGAACACCTGTAACGGTCCGCAGAGTAGTGATTTCGCATTACCAGAGGTTCTCGACAATCAAGTTATGTATGACCCTTCTGTCGAACCGATTGGGCGTGCCTTGATCGGTCAGGAATTAACCAACATAGAGGATGACAATGAATCTGTCTCCGATGACAATTTTTTCTTTCCTAACGATGACGATGAGGAAGAAGGTAGTGAGAGCATAGAGGCCCCCCACTCTTCGATTGTCAATGATGAAGAAGGCATCAACATTGATGTTGACGATTCCCATCGTGCTTCAAACACGCTATTAATTACGACACCCAATGTAGGGAGGAACATATCTGACGAATTGAAGGTCAAGATCAAGTTAATGAAAATCATGCGGAATCATAGCATACCATTAGTTGCCGAGAAGGAATTGTATGAATGGGCTATTGAATCCGAGCGGCTTAATTTATTTTCATGGACTAAAGGCAATCTCATAAAGACCAGGGCAAGTGTCATGAAGGAGATTTCTGCAACTGTGCCTGAAATAAAAGGCGATGGGTTTGAACCTCATCTTATTGACTGGTGTTCTAAGAAATCACAGAATGCTGATGTTTCCAGTCGCAAACAAATCTACGTCCGGTCGTTCCAAAAAGCACTTCATTCCCTATTAACAAATGTGACTTTGGTGAAGGAAGATAATCTGTCATTCCCCCATGCTGAAGACCCCACCTTACCAGTCCGTTATCCAGAACTTCAAGGGAATATTGATATTGACGAACTGCATCACGGTGAATGGTGGATCAACACTTGGGAGAAGAGATGCAAATCTGGATCGAATGAAATTCTGGTTCCTATTATTCTCTACATGGATGGAATTGCAATTGACAATAGTTGTCAAACCACTCTTACCCCACTGAACATGACTCTTGGCATATTCAACACCCTAACTCGAAACTCCCGGCCGGATGCGTGGGAGGCTATATACTATCACCCAACATGTCCCGGTGATAAAGGTGCCGAATCAATTGACAATGTGAACAATCTTCACTCTGGCCTTCGTTTGGCTCTTTCATCTTTGAAAGATGCCTGCAACCTAACGGATGGTATTGAATGGTCTAATTTGCCGTGGAACAAGAAGAAATGGTCGGTTCGAATGAAATTTGCGGTTGCTTATTTCATAGGTGATACTCCCCAGCACGACCAACTTTGTGGTCATTATCAAACGTCGAATTCAAAGATGATCTGTAGGCATTGCAATTGTCCCAGAGCACTTGGTATTAACGCTCGTGTGAATGTTTTGAAGGTTCCTGTTTCACTTAAAAGTGGTAACATGCAAGTGTCTAAGCACCAAAATGGGGATGAGTACCAATCCATTCGGCTCTGGAATAAATCTGATTTTACTGCTCCAATGGTTGGCGAAGGAGTGAATGTTGAACAGTATTTCAAAAACATTTCTCACCATGGTGTACATAACGGCAATGCTTTTTATGATCTTGATTTTGGGGAAAACCCACATAATATTCATCTAGCGTCTCCCGGAGAGAGACTGCATATGCACCAACTTGGTTGCGCAAAGCGTGCAGCAGAGACGTTCCGCGAGGACTTTTTAGGCAATAACCAGCGGCTTCTTGGTGAGATGGAAAGGTTAGCCAGTTACTACGGTGGTGCTGTCCAGAGGCAATCCGATCGTGACTTCCCACGAACCAATTTTTCTGAATCAATACATACAGCGAAGAAGGAGGGTAACCAGTACATTGGAATGCTTTATATTCAGATGCTGTCACTTCTGTCTGCTGGAGGTCGTCAATTGTTGTTGTCTCGAAAGACTCCTTCCAATCTCGAGAACAAGAGCAGAAAGTGTGAAGAGGAAATTGACCGACGTATTTACGCCATTGAGTTGTTGTTGGGTATGGAAGAGTTCCTAAAGTATGCTGGAACGTTCGACGAGGTTTTCAAACAAGACAAGAAAGGTGTTTTGAATGTGGACAAAATGGTTGTTCTTTTCATTAACTGTATAAATAACAATCTTCAACGAAGTAAGGGAGAGGGTAACAATCTTGTGAAGAATCACATGTATTTTCATTTATCACAGTACATGAGATTATTTGGTCCTCCAACTGGGTGGGACTCTGCCGCGAGTGAGAGCAATCATAAAACTGAAGTGAAGGCTCCTGCTAAGAGAACTCAACGAAACAAGTCCACACTTATCAAGCAAACTTGCAACCGAGTGATGGAGTATCGAACTATTGATCGACTTGACCGTGAATTTGATTTGTTCGAACATAGACCCGTAACCGGACCAAATCATCCTAAGGAGGGTGGTTGGTCAGGTGGGTCTTCGTTTTGGATTGGTGTGATGAATGGTCTCCCTTACATGAAGTGGGATGAAAAAAAAAACTCAAGTTTACCCTGGTTTCCATCTGATGTTCTCAAATTTTGTTGTGACGTGGTCCTACCGGCTGTGGGCAGCAGCAAGGTTTTTGGAACCACGGAGCACAAGAGGTATGACCAATCTCGCGAGATGAAATTATTGTTTCGTGCCCACCCATCGTTTAAGTCTGATTCTGGACAATTGTCCAATGTATGGTACGATTGGGCTAATTTTCAACTCGACCTCCTTGATGGACGTGGACTGAAAGTTTATCCATGTCAGATTCTGTGCCTGCTTTACCTCGAAGGTCCTTTCCCCGTGGGTAGCTCCGTTAGTGGTTTCGAATTAGTGCACGATGGTTATTATGCCGTCGCTCGTTGCTTTGTTTCTGCAGACCCCATACCGAGCAAGAGGGACAAAGGAAAAAAACACCATCATGCGTTGGTAAAGCTAGGTGAGCTTCGGAACAAATTGTATTTGTTCGACTGCAACGCCATTGAGTCCGAAGCTGCCGTTGTTAGAAACCATGGTAGTCCTGACCAATATTTTGTGCTGGGTAATCGTGAACAATGGTTGTTTAATTTCCGCGAGACAATGGCTTCACTGGAAAAGAAGGATTTACAATCAATAGTACGAGATGGTGAAAACAGCACATGACTTCAATGAACAAGTTTATTATCTTTTCCCGTGTTTTGGATTGTATACTAGTATGGTACAATCATACCCCCCTTCTCATGTTTATTTAGCGTTTTTCTATATTCTGCAACTGCGTTGCACAAAATGCCCTTTTCCCGTTTTTTGGATTGTATACTAGTATGGTACAATCATACCCCCCTTCTCATGTTTATTTAGCGTTTTTCTATATTCTGCAACGGCGTTGCACAAAATGCCCTTTTCCCGTTTTTTGGATTGTATACTAGTATGGTACAATCATACCCCCCTTCTCATGTTTATTTAGCGTTTTTCTATATTCTGCAACGGCGTTGCACAAAATGCCCTTTTCCCGTTTTTTGGATTGTATACTAGTATGGTACAATCATACCCCCCTTCTCATGTTTATTTAGCGTTTTTCTATATTCTGCAACGGCGTTGCACAAAATGCCCTTTTCCCGTTTTTTGGATTGTATACTAGTATGGTACAATCATACCCCCCTTCTCATGTTTATTTAGCGTTTTTCTATATTCTGCAACGGCGTTGCACAAAATGCCCTTTTCCCGTTTTTTGGATTGTATACTAGTATGGTACAATCATACCCCCCTTCTCATGTTTATTTAGCGTTTTTCTATATTCTGCAACGGCGTTGCACAAAATGCCCTTTTCCTGTATTTTCGACGGTATAGTACTAGTACGGTACAGTCATAAATTTTTTGTCATGAGTATCAAGTTATTATTATAATGGATTACTTCTTAGTATAGTTTTGCGCGATACATAGGCGCTCATAATATAACACCCTTCGTATTTGGGATTCGAACAGCTATGAAACACTAACGGATTAAAGAGCAGAGTATCCCCAGAACGCAACGGCACTTTGATGCGGTATGTTGGGAAGACAAAATAATAAATCACTTCGTCAGCATGCACTCCCGACGGAGCTATGACTGTTAAACGAGTATAATACATGTCATCATCAACATGGCATCGAGAATGGTAATTTCGACCAATCGAAAAAGCTAATGCCTGTTTCCCAATGTCATTGAGCTGCGTACGAGTCAGAATCTGAGACAACACATCCATTTCATCCTCAACAAATGGTTCGATGTGTGTTAAACTATGATGCATATGCTTCACAATTCTCACTGTCGTGTGTTCCAGCTCCAGTTTCATGTTTGGTTTCACATGACTTTTGAACACGTACTCACCATTGTTGGAAGACAATCTTTCTGGTCTAACTCCAATGATAGCATAATCATCGTTGATACTGCCGCGCTTCTGACCTCTGGCAACTGTCGGTTTGGATCCAACAATTTCCGGAGCAAACTTTCTTAACAGTTTGATATTATTCTTCGTAGCAAGGTGTCGCTTGGCAAATTTTCTGGAAACTTTTGCGAAAATGCGCAACGACGGATTATTCTCGTCAAACGCAACAATATGCTCGTCGTTCCTACTATCCAATCTATCGAATTTATCTATCAACAAAGCCTGTTCCGGTTGATACTTTTTCTTTCCTCCTATTTTGCCACCCCAGTTTGTCTCCATGTATTTTCCTTTGACCACAGTTGTTCTGTCTTTGTTTTTCAACGCTATTGTACTGACACAATCTTTGCAAGCACTACGCCTATTTGTCCTTTCGTTCTTCATCGGTTTTATGTCGGACAACTTTGTATAAGTTTTATGGCTCGTTGACACCGGTGCTGCAATCCTAAGAAAGTTCGATGACATTCTCTGCTTTCTTCTTTTCTCATGTTTCCTATCTCTTTTTTGCTTCATAGCCCGGTCCGAGAACTGATTTCTTGTCATGGTTGGAGTACGTGTAGCAATTCGAAGCCAATGATTCGCCGCTTTCCGCTTGCCGCTTTTTGTCGCTGCCGATTGCCGCTGTTTCTCTCGCTGCTGCTTGCCGCTGCCGCTGCCGCTGTGTCTGTCGCTGCCGATTGCCGCTGTGTCTGTCGCTGCTGCTTGGCGCTGCCGCTGCCGCTGTGGCTGCCGATTGTCGCTGTTGCTCTTGCTGCTGCCAATTGCCAACGAGTTGTTGACGTAGTCAAAGATTATATTCGAATATTTGGTATGATAATTGAACAGAATGGGTGAGTATCTATTGATGTAGCTATTGATGTAGTACAGTAAATAATAACAACAGAATAATATAATCTACATGCTACCAACGTACACCTTTTGCTTCCTTTTGTTGTTGTTGTTGATTGGTGGTGTTGCTGTGTTGTTGCCGTCGTTGTTTCCTTCGATTAGGTGTTTACTTCGATTCTGTGTCGCGGTCGATTCGTTGTATCCTTTTTTTTGGTGTTGCCAATCCCTTGTTTCCAATCCGTTGCTCCGATACGGTCCTATGACAACGAGAAGAAAAAGAGAAGTAAGGAAATACATTATCATGAATGAAGGAGGAAGTATTATCATTGTTGTTGATCTCTCTCATTCGTACCATTACGTGTTCCGATTTGTTTTACCGATACCACCGATACCTTGCAATTGATGCAGATTTTGTGCTTTCAAGATTGCCAATCCCTTGTTTCCAATTCGTTGCTCCGATACTGTCCTATGATAATGAGAAGAAAAAGAGAAGTAAGGAAATACATTATCAGCCATGAAGGAGGAAGTATTATCATTGTTGTTGATCTCTCTCATTCGTACCGTTGCGTGTTCTGATTTGTTTTACCAATGCCACCGATACCTTGTTGCCGGCTTTGTTCTTTCTGCTGCTGTTGATTTGCAGACTTGTAGTAATTCCTATGTCACGAAAAACAGGGACTTGTTCCTGTTGATATATAGGCAATTGATGCAGATTTTGTGCTTTCAAGATGTTTATGTAAGGCGGCCGTCCAAACAAGAATATCTTTCCAGCAACTAATCCCTAATCGAATGCTTTCTACTTCTTTTGCAGTACAAGGCTGTTATATCGGACTGAAATATCTGAGAACGGATCGTTGTGCTCGTGACATCGTCGCCCTAAGGCATGTGACGAAGAGGGTCGGATCCCACGTTCTCGGACGGAGTGTTGTTGGAAAGAAACAACACTCTACTCAGATAAGTTGGAAATTGATGTTTGTCGGAAAGTGAAAAAAAGTGACCGAAGTTAGTGAGCAACATACTTTCATTGTAAGCTAACTACTACTCCGTACAAAGTAGTTGTATCAAACTTCGAACGTAAGGACGACATCGGTTCGTGTGATAGATCAAGTATCAACATTCGAACGTAAGAATGACACCACCAGTTCCATACATTTTCTGCTAAGTAAACAACTTCGAACGTAAGAATGATATTGGTCCGTTAAGTATTATGTTCTTTTTTTTTTTTGCAACGGCGTTGCAACAAATGGTCTTTTTGGTATTTAGCGTGATATGGATCATACTACAACAGTACAACAAACTTCGAACGTCAGAATGATATTGGTTCGTTAAGTATTATGTTCTTTTTTTTTTTTGCAACGGCGTTGCAACAAATGGTCTTTTTGGTATTTAGCAAGATATGGATCATACAACAGTACAACAAACTTCGAACGTAAGAATGATATTGGTTCGTTAAGTATTATGTTTTTTTTTTTTTTGCAACGGCGTTGCAACAAATGGTCTTTTTGGTATTTAGCGTGATATGGATCATACAACAGTACAACAAACTTCGAACGTCAGAATTACATTGGTCCGTTAAGTATTTTACTTTTTGTTTTTTTTTGCAACGGCGTTGCAACAAATGGTATTTTTGTTATTTAGCGTGATATGGTTCATACGTAGTTAGCGTCATGGTTCATACGATAGTAGTAATGGTCATACCAAAGTACCTTTGTACCCCACAAAATGCACCAAATCATCGATCGGACCATTTTTTTTTTTTTGACAACGGCGTTGCAACAAAAGCCCTTTTTAGTATTTAGCGTGAAAAGTTTCATACGACTGTACGTTTCTACACAAATTGCACCAATTCAGCGATCGGATCATTTGTTTTTTGGCAACGGAGTTACACCAACCAATGCCCTTTTCCCTATTTAGCGCTACTAGGTGTTCATACGACTGTACTTTTGTACACACAATGATACAATTCAGCGATGGGGCCATTTTCCAAATTGGAAAATGTTCCTTTTTATCTTTTCTTCTTCTCACCTTTCATTCCACCCAAAAAACCCTTTTTTCCGTTTTTCGGGAACGGCGGTTCCAGTTACAAACAATGGTTTTTTGATCCCAACGGATTCACAGACAAATCCCCGCCCTTGCATTCGTCGTTGCAGGTTTTATTTGTCCAATTATTGTGACGATATTGTTTAACTATTTCTCAGGTTAGTGGTAGAACGTCTTTACGAGAACAAGGACACGTTTACGGGTACCTTCTACATAATCGATTTTTTGAGAAATGGTTTTTGAGACATGATTACCACCGTCGCGTCGCTACGTGAGTGGTGATATCTGGTGAAAGAAGTTTCAAGTTGTACTACTATCCTTCTTTCATTCAATGTTTGCTCGTAACTCAGATAAACTAGATTCACACAACAGTGATTCTCAATGTTTTCAAACAATAAAAAGATTGTCTCAAATACTGATAACATTTTACATTGCCAATGACACCTACGACTAATAGTGCTCGCAAGCGCGGTGCCAACCCAAATTCAAATGAGAAAACGACAAGTTGTAAGAAGGGTAGATTGAAAGACCCACCAACCAATAGTCTTGACAAACATGATACCGATCAAAGAGATCATCGACAGGCAGTAATTAATAACCTTACAAAGGCTTTGAAGGGTGAGTCATATGGAACAGAGGAGTTTGTGAGGAACCTCAGTGTTGAGGTTACAACATGTTTCACTGCATTGTTGACGAGGGTTTACCTTGTATCAAAAATTATTGAATCCGAACCAACACCAGATTTCAGGAAGTCAATGTCTACTACTAACTCTGCGGAAAAGAAAAAGGGGAAGGGAAAGAAGAAAAAACCCGATACAACCTTAAGTGACTTAGGGCCTATTCCCCATCAAATAAACGTCATGGTGGATTTATTTTTGTTTGAAATTGACAACGGTATGACTGGAGTGTTGAAATTTTTGAGCAGGAAGCAATTAACCGATCGATTCAATGACTACGACATGGCGAAAAAGTGGGATAGGTTCGAGTCACTGTTGAAGAATGTTAATGACACATCAGGCGTGGATTCTATTTATGGGCGCAACGTCGTCAACTACGTTACAATGAAGAAGTACATGATAATGTACCGTGAGATATTGGTTTGGTACATGAAGAATGTGAAGTATCCACCTGGGTCGGATATTTCGTCTGAGGATTTGTGTTTCCATACCAAAGGCGACAATTGTTCTCCCAGTCAGTTGAAAGGATACGTCAGATCAATGAGGAACTTCTTGGACTGCCTTATGGCAAAGACCTCTCTACGTGTTTCAATGACTCATAGCTGCAATCAGGTGGACTTAGACAAACATTTCAAGAAGCAGCGTATTGAATGCTTAAAATCCTTACGAACAGAAAACATCGAGTTTAAAGAACTTATTGTGTCAAACAATAAGTTGATGAAGATAACGGAACGAGAAACTGCTTTTCAGGAGCTCATTCGTGAACATTGGTTACGCTTTCAAGGGAAGGCGAAAACCATTTGTACCATCATCGACATGAGACACGTCGACATCAAAGTTTTGACACACGAAGGTTTTTATCAGTATTACTTACCCGAATTAATTAACAATTCATTCGTCTTGGGCACAACGGTACTTTCTGGGGAGAAGTGGGTTCCAGTAGGATTTCATCGAAAAGGGGACACGAAAATTCCGGAAACGGGAAAAGTGTTATTACCACTCAATACTCAATTGGTTTTCCACTACGTCATCAACTACAAGCACACGGTCACAAAATATTACAACATACATTTCGATATCGATGAGGACCTTGTCACCCTGTCGCCATGCAAACATGGAACCGGAAAAATAGATCTGGCATATTTCAAGGTGCCGAAAGGAATCCTATATTTGGTGCGTCAATGGCTTATAACAAAATTTGTCCAAAACGGGAACAAGATTGGGGTAAACATGGTCGTTTCGTTGGAAACAGCATGTAATTTGTTCATTTCTCAAGTACTATGTGCATCAATGATTCGAGTCGACGGCGTTGGTTCGTCCTTTGATTGTTCAATTGACAATGTTTGTGAGAAAATGATACCAAAAGTCTTCAAAACCAATAACCAATCATTTGTCAGTTACGATCATGTGGTGGAAACCATTGAAGATTTGGTATTGACCGAGAGAAATTTTCTAAAACGAGCTATGGTCACCGAATCGAGGGAGGGAAGTGTTCCGTATTTTCAAAGGAATGATCGATTGTACATTTTCCCGACGGCATGTGTTCTGAGTAAGACAAAATTTGCCCATGTCAATTTTGACGATAAACCAGAAGAACTTGTAACAGGTATTTTGGAACTGTCCGGATTGGAAGAACAACATAAGAATCAAACTTGTGTTACAAGATTCCTTCAATACGATGTTAACTCACAACAAGAGGTGCACCAACGAGTTTTTATGGAACACATTCCATACGTGTTCCGTGAGATATTCGTAATTGATCCAGAAGTTCTCCAACGTCATACTTGGGTGGAAGAATTCATTCAGTATAGCTACCTTCCAGAAATGGGTACCATATTTACCCCGTTGACAGAAAAACTAGCAATATATTTGTTGGAAAAGTCGGATGATCTATCATCGGCTAACCTTGTAGTTCAATTTTTGGACGATAACGTTGTCAACAATTATGGAAAGGGAACGGGAGAATTGAATCTGGCATTCGAACACCTCCAGGGTCGTGACTTTGTTTTTTACGAACCATCGGACTTTCTAACTTGGGATTGCTTCAAAAGATCCAAGGTTCAAATAAATGAGTTCAACAAATCAAATAACACATACCGGGTAGGATGGGTTACTTTCAATCTCAATACGACAAATGATTCCAAGCGTGGATTCATCCCACCCTGGGATGATAACGTTGACGGTGGCAATGTTGGCAAGACGAACAATATCAACGATGGGAGAAAGAACATCAGTGGATCGAAAGTAACCAGTAACGGTTCGAAAAATAAGCCTAACGAATCTAAAGAATCGGGAATAGACACAAGTAAGGGTAATTCCAAGGATACTGGTTTGACTGACACAACGACTAAAACCTGTGAAAAAAAGGGTTCAAATGTAAGCGAAGAAATGATTATAGATGTTGCGAAAAATCATCTTAACGCCACTGTAACACTGCCAGTTTATCCTATCAAGATCAAGGAGAAGGAAACCAAACGTGAATTCCAATGTTCTGTGCTGTTGAAAGATCAGGATCCAGAGATATTGTTTCCTATTTACGAAATAAACGAACAAGTTCGTTATACTCCAGAAAAAAACCGACCAGTTGAAATTGGAGAAGTTTATAGGTACGTTTTCGGACACTACTACCAATATGAACGAGTGGCGGGTTATATATGTACTTTCCACAAACGTAAGGTGGGGGAGAAACGACAATTTTGCCCATACTTTCAGATTTCCGGCCTGAAAGAAACCAATCCTCGACGCATTAAAAAAGTATCGGATTTAGTAAAATGTTTCAGCAAGGATGTTGGGATTCGTGACACGACGGATGGAAGTGAGGAGGTATCCGATTCATCTTCTGACACAACCACAACCGTGTCAGAGTACATTCAGATTTCCGGCCTGAAAGAAACCAATCCTCGACGCATTAAAAAAGTATCGGATTTAGTAAAATGTTTCAGCAAGGATGTTGGGATTCGTGACACGACGGATGGAAGTGAGGAGGTATCCGATTCATCTAGTGAGGAGGTATCCGATTCATCTTCTGACACAACCACAACCGTGTCAGAGTACAGCACCAGTTCCACCAAATCATCCAAGATTGGATGAGTGAGGCATACTATGTTACACCAAATGCAAGCATCCGTTTGTAACTTATCCATTATCCTTCATAGTTCTTTATTCAATCAATATTATGCGAAATATTGATCATGAAATTGCAGCCTAATTCGCAAAATCATAAACATACTAACTAATATTACTAGGACTAATAAATTTTAAAACTGACTCAAGTATAAGTAGAAGATTTCTGGTCAATTCTGTTTCATGCAGCCAATGCCACACATTTGCACTCGAAAACTGCCTAGGAATCACTATTTGGGTACATGCAGCATTACCAGAGGGGACTAAAATTGTTCTAAATCTCATACTGACTAAAGTATCAGCCTGTTTCTTGTCCAGTTTGTTTCATAGTCAACCCCATCCATAGTATGAGCAATATTCATCCTGAAATTGCAGTCAATGCCACTCATTTGCACTCTAAACTGACTAGCCTAGGACTCACTATTTTGGTACATGCATGTCCAGGGACAAACATTATTCTAAAATTCACACTGACTAAAGTATCAGCCTGGTTCTTGTCCAGTTTGTTTCATAGTCTCCCCAATCCATAGTATGAGCAATATTCATCCTGAAATTGCAGTCAATGCCACACATTTGCACTCAAAACTGACTAGGACTCAGTATTTTGGTACATGCATGTCCAGGGACAACATTATTCTAAAATTCACACTGACTAGAGTATCAACCTGTTTCTTTTCCAGTTTGTTTCATAGTCTCCCCAATCCATAGTATGAGCAATATTCATCCTGAAATTGCAGTCAATGACACACATTTGCACTCAAAACTGACTAGGACTCAGTATTTTGGTACATGCATGTCCAGGGACAAACATTATTCTAAAATTCATACTGACTAAAGTATCAGCCTGTTTCTTGTCCGGTTTGTTTCATAGTCTCCCCAATCCATAGTACGAGCAATATTCATCCTGAAATTGCAGTCAATGCCACACATTTGCACTCAAAACTGACTAGGACTCAGTATTTTGGTACATGCATGTCCAGGGACAAAAATTATTCTAAAATTCATACTGACTAAAGTATCAGGCTGTTTCTTGTCCGGTTTGTTTCATAGTCTCCCCAATCCATAGTATGAGCAATATTCATCCTGAAATTGAAGTCAATGACACACATTTGCACTCAAAACTGACTAGGACTCAGTATTTTGGTACATGCATGTCCAGGGACAACATTATTCTAAAATTCACACTGACTAAAGTATCAACCTGTTTCTTGTCCGGTTTGTTTCATAGTCTCCCCAATCCATAGTATGAGCAATATTCATCCTGAAATTGCAGTCAATGCCACACATTTGCACTCAAAACTGACTAGGACTCAGTATTTTGGTACATGCATGTCCAGGGACAACATTATTCTAAAATTCACACTGACTAAAGTATCAACCTGTTTCTTGTCCAGTTTGTTTCATAGTCTACCCCATCCATAGTATGAGCAATATTCATCCTGAAATAGCAGTCAATGCCAGTCATTTGCACTCTAAACTGACTAGCATAGGACTCACTATTTTGGTACATGCATGTCCAGGGACAACCATTATTCTAAAATTCATACTGACTAAAGTATCAGCCTGGTTCTTGTCCAGTTTGTTTCATAGTCTACCCCATCCATAGTATGAACACTATTCATCCTGAAATTGCAGTCAATGCCACTCATTTGCACTCTAAACTGACTAGCCTAGGACTCACTATTTTGGTACATGCATGTCCAGGGACAAACATTATTCTAAAATTCACACTGACTAAAGTATCAGCCTGTTTCTTGTCCAGTTTGTTTCATAGTCTCCCCAATCCATAGTATGAGCAATATTCATCCTGAAATTGCAGTCAATGCCACTCATTTGCACTCAAAACTGACTAGGACTCAGTATTTTGGTACATGCATGTCCTGTGACAAACATTATTCTAAAATTCATACTGACAAAAGTATCAGCCTGTTTCTTGTCCGGTTTGTTTCATAGTCTCCCCAATCCATAGTATGAGCAATACTCATCCTGAAATTGCAGTCAATGCCACACATTTTCACTCAAAACTGACTAGGACTCAGTATTTTGGTACATGCATGTCCAGGGACAACATTATTCTAAAATTCACACTGACTAAAGTATCAACCTGTTTCTTGTCCAGTTTGTTTCATAGTCTACCCCATCCATAGTATGAGCAATATTCATCCTGAAATAGCAGTCAATGCCAGTCATTTGCACTCTAAACTGACTAGCCTAGGACTCACTATTTTGGTACATGCATGTCCAGGGACAACCATTATTCTAAAATTCATACTGACTAAAGTATCAGCCAGTTTCTTGTCCAGTTTGTTTCATAGTCTACCCCATCCATAGTATGAGCAATATTCATCCTGAAATTGCAGTCAATGCCACTCATTTGCACTCTAAAACTGACTAGGACTCAATATTTTGGTACATGCATGTCCAGGGACAAACATTATTCTAAAATTCACACTGACTAGAGTATCAACCTGTTTCTTTTCCAGTTTGTTTCATAGTCTCCCCAATCCATAGTATGAGCAATATTCATCCTGAAATTGCAGTCAATGACACACATTTGCACTCAAAACTGACTAGGACTCAGTATTTTGGTACATGCATGTCCAGGGACAAACATTATTCTAAAATTCATACTGACTAAAGTATCAGCCTGTTTCTTGTCCGGTTTGTTTCATAGTCTCCCCAATCCATAGTACGAGCAATATTCATCCTGAAATTGCAGTCAATGCCACACATTTGCACTCAAAACTGACTAGGACTCAGTATTTTGGTACATGCATGTCCAGGGACAAAAATTATTCTAAAATTCATACTGACTAAAGTATCAGGCTGTTTCTTGTCCGGTTTGTTTCATAGTCTCCCCAATCCATAGTATGAGCAATATTCATCCTGAAATTGAAGTCAATGACACACATTTGCACTCAAAACTGACTAGGACTCAGTATTTTGGTACATGCATGTCCAGGGCCAAACATTATTCTAAAATTCATACTGACTAAAGTATCAGCCTGTTTCTTGTCCGGTTTGTTTCATAGTCTCCCCAATCCATAGTATGAGCAATATTCATCCTGAAATTGCAGTCAATGCCACACATTTGCACTCAAAACTGACTAGGACTCAGTATTTTGGTACATGCATGTCCAGGGACAAGAACATTATTCTAAAATTCACACTGACTAAAGTATCAACCTGTTTCTTGTCCAGTTTGTTTCATAGTCTACCCCATCCATAGTATGAGCAATATTCATCCTGAAATTGCAGTCAATGCCACTCATTTGCACTCTAAAACTGACTAGGACTCAATATTTTGGTACATGCATGTCCAGGGACAAACATTATTGGAAAATTCATACTGACTAAAGTATCAGCCTGTTTCTTGTCCAGTTTGTTTCATAGTCTACCCCATCCATAGTATGAGCAATATTAATCCTGAAATTACAGTCAATGCTACACATTTACACTCAAAACTGACTAGGACTCAGTATTTTGGTACATCCATGTCCAGGGACAAACATTATTCGAAAATTCATACTGACTAAAGTATCAGCCTGCTTCATGGCCAGTTTGTTTCAGCACAGTGTACCCCATCCATAGTATGAACACTATTCATCCTGAAATTGCAGTCAATGCAACACATTTCCACTCTAAAACTAAGTACTACGTCACATAAACGATGCTCATGCTTTCGTAATATTCGTGCGATGTTTTAAAATATTCCGAAACATTTTGTTGCGCGCACAATAAATAATTCTCTACCTATTTTTGCACGCAACAATTTCAAGTAGGTCTATTTTCGCCACCGTTTTTTCCAGCCCCTTTTCATGCTTGCTTAAGAATCTTTTTATTCTACAATTTTGTTTCATGCTTACCCCGATAATATTTATTCGCCATTCAATTTTTGTTTTTTCCACACGAAACTCCTCATATTTTGTAATAATATCCTCTATGTACACTGATATTGTTGTAGCGTTGATACAAATTTCTTACCAAATATACAAGCTTCTTGATAACCAGCAATGTATTCTATTACGTTGCTTTCACAATACTCACACTACATTTATCGAATATCAAAATCCAACAACCATATTTTTGTACTCATAAGAAAGTATTTTATCCGCATTTGCAATACTCTCCGACATTTTACAATATTCACGCTACGCTTATCAAATACGGAAATACAACAAACATATTTTGTAACAAATACGAAAGTATTTTATCAGCCTTTTGAAATTATCTTGTTTATTGTATTATATTCGAACAGAAGACCCGGAACAATATTGTGCAAACCATAAAATAATAATGAACTAGCCGTTCTACTATTGCTGTTGATATCATCAATTACTCTTGTTCGTTTTTATTATATTCCATGAAAAATTTGTAGTCCTCATCATCTTCGCCTAGAATCTCAACCAAGGTACGTTTTCGCTTCCGTGTTTTTCCCTCTTTGTTCTCCTCCTTATCTTGTTGTTTACGATTGCCATTTTGCTTTTGGTACATTTTAAGTATTTCCGTCTCTAATTCTTTTGATTGTTGTTCCTTCCTTCGTTCTTCTAATTCACTTACTAGGTATTCGTAAAGATCTTGTCCCTCGTTACTCCACCCCTCCTTATTTCCAGACTTACCGTCAGTGAATTTTTTTCTCAACCTCGTGCCCTTTGTTGTGTTTATCCACGAGTCGTAGTCGTTGTAAAGGAAAAGCAATGCAAAAGCTTCATCGCTTGGGGTGAAAATGTTACTGATTGTCATTCTGACTGATTTTCTTTTGAAGTCTGTCTGTTTTGGTGACACCGCTCCCAGAATTCTTTTCATGAAGTATTTGAATTCTGGTGAATTTTTCCGCCGATAGTCTTCGTGCAATTGGTACCTATTTTCTGAGTTAACGTCTTGTGTGTCTGTGATTAGAACCGTTCCTGGGAAACTATCTGGTATCAGGTTGTTTCTTTTATCGTCTACGTGTCAGTGTTCATACGACCAAAATGTTAGAATGGCTTATGAACGATTGCATGCCGGCAAACATTTTCTTGTTGGTTGCGTACCTTTGTAGTTTTTCCTGGCAAGAGTTTGAGCATTGTGCCTACACGCAGTCACTGCACGGCAATAAATTCCACTCCACTTTTGGTCTTTTATATCGATCGTATTTGGTATTTCATTGTTATTTGCTTGTTTTACAATTTTGAATATCGTCGCCTTCACGAATGTAATCTCTGGCGGGAATTTAAATTTCCTGAATGCTTTTTCTTTGACGTGTTTGACAATGTTGTTTTCCAAGTTATCGTTATCGGATTCTTTTGTTGTCTGTAGAATATTTCTGTTGCTACTGTTGGTTGTTCTATATGTTTGGCTATCGTTTGTGTTTGTTCGGTCACTTCCCGATACACTGCTGTTTGGGCTGTTTGTGTTATTGGTAACAATGGTTCTACCTGTCACCGGACTGCAACTAGTACTCAGTTCTACCATTATTTTTTTGTTAACTCGTGCACCTCAACTTACCGTTTTTTCCTTTGATTGATTTGGCGCGCTATTTTTATGATAATAATGTTGTTTGTAGGAATCGTTTGGCATGTTTTTTTCATTCCTACTGTACACACTGTAATCTCTTGATATACTGTCTCCAAGGAATTGTTGCATTTCAACTAATTGTACTATCTGTGAGTGTTGTTCTTGTACTGTCGCCTGCCTATCTTATTTTCGAGCGTGCCGTGATATTCTGGAATGTGGAGTCCTCAAAATTTTGGCGCGGACCCGAACTTTTTTATCTTCCCTACCCTACCGTACTTACCCTACGGTACCGTATCATTCTGTATTTATTTATTTACTTATTGTTTTTCAATTTTCTGCAACGGCGTTGCAGTAAATTCTATATTTTGGGTGGTTGACACTCCCCCCTGAATCAATTATGGATTGGATCACAATTTGTAGGTTCAACGGAGGGAATTTTGTTGTTGTTGTTTTGTTGCTTTCTGATGAGTATTTTTTTTTTAATGTATCGACTTTTTAAGGTGATATTTTACATAATTTCCGTTCTAATTTTTGCACTTAATTTGTACCGGTGATACCTTTGATATTGTCCTGGTTTTTTTGTTGGAATGGAATCCTTACAGAGTTGCAGAGTTAGTGTTTCACGCGTCCCCATGCTCCACAAGGAACGGGATAGTTGTTATATTCCTCTAAATCTTCCGGCGAATTCCAACGTTTTTCGTAAATACTTAGCCATTTCTCAATTTTCCACTCGTTTTCGTCTTGTTCGCTCTTTCCCCCCCTGTTTGTCACTTCTTTTACCTTCCGTTTTTTCTTTTTTGACTGTTTTCTTGCTTTGTTCATGAACGAATCCCACTTATGTTTGGTACATTTTTTTTCCGTGTTTTTGTTATTTATGTTCTCTTCTTTAATTGGCGGCAATATTTCTTGTGTTGAGTACCACTCGTTATCGTCTTTTGATCTGCAATACCATTCCAATCTGTCAGTTTCGATGATTGCCTCATTCGTCATTTTGCGCCAGTTGTTGAACCAAATGTACGTCATACAAGGACGGTTCCCAGGGTGGTAATGTATACATTCTTTTATGTGTTCTCTTGCCTCCGGTGTCAGATTACTCCATTTTTTTGCCGGGAAAGTACGACCGTCTTGTATCATTCTCTCTCGTTCTATTGATTTTACTTCCGGTCCAATACCCACGTTGTCGTAGCACTTAATGTCTTCCGATGTTTTCAATGCGGGATAACCACATGTAATGTATGCAAGAATGACTCCCATTGCCCATACATGGTCCATCCCGTCAGTGTTCCCTTCTTTGTAGTCGGGAAATACTTCCTCGGTTATGTACTTGAAGCATTGTTCCCAAATGTTCAAAGCTTCGTCCTCCTCGAAATGTCCTTTTTTGCTGTTGAGTCTTTGTCGCACTTCTTCTATCTTCTGGCATCCACTAAGGATTGTGTTAACCAAGTGTCCGTTTTTGGCACACAAGGCATCAAATCCTGTTTCGAAATGATATAGAAACGGGTTTCCGTCGTTGTTTACATCATCGTGGTTTAGCTCGTGCATCTGTTTGTTGTAATCCTTGGAGAAGACAGTACCCCGGGTTGGCACAACTGTTGTTCTGTGTGTCGGTTTCGGTGTTTTGCTTTTCATTTTCCTGTTATTTCCCATTTGTAATGCAGTCATGCACCTATTTGTACCACAGTACACCTAACGTTCGTACTCCCACGCCGCATCATAAAGTTGGTATTTGTTGTTTTCTCCAGGCGTTGTAACTTGCAGTTTTTGGTTGTGGCTGCTTTTTCCCGTTCACGCATAATTCTTACTATTTTTACGTACCCGTACCAACACTACGACGGTGCACGCAAATAGTCTGATTCAAAAACAGACAAGCTTCTTTAAGTAATGTAACTTTCCTCATCTGCATGCGATTGGTTCTTGATATATCGTTGAGATGAACGTGTCCGGTGGATCGATACCTCCATAGAGATGTGTACAAGATGTATTCTTCGTACTTCCTTGGTACTATTTTTTTAATATGGTATTGGTACGACGCACATAAATTGTCTGACTCATAAACAGACTAGCCTTAAGTAGTGTAACTTTTCCCCTTTGGATAAGATTGCTTCTTGATATACCGGTAGAGGTGAACGTGTCCATTGGATCGATTCCCCCGTAGACATATGTCCGAAGTGTGTCCTACGTATTACTTTTGTATAAATTTTTTATTATTGTAGATATTGGGACGGTGCACACCAATTATGTGGTTCAAAAACTGACTAGCTTTATGTAGTGTAACTTTTCCCGATCACGTATAATTTGTTGTTGATATAGTGGTGAACGTGTCCAGTGGATCGATTCCTCCGTTGAGATCTGGTGTACCAAGGGGAGTCTCCGTAAATTTTGGTTATTAGTTTTTTGATTTTTGTATGAACAAGTAACCAAATTAGTGTTTCTCATTTACTTTTTGAGTGTCAAATTGTGTTATTTTCTGAAATGTTTGGATGAATATTGCCCATACTATGGATTGGGGAGACTATGAAACCATATTGAGAAGTCACAGCCTTATATTTTAGTCATTATGAATTTTCTAATAATGTTTGTCCCTGGACATGCATGTACCAAAATACTGAGTCCTAGTACTTAGTTTTAGAGTGGAAATGTGTTGCATTGACTGCAATTTCAGGATGAATAGTGTTCATACTATGGATGGGGTACACTGTGCTGAAACAAACTGGCCATGAAGCAGGCTGATACTTTAGTCAGTATGAATTTTCGAATAATGTTTGTCCCTGGACATGGATGTACCAAAATACTGAGTCCTAGTCAGTTTTGAGTGTAAATGTGTAGCATTGACTGTAATTTCAGGATTAATATTGCTCATACTATGGATGGGGTAGACTATGAAACAAACTGGACAAGAAACAGGCTGATACTTTAGTCAGTATGAATTTTCCAATAATGTTTGTCCCTGGACATGCATGTACCAAAATATTGAGTCCTAGTCAGTTTTAGAGTGCAAATGAGTGGCATTGACTGCAATTTCAGGATGAATATTGCTCATACTATGGATGGGGTAGACTATGAAACAAACTGGACAAGAAACAGGTTGATACTTTAGTCAGTGTGAATTTTAGAATAATGTTCTTGTCCCTGGACATGCATGTACCAAAATACTGAGTCCTAGTCAGTTTTGAGTGCAAATGTGTGGCATTGACTGCAATTTCAGGATGAATATTGCTCATACTATGGATTGGGGAGACTATGAAACAAACCGGACAAGAAACAGGCTGATACTTTAGTCAGTATGAATTTTAGAATAATGTTTGGCCCTGGACATGCATGTACCAAAATACTGAGTCCTAGTCAGTTTTGAGTGCAAATGTGTGTCATTGACTTCAATTTCAGGATGAATATTGCTCATACTATGGATTGGGGAGACTATGAAACAAACCGGACAAGAAACAGCCTGATACTTTAGTCAGTATGAATTTTAGAATAATTTTTGTCCCTGGACATGCATGTACCAAAATACTGAGTCCTAGTCAGTTTTGAGTGCAAATGTGTGGCATTGACTGCAATTTCAGGATGAATATTGCTCGTACTATGGATTGGGGAGACTATGAAACAAACCGGACAAGAAACAGGCTGATACTTTAGTCAGTATGAATTTTAGAATAATGTTTGTCCCTGGACATGCATGTACCAAAATACTGAGTCCTAGTCAGTTTTGAGTGCAAATGTGTGTCATTGACTGCAATTTCAGGATGAATATTGCTCATACTATGGATTGGGGAGACTATGAAACAAACTGGAAAAGAAACAGGTTGATACTCTAGTCAGTGTGAATTTTAGAATAATGTTTGTCCCTGGACATGCATGTACCAAAATATTGAGTCCTAGTCAGTTTTAGAGTGCAAATGAGTGGCATTGACTGCAATTTCAGGATGAATATTGCTCATACTATGGATGGGGTAGACTATGAAACAAACTGGACAAGAAACTGGCTGATACTTTAGTCAGTATGAATTTTAGAATAATGGTTGTCCCTGGACATGCATGTACCAAAATAGTGAGTCCTAGGCTAGTCAGTTTAGAGTGCAAATGACTGGCATTGACTGCTATTTCAGGATGAATATTGCTCATACTATGGATGGGGTAGACTATGAAACAAACTGGACAAGAAACAGGTTGATACTTTAGTCAGTGTGAATTTTAGAATAATGTTGTCCCTGGACATGCATGTACCAAAATACTGAGTCCTAGTCAGTTTTGAGTGAAAATGTGTGGCATTGACTGCAATTTCAGGATGAGTATTGCTCATACTATGGATTGGGGAGACTATGAAACAAACCGGACAAGAAACAGGCTGATACTTTTGTCAGTATGAATTTTAGAATAATGTTTGTCACAGGACATGCATGTACCAAAATACTGAGTCCTAGTCAGTTTTGAGTGCAAATGAGTGGCATTGACTGCAATTTCAGGATGAATATTGCTCATACTATGGATTGGGGAGACTATGAAACAAACTGGACAAGAAACAGGCTGATACTTTAGTCAGTGTGAATTTTAGAATAATGTTTGTCCCTGGACATGCATGTACCAAAATAGTGAGTCCTAGGCTAGTCAGTTTAGAGTGCAAATGAGTGGCATTGACTGCAATTTCAGGATGAATAGTGTTCATACTATGGATGGGGTAGACTATGAAACAAACTGGACAAGAACCAGGCTGATACTTTAGTCAGTATGAATTTTAGAATAATGGTTGTCCCTGGACATGCATGTACCAAAATAGTGAGTCCTATGCTAGTCAGTTTAGAGTGCAAATGACTGGCATTGACTGCTATTTCAGGATGAATATTGCTCATACTATGGATGGGGTAGACTATGAAACAAACTGGACAAGAAACAGGTTGATACTTTAGTCAGTGTGAATTTTAGAATAATGTTGTCCCTGGACATGCATGTACCAAAATACTGAGTCCTAGTCAGTTTTGAGTGCAAATGTGTGGCATTGACTGCAATTTCAGGATGAATATTGCTCATACTATGGATTGGGGAGACTATGAAACAAACCGGACAAGAAACAGGTTGATACTTTAGTCAATGTTCCTCCCTACATTGGGTGTCGTAATTAATAGCGTGTTTGAAGCACGATGGGAATCGTCAACATCAATGTTGATGCCTTCTTCATCATTGACAATCGAAGAGTGGGGGGCCTCTATGCTCTCACTACCTTCTTCCTCATCGTCATCGTTAGGAAAGAAAAAATTGTCATCGGAGACAGATTCATTGTCATCCTCTATGTTGGTTAATTCCTGACCGATCAAGGCACGCCCAATCGGTTCGACAGAAGGGTCATACATAACTTGATTGTCGAGAACCTCTGGTAATGCGAAATCACTACTCTGCGGACCGTTACAGGTGTTCGTTAGACCTAATTGTTGACTAACATCCTCAAGCTTCTTCTTCGATTTTCTAATAAATAACGAAGATGCAAAATCATCTACCCCCAAACACCGGTTGTAATAAGAATAACATGTACCCGGATTATGTGCAATATGGGACAGAAGACCGGGAGAAACAATTACTCCTGTTTTCTTTCTTAGTCGCGCTGTAAACAAGGGGGGCCTCTTCTTCTTGATAACCTTTTTCTTTCCCCTACCTATAGTGATCAAAGGAGAGTCCCGGTAGCAACGTACACAATATACCTGATATTTGGGAGTGCGGACCATTGTTACTACTGAAGTCGTACACTAGCCGGTAATAACAATAAAAATGGGGAAACGATTGAGATTGAAAAATTGCGACCATGCACTGTTTGTTTCAGGCATAAAATTCAGTAACATGCCACTAATTCGGAAACAGATGCCAGTGGGGTAGGAAAATGAAATGTGCATAAAAATATTATGAGTTCGACATTAATTTTAATAAATAGGGTGAAATTACAAAGGGGGACCAGTGGAGTTCGACCCAAATATGCGCGTGATTCTGAAATAACCCTGAATCTCGTTTGTGTGACGTAGGACTCAGTATTTTGGTACATGCATGTCCAGGGACAAACATTATTAGAAAATTCATAATGACTAAAATATAAGGCTGTGACTTCTCAATATGGTTTCATAGTCTCCCCAATCCATAGTATGGGCAATATTCATCCAAACATTTCAGAAAATAACACAATTTGACACTCAAAAAGTAAATGAGAAACACTAATTTGGTTACTTGTTCATACAAAAATCAAAAAACTAATAACCAAAATTTACGGAGACTCCCCTTGGTACACCAGATCTCAACGGAGGAATCGATCCACTGGACACGTTCACCACTATATCAACAACAAATTATACGTGATCGGGAAAAGTTACACTACATAAAGCTAGTCAGTTTTTGAACCACATAATTGGTGTGCACCGTCCCAATATCTACAATAATAAAAAATTTATACAAAAGTAATACGTAGGACACACTTCGGACATATGTCTACGGGGGAATCGATCCAATGGACACGTTCACCTCTACCGGTATATCAAGAAGCAATCTTATCCAAAGGGGAAAAGTTACACTACTTAAGGCTAGTCTGTTTATGAGTCAGACAATTTATGTGCGTCGTACCAATACCATATTAAAAAAATAGTACCAAGGAAGTACGAAGAATACATCTTGTACACATCTCTATGGAGGTATCGATCCACCGGACACGTTCATCTCAACGATATATCAAGAACCAATCGCATGCAGATGAGGAAAGTTACATTACTTAAAGAAGCTTGTCTGTTTTTGAATCAGACTATTTGCGTGCACCGTCGTAGTGTTGGTACGGGTACGTAAAAATAGTAAGAATTATGCGTGAACGGGAAAAAGCAGCCACAACCAAAAACTGCAAGTTACAACGCCTGGAGAAAACAACAAATACCAACTTTATGATGCGGCGTGGGAGTACGAACGTTAGGTGTACTGTGGTACAAATAGGTGCATGACTGCATTACAAATGGGAAATAACAGGAAAATGAAAAGCAAAACACCGAAACCGACACACAGAACAACAGTTGTGCCAACCCGGGGTACTGTCTTCTCCAAGGATTACAACAAACAGATGCACGAGCTAAACCACGATGATGTAAACAACGACGGAAACCCGTTTCTATATCATTTCGAAACAGGATTTGATGCCTTGTGTGCCAAAAACGGACACTTGGTTAACACAATCCTTAGTGGATGCCAGAAGATAGAAGAAGTGCGACAAAGACTCAACAGCAAAAAAGGACATTTCGAGGAGGACGAAGCTTTGAACATTTGGGAACAATGCTTCAAGTACATAACCGAGGAAGTATTTCCCGACTACAAAGAAGGGAACACTGACGGGATGGACCATGTATGGGCAATGGGAGTCATTCTTGCATACATTACATGTGGTTATCCCGCATTGAAAACATCGGAAGACATTAAGTGCTACGACAACGTGGGTATTGGACCGGAAGTAAAATCAATAGAACGAGAGAGAATGATACAAGACGGTCGTACTTTCCCGGCAAAAAAATGGAGTAATCTGACACCGGAGGCAAGAGAACACATAAAAGAATGTATACATTACCACCCTGGGAACCGTCCTTGTATGACGTACATTTGGTTCAACAACTGGCGCAAAATGACGAATGAGGCAATCATCGAAACTGACAGATTGGAATGGTATTGCAGATCAAAAGACGATAACGAGTGGTACTCAACACAAGAAATATTGCCGCCAATTAAAGAAGAGAACATAAATAACAAAAACACGGAAAAAAAATGTACCAAACATAAGTGGGATTCGTTCATGAACAAAGCAAGAAAACAGTCAAAAAAGAAAAAACGGAAGGTAAAAGAAGTGACAAACAGGGGGGGAAAGAGCGAACAAGACGAAAACGAGTGGAAAATTGAGAAATGGCTAAGTATTTACGAAAAACGTTGGAATTCGCCGGAAGATTTAGAGGAATATAACAACTATCCCGTTCCTTGTGGAGCATGGGGACGCGTGAAACACTAACTCTGCAACTCTGTAAGGATTCCATTCCAACAAAAAAACCAGGACAATATCAAAGGTATCACCGGTACAAATTAAGTGCAAAAATTAGAACGGAAATTATGTAAAATATCACCTTAAAAAGTCGATACATTAAAAAAAAAATACTCATCAGAAAGCAACAAAACAACAACAACAAAATTCCCTCCGTTGAACCTACAAATTGTGATCCAATCCATAATTGATTCAGGGGGGAGTGTCAACCACCCAAAATATAGAATTTACTGCAACGCCGTTGCAGAAAATTGAAAAACAATAAGTAAATAAATAAATACAGAATGATACGGTACCGTAGGGTAAGTACGGTAGGGTAGGGAAGATAAAAAAGTTCGGGTCCGCGCCAAAATTTTGAGGACTCCACATTCCAGAATATCACGGCACGCTCGAAAATAAGATAGGCAGGCGACAGTACAAGAACAACACTCACAGATAGTACAATTAGTTGAAATGCAACAATTCCTTGGAGACAGTATATCAAGAGATTACAGTGTGTACAGTAGGAATGAAAAAAACATGCCAAACGATTCCTACAAACAACATTATTATCATAAAAATAGCGCGCCAAATCAATCAAAGGAAAAAACGGTAAGTTGAGGTGCACGAGTTAACAAAAAAATAATGGTAGAACTGAGTACTAGTTGCAGTCCGGTGACAGGTAGAACCATTGTTACCAATAACACAAACAGCCCAAACAGCAGTGTATCGGGAAGTGACCGAACAAACACAAACGATAGCCAAACATATAGAACAACCAACAGTAGCAACAGAAATATTCTACAGACAACAAAAGAATCCGATAACGATAACTTGGAAAACAACATTGTCAAACACGTCAAAGAAAAAGCATTCAGGAAATTTAAATTCCCGCCAGAGATTACATTCGTGAAGGCGACGATATTCAAAATTGTAAAACAAGCAAATAACAATGAAATACCAAATACGATCGATATAAAAGACCAAAAGTGGAGTGGAATTTATTGCCGTGCAGTGACTGCGTGTAGGCACAATGCTCAAACTCTTGCCAGGAAAAACTACAAAGGTACGCAACCAACAAGAAAATGTTTGCCGGCATGCAATCGTTCATAAGCCATTCTAACATTTTGGTCGTATGAACACTGACACGTAGACGATAAAAGAAACAACCTGATACCAGATAGTTTCCCAGGAACGGTTCTAATCACAGACACACAAGACGTTAACTCAGAAAATAGGTACCAATTGCACGAAGACTATCGGCGGAAAAATTCACCAGAATTCAAATACTTCATGAAAAGAATTCTGGGAGCGGTGTCACCAAAACAGACAGACTTCAAAAGAAAATCAGTCAGAATGACAATCAGTAACATTTTCACCCCAAGCGATGAAGCTTTTGCATTGCTTTTCCTTTACAACGACTACGACTCGTGGATAAACACAACAAAGGGCACGAGGTTGAGAAAAAAATTCACTGACGGTAAGTCTGGAAATAAGGAGGGGTGGAGTAACGAGGGACAAGATCTTTACGAATACCTAGTAAGTGAATTAGAAGAACGAAGGAAGGAACAACAATCAAAAGAATTAGAGACGGAAATACTTAAAATGTACCAAAAGCAAAATGGCAATCGTAAACAACAAGATAAGGAGGAGAACAAAGAGGGAAAAACACGGAAGCGAAAACGTACCTTGGTTGAGATTCTAGGCGAAGATGATGAGGACTACAAATTTTTCATGGAATATAATAAAAACGAACAAGAGTAATTGATGATATCAACAGCAATAGTAGAACGGCTAGTTCATTATTATTTTATGGTTTGCACAATATTGTTCCGGGTCTTCTGTTCGAATATAATACAATAAACAAGATAATTTCAAAAGGCTGATAAAATACTTTCGTATTTGTTACAAAATATGTTTGTTGTATTTCCGTATTTGATAAGCGTAGCGTGAATATTGTAAAATGTCGGAGAGTATTGCAAATGCGGATAAAATACTTTCTTATGAGTACAAAAATATGGTTGTTGGATTTTGATATTCGATAAATGTAGTGTGAGTATTGTGAAAGCAACGTAATAGAATACATTGCTGGTTATCAAGAAGCTTGTATATTTGGTAAGAAATTTGTATCAACGCTACAACAATATCAGTGTACATAGAGGATATTATTACAAAATATGAGGAGTTTCGTGTGGAAAAAACAAAAATTGAATGGCGAATAAATATTATCGGGGTAAGCATGAAACAAAATTGTAGAATAAAAAGATTCTTAAGCAAGCATGAAAAGGGGCTGGAAAAAACGGTGGCGAAAATAGACCTACTTGAAATTGTTGCGTGCAAAAATAGGTAGAGAATTATTTATTGTGCGCGCAACAAAATGTTTCGGAATATTTTAAAACATCGCACGAATATTACGAAAGCATGAGCATCGTTTATGTGACGTTCTTCAGAGTGGTTGACAGCTTCTTGCTCACAATCTTAGTTCTAGTACACATTTATTTTCAATCACATGCCTACTTACTAGTTGTATTACTAGCTTACTTAGAGGCATATGACACTGTCTAAACATTCAACAATTGCTTCGACCTACTACTATGCTGTCGGTCAAAAATACACTTACCGTACTTACGTACATTCTACGGTAGTTATATCCATTCTACACTTGAAAAGTTACTTATATTCCTCCTGAGATGAAAATGACTTCAAGTATCAGGATATTTAGGTCACATCATGTGTTATCTATCTTATGATGAATTGCACATGATCTATGACCGGTTTAGACATCCCTACATACAACACGAATAACACAGGGATACCGGTCCACTACAAGAATAAGAACATAACAAAACTAAGAGCCTCACCTTGAGCTCACATCTCTTTAAGTTTTAATTATCCTATCCTTTTGGTCAATTTTTAGAGCAACAACAGGTTATAGAGCCCTTATAACTCGCGCGTTGGTGTATACCTTAAGAGCCTATCTCTGCCCGATCAGCACCTCCACTGACCGGCTACAGCCAGAGGACCTTGCTGTTGCACGATAGGCCTTCCCCCCACGCAGAGATTGTTGTGAGCCTGCTGTTGAGCGACTCCCTTCCAATCTCCCTCAGATCTACTCCAGATTGTTCTCCGTCGGGTCTGTTCTTTCCCTCTTCGATCATTCTTTTGCATCGATGCCTCCTTCCAATCTTCCCCCAATCTACTCCAATTGTTTCTACTGACTTCAAGTATCAGGATATTTAGGTCACATCATGTGTTCTCTGTCTTACGACAAATTGCACATGATATATGACCGGTTTAGGCATCCCTACATACAACACGAATAACACAGGGATACCGGTCCACGACAAGAATGACATAGCAAAACTAAGAGCCTCACCTTGAGCTCACATCTCTTTAAATTTCAATTATCCTATCCTTTTGGTCGATTTTTAGAGTAATAACATACTATTCTAAACTCGAGTAACAGTAACTACTAACAGGCAACTAACTGCTCCTCTACTAGAATGTCCAGTAACAATGACAAACTACTCTGTTACACCTTTCAAGTTTGACTTTGACCAAGAGACCCTTGAGAAGATAGAGTTCAAGCACACAAGTACTACCAATGGAGTCTCAGAGACTGTAAAGGTTAAAGTACCTCTCATTACTGCAGGAGCATCCCTTTTCCAAGTCCTTTTGCCATTAATGAATTCTCACATGCAAAGAAAACTCTTTCCTTAACAACAGGACCAAGGCAATATGACAAGTTCTCTGATCTCCTCAGAGAATATGCTGATAGGAACTGGTGGAGTGAGTATGTATTGGCCCTAGCAAGTTGAACAACGGACAACTTTTCAACCACCATCAATGCCTTCATCACCTACAAATTCAAAAACAACACAGATGCATACAGATGCCACAAACAATTCCTCTAAAACATCAAGAAGACCACCGACATGGCGGTACACCAGTTTGTTTCCATGGTTACCTTCCATAACCATGTGATCCTTTGACTGCTCCCAGGGACACCCACCTGCAAATGCAGCCATCAACGATGAAGACTTCAAGTGTTTAATCTTTGAATCCATGCCTAGTACCAAATGGAAGGACTCCTATGAAGAACCTCACTCTCCCTACAAGGACACCCTTACACAGATTGTGACAAGGATGGAGAGAAACCAAAACAAGGAAAATAAGAAAAGTAAGAAAAAGAATCAACAAGATAATTCCTCACAAAACAGGAATAACAGCAACAACAATGGCAACAACAAGTGAAACAATGGCAATCACTGCAATGGAAGGAATTGAAACAACAAGAACAACCAATTCAACAACAACAACAACAACAACAACAACAACGGCCAAAACTGGCAACAAGGCTCCAACAATAACAGCCAAGGCAACAACAATCCCTCCACGAGAGTAGCGGATGGCTCACCATGTCCTATTCACCCGGGCGCAAACCACACTTGGGGACAGTGCTACCTCAACGCCAAGAATCCAAACCAACCTAACAGAAGCAACGATAACAACAACAATGCACATGTGAATGATCGGAAGTACAACAGCAATAACAGCAATTGATCAAACGATTCATCCTATGGCAGCAACTCACATGAGCTAGAGCAACACATGTGTGTGTTAATCAATGAACCAGAAGAAAAACTTCCACCGGAACCTAGTAGGCCAGATCTCTTCCATGTAGTAGATATGAATGCCGATGTTGAATACTATAATTTGGACCTTCAGAGATTCCCTATTGTGAATTCCTGCAACAATGATGATAATGTTGCTCCCAACAACAGCAACAACAATGACGATCTTGCTCCAACCACAGTCAGTGTCTGCAACTCGATCAACAACACATCCGGAAAGTACTACCTGAAGACACTCTTTGATTCCAGATCCACAGACAATCTCATTGTCAAATCAGCAATTTCTGCTGAAGCCAAGAAGCACTCCCTTGCTCAACCAATCCAAATGCAAACAACCAATGGAAGAGCCACTTGTAATCACTGTGTGATCTTGGAAAATACCATGTTTCCAGAGCTATTCTACTCCATGAGAGTTCTGAAGATCAAGTGTTTTGTTGTCACCCAGAACATCAGCTATCACCTCCTCATTGGAAGACAAACAATGAGAGACCTTGGAATGAAAATGGACTTCAAAGCTTGCACCATAGAATGGTATGAAGAGACCATGCACTTCCACCTTTGGAACTACTTTGATAACAAGGATCTACTCCATTAGGTCATGTCAGCAGAGCCACACTCTGTTGCCAAAAGCTACTCCAATCAAGCTGCTCAACAAGCATATGCTGATGGCACCTCCAAGTATGAAAAGACTGACCTCCACAAGTTAGTATATGAGCAAGAACACCTCTCTGACCATGAGAAATCTTCCTTGCTGAAAACTCTCCTTAAAAATGAAGAACTTTTTGAAGGCCTGAATAACAAGGAATTAGGCATTTTCCCTAATCAAGAGTTCCACATTGATCTCCAGCAAGATGCAAAGCCATATCATATCATATCAAACAACCATATCCAATTCCACTCCACCAACAGGAAGCTGTGAAGAAAGAAATAGACCAACAAATCAAACTTGGCATTCTTGAAAGATGATATCCAACTGAATGGGGAATGTCAACCTTTATAGTCCCCAAACCGGATGGCTCCTGTAGGCTCATTAGTGACTTCCGTGAGCTCAACAAAGTAACCAAGAAACTCCACTATCCACTTCCAAAGATCCAAGACATCTTCCACAGAAGAAGAGGGTTCAAATATGTCACCCTTTTCAATGTCAGCATGCAGTTCCACACCTTCAAGCTTGATGAAGCCTTCACTTGGCTCTGTGTCCCTGTTACTGCTTCTCTGATTGCCAATGGGCTTCCTCAACTCTCCAAGCTGGGCCCAAGGCTGTATAGAACAGATGCTTCTCCATTTGAAAGACATTGAAGTATCCATCAATGATATTGGAATCTTCTCTGACACCCTAGAATCTCACTGCAAATCTGTCTCTTCTGTTCTTTCCTTGCTCAAGGTCTACAACTTTGCTGTCAGTCCTCCAAGTCCATTGGTTCCAATCACAAGCACCATGACTTGGCCACATCATTTCCAGAGGTGGAATCAGACCAAATCCAAACAAGATTGATCCAATATTGAAACTGGCTTTTCCCTCAACAACAACCCAACTCCGATCCTTTGTTGGCATGATCAACTTCTATCGCAACTTCCATCCAAAACAAGCTGAAGTTCTTGCCCCACTCACAGACCTCTCCAGTAGATCCAAAGGAAAACTCTCTCCAACTCCAGAGCTTATTGATGCCTTCAACAAAGCCAAAACCCTCATTGCAAAAGACATCTTGCTTGCCTTCCCTAATCCAAAAAAACCCTTCCATGTCTAAACTGATGCTTCAGACTACCAACTCGGTGCTGTTGTTATCCAAGAAGAAAGAATTATCCTCTACTTCTCCCAAAAAATCAACGCTGCTTAACGGAAATACCCAACCATTGACAAAGAGATGCTCTGTCTTGTTGAACTCTTCAAGGAATTTTGACTGATTCTTTGGGGTGCAGAAATCAGAGTATGGACCAACCATATCAACTCGACTTGCCAAAACCTCACAAGTCACAGGATTATGACCTGGAGAATGCTAATTGGAAAATTTCCCCCTGTATTTAAATACATTGAAGGCAAAGACAATGTGATTGCTGACGCGCTCTCAAGGCTCCCTATTCAGCAGTCCCCGGAGGAAAAGAAGGAATCCCCAACTCCGAATTTGGATTCGGAAATTGATCCAACCGGCGATCCAACTGATCCAACTGACAACCTAACGGACACCCTTTCCCTTTCAGATTTGTTCCTCAACTACCCAGAAGACATTCCCATGTACCCTTAGCCTTCCCTCAGCTGGTTGCCAACCAAACTGCCAATGTAGATATCTCAACTAATCCAAGATACACAACTGAGAGTTTTAATGGTACCAACTTGAAAATTGTTGCATGCAACGACGGCAAGAAAATTGCACTCCATCCAAACTGAGTACAAGCCACAATCAAATACTACCACCATGTGCTTGGCCATGCCAGCACTGAAAGATTGTATTGAACCATCAACCAATTTGTATATGCTTCAAACTTGAAAGACCAAATCAATTCCTTCTGCAAATCTTGTTATGCATGCCAAAGATACAAGAATAGTCACCAAAGCCATGGCCAACTTCCAATCAAGGAACACCAGTATGTTCCCTGGGATACCATTGCAATCGATGGAATGAGCCCTTGGAAGATCAAGATCCCCATCCATGGAACAATTGCATTTAATGGATTCACCATCATGGACATGTGCACTAACCTCCTCAAAATAATCAGAGGTCCAAGTCAATCCGACTGGACTTATGGCTATCCATGCCCTCGACAATGGGTGGCTCTCCAGATACCCAAAACCAGTGAATTGCATCATCGACCAAGGAACCAACTTCATGAGTAACGACTTCCAACTCCACCTTGCCAATCTTGGAATCAAATCCAAGGTTTGCTCTGTTTGCAACCCATTCTCTCCTTGAAAGAGTACACGACACATCAAGTCTGCAACGAGAACAGAGCTCAATACCAATCCACCACAGACTCTCCAGCAAGCCACGGACATTGTAGGTTCTTGTGTCTTTGCTTCTGCCCAGTTTGCTGTTAGATCAACCATCCACAAGATTTTCAGAATGACACCCGGTTCCCTTACATTCCATCGTGACATGTTTCTTCCCATTCCAGTGATTGTAGACTTGGCCATTGTCAGGAACAAACGTCAATCTCAGATAGATAAGAATGCCATGAAGGAGAACAGCCATCAAAAGGTGCATGATTATTGTGTTGGAGACCAAATTATGATGAAGAATGAAAAGCAAATTCCCAGAGCTTTTGAAGCAAGAAGCAGCAAAGGCCCGTATACTATCCAGCAAATTCATACAAACCGGACTGTTTCCTTTCTCTTAGATGAGCATGTGGTCCAACCCATGAACATTCGGAACCTCAGACCATATCACGCAAATTAAAAATTTACTATCTATCAAATACTGGTTGCGCAAGCACCAAAAATTCTGTGCAACCAATTGAAGCTTTTACAAGAAGAAAAAGAGTGTGGTATTCAAACCCTCGCGATTGAATTTCCACCATTCATAATAATCTGGAAGCTGATGTCAGCAACAAATGTCACACCAACTGGCTATTCAATATTGAAGTGCGGATGACAGACGTATCTTAGTTCCTCTATGTGCAAGACCCTTTGATTTCAAGTTCAACACCTTTCAGCTGTTGAGCAAATAAAGGCAAGCTTTTCTCAATGCCTCTTCAGAGTGGTTGACACCTTGCTCACAATCTTAGTTTTATTACAAATTTATTTTCAATCACATACGTACGTACTACTAGCTGTATTACTACCTTACTGAGAGGCATACGGCAGCCAACTTCTGACATTGGCTTGGTTTGGCTCCATTTGACTCCATCTCAACCCTAACCCTATCTCAAACCCATTCTTTTTTTTTTCTTCTGACCCTGACAATACAATGAGTGATTCCCACCAATAATAAAGTAATAAAAGACCAAAGTAATAAAAAAATATTCGTGAGTGAATAGATTGAATAGATTTTTGGCGCACCCAATGGATGAATAGATTTTATTAACTATTCAATCAGAGCAACTTTGGAATTCGGAATCTCCAAATAAGAAACAGTAATTGTCTGTTTAATCACTACCCGCGCCACCTACCTGCCTATTTTGGCAAGCGAGCCTGTTCAAGGATGGCCGGCAGTTGAAAATTTCAGAATTTTTCATGTACCAACTTGCGCTGCTTAGTATTTCCACTACGGTACGGTACTACTACTAGTATCCTCGCTAAAACATTCACATTTCTCTCCAGCAAGCAAATACAAGCAAATACAAGCAAATACAAGTAAGCAAACATTCTTTCGCAAAACACAATCGACAATCACCATGGCCCTGGAGGTAGTAGAAGTGCTTGGAGACTACTATGCTGATAACTACTTACCCCCCAATTACTGTCTAATGAGGTGGAGAGACAAGCAACACGTCGGACTGTTGTTGCTGTGGTTCTTCTTTCTGGATTTTTTGTTTGTAATTTTTCTGCTTGCCAAAATTAGCGATGATCACCAAAAATAGCATGCAAGCATGCCCGGCAAAAGAGGTGCAAGAGGTGCACACATGATTGGTTCATGTGTTGGGACTAAAATATTTGATTTTAGTATGATTTTAAGATTCCGTTGGAGTTTATTCTGTTTTTATTCAGTTAATAAAGTTTCGAAAGTCGAGACAGTCTCGACTGCCAAAATATATTCAATAGTTAATAAATCTATGCACTATGTGAATAGATTTATTACTTTGGTCGTGAACTTTTATTACTTTGTTATTGGTGGGAATCACTCAATACCGGTACAAAATTTTCATTTGAGCCAAGTTGAAATTCTGATTCCTAAAGTATGATTGTTTCGGTTGTGACCCAAACCTGCAGGCTTTTTTTAAACGGCTATCTCTATCTTGAGCCAAACCGAGTCACAGGAACCTGCCTTATTAGTACTGCAACCTGCCAAGTACAGTATTAGTTTTTCACTACCCTACGTACTGTAGGACATTATGTGCCAACCAATCATAATCCCTGGTTCAAGGAGAACAAGCAGCCTACAGAGCAATGCCCCTTCTTTTTGAAAAGGACAAGGAGGATAGGGTGATGAGTGAGACAGTCCCATCATATTTGCAGGGTTGAGCATCACAGAAGAGCTCATTGCCAGCTATCATTATTTGGTGTTTGTTACAACTGTTGGTGTGACGGGGGGAGGGGGGGGGGGGGGGGGGGGCAACAAGGATAAACTCAAACTACTACTAATGGGGGGGGGGGGGGGGGGGCATGATGAAAACTATGTTGCCAAAATAGTTTTTTAATGTTGTTACACATTTAAGGTAAATTGGATGGGTCTGTTGCCGGGTTTTATTGTTATTGTTGTGTTTTTAATATGATAAATGAGACACCATCACACTTAGATACTGCTTTTCTTCAGGAGTATAACAAGTAATGTCCACATCAAGGGTGTTCATGATGCGCATTCTTTCAAATTTACATAGAATCCAAGTATTTACTTGGTCCTCTTCTTTTTAGTGACTTGGTAGCTTGTGTCCCTTTTTAATACTTAACCTTTAATCTTGGTTCATCATGGAATCAGATCCGGTACTGGATTTGTTGCATACTACTAGTATGCAAAATGATGGCCCTGATACTTTTAACCTGTGATATCTGGAAGCCGTGGAGTGAGATTCCAAGCTTTCCAATCGTGTTTCTGAATCGTGCTGTATTTTTCCTCCGTCGCTGTCCTATTTTTTGTCGCCGTACCGTATTTTTCACCGACAACAAGAAATAAATTATTCATACATAGCACATACCGGTACTATCATATGATCATTGGTATTCTTGTACTTCTTCTGCTGGCACATGTAATATCAAGGCCTCTGCATATCACAAAGGTGTAGCCATATTGAGTCTGCTTTATTTTTTCTTTTGTATCATTCATCACACAATGCTCTTCTGGTAGTAGTGTGCTCGAGTAACACACATAGAGCACAATCTTACACTTTGTCCTACCTTTGTCATGGAGAAAAATGTACTATGCAGAAACATCTTGGGTTGTAAGTAGTAGAAAACTTTTAATAGTGGGCTAGTTGAAACCAATTTTGTACAATAATGTTACATCTGTGAGTATACCAACATCAAACTCTCCAAATTGATAGGATCATTGTGATTAGCACAACACAGCAGCCATCTACTTACAACTCCTCCTCTGACTGGAACAATAAGTGCCAAGACTTCATATTAATTTCAAACATTTCTTCAAATCCTTCTGAAAGGCTTATCCTAAGGTAAGGAAGAGCAACATAGGCTAGAGGTGTAGACTGGTCAAGGTGCTGGTCTGTAATGTTCTAAATATGGGGTGCACCACTCACCTATTAGAACATGGGATGTAGACTACGTCACATACTTCTCAACCAAGCTCACTCCAAGGCCATCATTTCCAGCAACCCTGTTTTCCAAAACAAGGGGAAATGTTCTTCTGCAAGTAGACTATACAATTTTAAGATCCCCCATGATACCATCTCTGCTATCCTATCAAAATGCATTTAGTCTATGGCTACCATCATACCATGATCCCTCCTGGACATACCTTTGGATATCTCCCAATGCCATTATGGTCTGGCTCCTTCCAAGTCATGTGGAATACATGAATAGTTCTATGACTCTAGAAAGAGCTCTTCAGGAATTCAATTATTCTTTCAGGCTCATAACAGATATTGAAGACCAATTACAATTCAGCAATCATAGATAGAGTATATCAAATTCCTTGTGTGATCCAGTTCATGATTCAATCCCTACTAGTGACCAGATCCAATCACTACAATGTCAACATGACACCATCAAATGCATGCCAACAATTTTCTTTAGCTAAGAAGCAAGTGAAAAAATATGATAAGCACACCTTGAAAATTGCAATTTGGCCTGTTACAACGCAACAATTGTAGAACTACAAACCTAAGATCTAACTGACTTGACCAGCACACTGGTAGTTATAATAGATCTAGTTATGCTAAGATTAGTGGCAGTGGGCAATATCAGCAATAGGAACCATACAGACAGGCACCTCAACTCATCTGCAGCTCTAGCTCCTGTTGCTCTTTTTCTTCTCCTCCTCTTTTTCTTCTCCTCCATTGGGTTCTTTGGATTAGTCAGCTCTGCAGCTGCTAACTGTAGCAATTGATTGAATGGATTGAATCATGAGCTGAATCATGGAAGGAATTTAATAACACCCTTGGGCATAAGGTGTGGTTGCAGAACAAAATTGCACTATGCACACCAGCTCTCATGTAACAGCACAACAATCATTCCTGATATTGTGTCCAATATACCTTTGTTTTCTGCATTTCCTGTTTCTCTCCTGAGGACAGATTCATTTTTTCACAATAACAAAAAACATTCATCTCTTTTTCATTTTCAAAGTGTAAAGTTCAACCTAATGAAGACAGTAATTACTATAACCTCAAGATTGTATGTATCAACCTCACCCTACAATCTAAAGCTTGTGCATAACAATCCCAACCCAAAATCTTAAGGTTCTAATTTTCTACCTTAAAACTAGTAAATAAACTCTAAAGAATGTCTAATATATCTTTTGTTTTTCATGTGTAACCTAAAGAACCTTAGGCTGCACTTGTAACATGCAGCCTAAACCATTAGGTTCGTAGGTTGGACATCATAGGACATCAATCCCAGTGTTTTTAGGTTCAACCTTGTCACTTTGCTCAATTCAATCTCAATCTAATGAAATGATCTTTTTTGCTAGAAATCAATTCCTACAAATTTTTCTCAGGGTTTCTCCCGGCCCCGCACTAAGTCCATTTCCTTCCACTCCAGTGGCTCTTCAGAGTTGATGACATTCTTGTGTAAGGACTAAATATTACGGCTTATTGCTGGTATATGTTGTTGTTCTCCAAATCAAAGCAGACCCATTCTACTACCATGGGTAATGGCCGTGATATGACCACACTATTGGATTTTCTCTTCTTACTTAGCAATATTAGCAACATTTTTTCTTTGCTTCAAATGTTTTTTCAATCTTGGGCGTTCTTCTTCTTTTTGGACTCATATACACTAGGCTGAATTCATTGCTTGGAGATTGGTCGTAGTCCTGTCAAATTGCTTTGAAAGTGGATGCAAGAAGGCTGACGAGATCCAAATTCTTGGAAGAACAGCAGTAGTTGCATCTGTTGTATCTGTGCAGGATGAAGGGCATCCGGTTGAGGTGCCAAGCTGTCTTGAATCCCAAACTGATATCCACTACAACTGAGCAGCAGTTTGTCAACAACCAGACCTATTCTAACTACCAGCTGGACATGGCACAATCAGTTTGGTCTTATCCTTTTAGTTCCATAAGGAGTTGCAGGGCAACTGGTTGCAAGTTGCAGAATCAATGCATCTAAAGAAATTAGATAAAGAAATTGAGTTTTCCCAAGAGTGAGCTGCCTCTTTTAATATAGCAGAATATGGGGTTGCTGTGTTGCTGCTAATACAACATTGTGAGCCTCTGCTGTCTTTATTTGCCAAAAACTAGAAGTATGTAAACTAAGCCCTGCATTATGTGCACACACAGGTTTTTGGGGGTCACCAAGACATTGGTATTCTTCTTTTTTATCGTAATGAAAATACATAACCTGGATGCAGTCATTTTGGCATATCATGAAAATGCATGACCTGGATACATTATTTCCAGGCATATGCTGATGAAAATACACGACCTAAATTTGATCTTTGGTGCAAGATATGGGGGTGAAAGCAATTTAATGTGTCCTGCTCTATATTTGACAACTTTCCGTTGTCCTAGTACAACAGTTTTGTTTGAATTTTGTTATATGCGGGCAGGCAAAAATCTGTGTTCAGATTTCCTTTTTGATTTTTTTTAATAAGCATTGCCACTAAAATGGTAGCCACTGCAATAATAGTAGTAGTAATAATAATAGGGCAATACAGAATTTGCTCTAAAGCATGTCTTGTTTGCTGCTGCTGGAGTCTTTGAATGGTTGTGGTATGCTAGTATGCTTCTTTTCAAAAGGAGTGCCAACAAGGATGAGAATTGTTTGGCTCTGTGTGTGTGTGTGTGTGTGTGTGTATGGTGTATGCAGCAATTAGGTCCTAACCAAGAACACAATAGAGGTAGTAGTAGTAGTAGTAGTTCTTGTCTGTTGTTTTCCTTCTGATCATCTATAGCTTGAAGGATGAATGCTGAATAGGTAGCTATTGAATCAACGCCCCACTCTCTTTAGTATGTGGTACTAGTACACACAATTCAATTAACACAGTGTAGAGCAGCATACTTGTACTGCATACTACAACATTTTGCAGGTTGCGAGCATTATTATTATTATTATTATTTGAGTACTACCGTACCCACTGTGCCACCATCTTACCACCCACAACAAACACAACATCATGATTCCCTACATAAGAAGAACAACAGTTGCAAGGATGAATCTCTACCTAGTAGTACTATTACTAGTAGCTAGTGTAGTGAATAACCTTACACACTCTTCTTATTGTAAACCATGATGCAGCACTACCATACTATTTGACGTAGTAGTACTACCAGTACTATTGCAATGGCAGCAGCAGTACTACTAGGCGCAAACTAGGTACATACCGTATATTTCGCAGGTTCTTCTTTTTATTGCGAGCACCTCAACAATGATGTCGTAACTGCCGGTGCGTAAGATACCCGCTCATCAACAGTCATGTTGTGCCGGTCAATGAGTGATTCCCACCCAAGGAAAGTGAATAGAATCGAAAGTTAATAAAAAGTATATAGAACGAATACTTTTTTATCACACCCAATGGACAAATACTTTTATTAACTGCCAAATTTGGAATTCGGAATCCCACCAAAAATAGCATGAAAGCATGCCCGGCAAAAGAGGTGCATGAGGTGCACACAATTGATTCAGACTGAAATCTTTGATTTTAAGATTCTGTTGAAATCTATTCGGTGTTAGTTAAGTGAATAAAAACTGTCAGTCGAGAGCCCCTCTACTGACAAATTTTATTAAGAAGTGAATGAGTGATTCCCACCAGATGAAAGTGAATAGAATCGAAAGTTAATAAAAAGTATATAGAATGGATACTTTTTTATCACACCCAACGGACGAATACTTTTATTAACTGCCAAATTTGGAATTTGGAATCCCTAAAGAAGAAACAGTAACTGTCTGTTTAATCACTACCCGTGCCACCTACCGGCCTATTTTGGCAAGCAAGCCTGTTAAGTATTCAAGGATGGGATTCGATGATATCAGTCTTTTACGAGGTTAAGTAATAGTATCGGTGGGCCCTTTGCTTGATCAGAATATATGGAATAAATGAGGTCCATTCCGATCCGGTATTGATTTTCATGATTGCAATAAGTAATTTCCTCACAGGCTGCTATATGTACTCTTTTGAATGCACATATGGGCTCCAAGTGTTTACTTATTGATCCGGTTTTTAAGGATGCCTTGGTTCGAATCTTGTAACCCGTTTCTTTTGTACCCTTAAGTGAAATTGTTTTTACCACTTAACAACAACAGAGGTGCAAATGACTGATTCATCCGTTGGGTGACTGCAATCTTTGATTTTAAGATTCCGTTGAAATTTATTCAGTGTTAAAAAAGTGAATAAAAACTGTCAGTCGGACACATGTCGACTGACAAATTTTATTCAGAAATGAATAAATCTATGTAGAAAACACATACTTTTTATGTGTTTTTTCATTAATTTTATTCGTTTTCATCTGGTGGGAATCACTCAATACATCTACAAAACACATACTTTTTCTGTGTTTTTTTATTAAATATTCGTTTTCCTTAGGTGGGAATCACTCAATACACAACACTATCAGAGCTAGTATTTTCTACTACTACCGGGTACTGCTACTGCTACTACTACTACTACTATTACTACTACTAGCGCTTTTCGCCGCAACGAGCGAGCGAACGAACGCAAAGAATCTTTTAAAACAGGCAGCGAATCAATGATGCCTCGCCGCTCTCTCTACGGTAATTACTACGTACTAGAAGTCCTTCGTCCCGGTAGAAACTACTTCGGTACATGCGATGCGATCACCGACACCAGTCGAGAGCATCATGCGCAATTACTAGTACGAGTAAGTTATCGTATGGCATGGCATGATGGCATGGCATGGCATGGCATGAACTATTTTGCGTGATCGCTTCTTTTGCTTCGAGTACTACGGTACGAGTATTCTTTCGTTATGGTCGAACCGTAACGGCGTTTTGCTTTTCCGCTTTCACACATTCTGGTTGCGGCGGAAAAACATCATACAGCAACGCAATGGGAATACGAGAAAGAAAAATATTTGTGTCAAAGTGCTTGGTTGCGTCGAACTGGTTTTTACCGAACCGTAGGCACAATAATTGGTTGGGTTGGGTTGGTTGGTTGTTGCTTCGTTGTACCTATGTCCGTGTGAACCAGGTTCGAAGTTCGAACGGCGTTTGGGTTTTCCGGTGGAAAAACATCATGCAGTAACGAACGAAGCAAGAAGTGCAGAGGAAAAAAGTTACCAAAAATATTTGTGTCATCGGGTTTTTTTGGGTGTTCATCGAATTGGTGTTACGATACCAATAACCGGTATACCATTGGTTTGGTTTCGGACGAATCTTGCCAAAAACGTTACACGTAGTTTGTTTTTGTTTGAAGTCTTGCCAAAATTCGCAAAAAGTGTCCGAACCAAACGAAAAGTCTTCAATACCGTACTACCGGTACGAACTCGTACGGTACGAACCACAAAGAATACTGTACAGCCAGTATTGCGTGCGAAGTTCGTACCGGTACGTACGTACCATACTATTCCAAAAAATAATAATACTGTCCGTACCGTACGGTAGTACCGTACAACTTTCGTTCGTTCGTTCGTTCGTTCGTTTTGATTGGAGAATTGTCGGGATTAAAATAATGGACGATCTTGATCGATCTTGATCTTGATCTTGCTTTTTATTTTTGTTGTTGTTGTTGTGTTCGCGAACCAATCTAAAGCCAGCTAGAGTACAAGAGTACCGTACGTACCGGTAGGGTAATCTTAGGGGTACGTTGCAGCGAAGTCGAGTCAGTAGTGTGAGTCGTCACTAGCTATAATATGTCTAGTGTTCGGGAGTGAAAGAAAAAATATCCACACGGTAATCTTACTGTACGAGTAGTACGAGTTCTCGTATGGTACGATACTCGAAGCTTTACTTACTGCACTACATGCGTTGAGAAAATAATGCGAATCTCTTGATAAAATTATTTGGTCTAAGTCACCCGTTCGGGAGACACATAGGGGAGACCTTTCCACTGACTCACTCGGCTATTATCTCGATTGATAGATCTGTGTTCTTTTTGTTGGGATAGTTAAGTACAATTATTTTCATCCTCAGTCGAACAGTAAGCGCTCGAGCGATCGAGTTTGGGTGAGCCTTTGCTGCAAATTCAAGGAGAACCTAGTTAGGCTTATGTGAGGTTCGTTTTCCCAATCGATTAGGCTATAATGTGGTAACCATCAAGCTCGACATTAGATGGAACATATGATCGCTGAATTGAATAAATAGAATTCATTTGTGTTTTATCAGCGCTTGGATGATATTGCTATTTTCAATTTCAACGTACGTGACCATTGAAATGGTATATAGTTTTTGGTGAAAAGGTTTCGTTAACTCATTTTTTCCGAGAAAGCGCTATAGTTCAGAGAACGTGCTGTTTGTTTTTTATGATGTACCGGTACCGGTATTGGAATCCGTTGGAAAGATTCCTCTGTTACAAGTACGTACAGTACGTACTGTAAGTTACGTGACCATGGTAGCGCCACGAGAAAATGTTTTTTTGGCGCTTCCGAACGCACTTAGATTATCCATTTTTGATAAGAATTTTTCGGACAGTTTCGGTTGTTAACCTCGATACTTTTTGTCTGTGGCTTTTTGTGCTTCTACAACGGTTCTCACCGGTGTTCAATGTTCTTTTTTCGATAGTATCGTACCGCTCAAGATCAATCCACCAGATATCGCTTTGTCGAGATAATGTCTCAATAATGTCTAGACAATGTGTAGTCGATATTCTCAAGCCGATCGAACACAGCATGCAATTTCAGGAATTAAACGGATTGATACTTTTATTTGGGTATCGTACATTATGAACCGATCTGCCGTTTGTGTTTCAATGAATCGAAGTACAAAAACAGGGACCGTCGCATGGATTACGATTACGAGCTCAGCCCAATTTATCTTCCGTGACAGTAGCTCCTGGATTGTTAGCACATGCGAAGTATATCACACTACTTAGATCACCAGAGAGCAAAGCAGCATCCCGCGCACCGTTAGGTATCATTCACCCCACTGCCGTAAGAGTTCTTCTTTCTTCGTTCATTATATACCGTATATTCGCGCTCGATCGATCCTGCTTCCGAGTGTTTAAGATACACAATCGCTCTTGTTTGCTTCTTGCCTCAAACGTTTGAAGGGTCACAAAAAGAAAACAAACCAAAACCGAAACCGAAACCCGAAACGAAACGAAACGAAACGAAACGAAGCGGACTTCGCAAAACAAGTGCTAGTCTCTTCACTCTTGCTTGAATTCCTGTGCCTGTGTGTCGTGTTCATTGTATGTGGTACTAATTATTATCAGTACAAGTACAAGATTGATATTATAATTTCATTATTATTTATTCGGGACGGCAGAACAGAACGGAACGGAACATAATAGAACGGAACGGAACAAGAACAAACAACAACAACAACATCAACAACAACAACAACAACAATTGTGTGGTGATGATGATGACTTTTGCTTTGGTCCCGGTTCGTACCACGGTTCTGACCCTAGCGATGGCGCTTCTGCTGCTAGCCTGCAGGGTGCAGGCCCACCCGCTCTTGCGCAGCAGCAGTTTCAGCAGGAGGAATTTCAGCATCAGTTCCAGGTCCGGTACGAGTACGGGTACGAGTATGAGTACTACGACAACGACAACGAGTTTTGTTGGGGACTGCCAGGACGATGCGACCTTCAAGATCACCAACAAAAAGAAAAAGACTTGCAAGTGGCTATCGAAAAAAAACAAGAGAACACGAAAAAAGCTGTGCAAAAAGAACAAGAAAGGAACGGGCGGCAACCGCACCAAGGAGGCGTGTCCCAAGACCTGCGGGACGTGCGACACGGGCAACCCCAGCCCTACGATCGCACCAACGAAGGCACCCGTGTTTGATCCAACGGGAGCACCCAGTAAACCACCCAGCAAACCACCCAGCAAACCACCCAGTAAACCACCCAGCAAACCACCCAGTAAACCACCCAGTAAGCCACCCACGAGAACACCAACAACGCCTCCAACACCGGAAGAACCAACAACGCCTCTAACACCGGAAGAACCAACAACGCCTCCAACACCGGAAGAACCAACAACGCCTCCAACACCGGAAGAAAACAAGCCCTCTGCCACATGCCCCTCCGAGCGCCCTATCGGAGGAACGCCCTGCACTCCGGATTTCTACGGACTCGACTGCGAATATGAATTTGTGCACATGGGATGCACCGAGGAGGAACTCGTTTGCAGTGCGATTACCTTCGCCTCTTGCTTTGCCGAATCGCAAACCTGGGAGATAGCCACCGCCGACCCCCTGAATTGCGAGGGCGAAGAAGAGGGCTCCACCGACCACCTGCCCCGGGGGGAGCCCTGCGATCCGGACGAGTGCCCCATGGTGGCTCCCACCGAGGGCTCGGACTGCTCGGGTATGCCGGAAACGGCCCGCGCCCGCACCAACTCCTGCGCCTACAACTACCGGAACGTGGACTGCGACTCCTCCTTTGTCTTCTGCGACGCGCTGGAGCACTACGAGTGCGACGCCACCAATACATGGCTGAAGGACGGACCGGATTCCTTTTTCGAGGTCATGTGCCCCGAACCGGACCCGGACACGGACAAGACCGAGTGGGTTCCGGAAGATTTCGAGCGCTGCGAACCGGAGCCACCCGTGGTGGACCCGTTCTGTCCCACGCAACCGCCACGGGACGGGGACAGCTGTTCCCGGTTCTATAACCAGCACCTCAATCCGAGACGAAACAACGACAACGACAACGACAACGACAACACTTTAAACACTTCAAACAACATCGAGCTACCGGACTGCATGTACGACTACGTCTATTACACGTGCATGGTGGAGCAAGGAGAAAAATGGAAGAAAACCAAGGTCTCGCACAAACCACGACTACTACTACTACGGTAGATGTTAAATTCATGTAGGGATGTAGGGGAGGGGGGAAAGCAAGCAACGGAACGGAACGGAGAATGAATGTGTAATGGCTCGAGTTTAGCACATACCGGTACGCTTCGGCCAGCAGCAAGGTGTTGGCCTCACGGCAAACCACTCCATTCCGTATGGAGTGGGAAGATGGCTCGGAGCCGGGGAAGGGAAACATTCGAACCACGGAACGGAACAGAGCCAATTGGATTGGATTGGATTGGATTGGACCCGAACGTGCACGCAAACGCAAACGCAGACGCAGCAAACACACACGCATGCACACACACGCAAGTGGTAGATCTCCTTGTCCTTGCTAAGCTAATATGTAAGACGAGAACACTTCCATTGCATTTCATTTCATTTCATTTGGCCCAGCCTGTACAGTATAATTATTACTTCGTATTATCATTATTGTTCTACTGCTTCATTTCATTGCATTGCATCGTATTGAGTACGGAGTATCCAGTTTCTACTTCGTATTTGGATTCCATGTCAAGCCACAATAAATTAAGTTGTTGCTTATTCGCGGGGGTTGGCAAATACGGAGTACGGAGTAATATATAAGCAAGGACTAAATGCTGTGTGCTTGCTTGCTTGCTTGCTTGCTTGCTCTTCTTTCTTGCTGCCAATGGTTGGTTGGTTGGGTGCAGTGCAGTGCAGTGCAGTGCAGACAACGCCAAACCAAACCAAACCAATGATGGAGTTTGTGCCTTGCGATAGGCCGTACGTACTACTCGTACCGTACGGTACGAATACGTACCGAATTGCAACTCGGAGTGAGGTTGCGGGAAATTGTTAGGTGCTACGGTACGGTATTTTCGCGCTGCGGCACTCCAAAATTCCCCGGCGGTTTTTTTAAAATATGGGCTAACACGTGGTACGAGTACCGTACGAACCGTAGCTAGCTAGTATGGCAGTTAAAATTACAGTTATAAGTACTACGAAGTACTATCGAATTTCAACAACCAACCAACACACCACGTTGTTGTTGGAAACGTTGTGATCTCCTCTTTAGTAAGACCATCATGATGTGCTTGGCTTGTCGGCTTCTGAGCTGCTGTTGGGGACCAAGTTATCACTCTGTTAACAATGGACTACTTCTTGTTCTTCTTCTGAGCTCACATCTCTTTAAATTTCAATTATCCTATACCTTTCGGTTGATTTTTAGAGTTACAACAAGAAGTACTACGTCACACAAACGAGATTCAGGGTTATTTCAGAATCACGCGCATATTTGGGTCGAACTCCACTGGTCCCCCTTTGTAATTTCACCCTATTTATTAAAATTAATGTCGAACTCATAATATTTTTATGCACATTTCATTTCCTACCCCACTGGCATCTGTTTCCGAAGTAGTGGCATGTTACTGAATTTTATGCCTGAAACAAACAGTGCATGGTCGCAATTTTTTAATCTCAATCGTTTCCTTTTTTCTATTGTTATTACTGGCTATCGTACGACTTCAGTAGTAACGATGGTCCGCACTCCCAAATATCAGGTATATTGTGTACGTTGCTACCGGGACTCTCCTCTGATCACTACTGGTTACGGAAAGCAGAAGGTTACCAAGAAGAAGAAACCCCCCTTGTTTACAGCGCGACGAAGAAAGAAAACGGGAGTAATTGTTTCTCCCGGTCTTCTCAACCATATTTCACGTAATCCGGGTACATGTTATTCTTATTACTACCGGTGTTTGGGGGTAGATGATTTTGCATCTTCGTTATTCATTAGAAAATCGAGGAAGAAGCTCGAGGATGCTACTCAACAATTAGGTCTAACGAGCACCTGTAACAGTCCACAGAGTAGTGACGGCGCATTACCAGAGGTGCTCGACAATCAAGTTATGTATGACCCTTCTGTCGAACCGATTGGGCGTGCCTTGATTGGTCGGGAATTAACAAACATAGAGGATGACAATGATTCTGTCTCCGATGACAATTTTTTCTTTCCTAATGCCGACGATGAGGAAGAAGGAAGTGTGAGCATAGAGGCCCCCCACTCTTTGATTGTCAATGATGAAGAAGGCAACAACATTGATGTTGACGATTCCCATTGTGATTCAATCACGCTAGTAATTACGACACCCAATGTAGGAAGAAACATATCTGACGAATTGAAGGTCAAGATCAAGTTTATTTTGTGTTTTTCTATTTTCTGCAACGGCGTTGCACCAAATGCCCTTTTCCCGTATTTTCGATGGTATACTAGTATGGTACAATCATACCCCCCTTCTCATGTGTATTTTGCGTTTTTCTATTTTCTGCAACGGCGTTGCACCAAATGCCCATTTTCCCGTATTTTGGATGGTATACTAGTACGGTACAGTCATACCCCCCTTTTCATGTGTATTTTGCGTTTTTCTATTTTCTGCAACGGCGTTGCACCAAATGCCCTGTTTCTGTATTTTGGATGGTATACTAGTACGGTACAGTCATACCCCCCTTTTCATGTGTATTTTGCGTTTTTCTATTTTCTGCAACGGCGTTGCACGAAATGCCCTTTTTCCGTATTTTGGATGGTATACTAGTTTGCTATTTCTTCTCTGCTTCATAGCTCTTTCTGAATTTCTCATGGTCAACAAGGATGCCGTTGCCGATGGAGTAGTAGATGAATTGCTGAAGATTGCGGTTGCTGTTGCTGACGATGTGTCAAATCGTATGCTGCCACGGGATGTGTTGGAGGAGGAGGAGTGCTGTTGATGCCGATGCAGATGCCGATGCCAATGGTTCAATCGTTCCTGTTGGTGGCTGTTGCTTTCGCTTTGCGTTTTGATCGTTCCCGGTTTCGGTTGGTTCGATCGTTCCGGTTTGCTCAATTGCTGTTGATTGCTCTCTGTCGCCGCTCGGTGTTGCTTGCTATCTGCCGCCGCTATTGTTGTTACCGCTGCCATTTGCAATTCGATTGTGGTTGCTGTTGCTGGTCTATGAAAACATGTAATAATTGAACAAAATGGGTGAGTATCTATTGATGTAGTACTAGTAGAGTAAATTATAACAACAGAATAATATAATCTACATGCTGACCTACACAGTTGGCGTCCGATCAATTCGTTGCTAACGATTTGTTGTTCTGATCTGTTGTTCCACCTCAACGGAAGATTCGCCGCGCCTCTATTGTTCCGATTCCTGTTCCGGTCCGATGTTGCAGCCTCCAGCAGGGAAGAAGAAGATGCACCTCCAGCGACACCAGGAAAGATTCGCCGAGCCTCTATTGTTCCGATTTGTTATTCCGATCCGTCCCTATGAAAATAAGAAGAAAAAATAGAAGTGAGGAAAAAGAACATCATCATCAATGCAACAGGCAGGCAGCAATGTCTATCTATCTCACGTTGTTGCCTTCCACTTGGTGCTGCCTTTGATTCCAATCGTTGTTGCCAATATGTTGTTCCGACAATCGTTGTTGGTGCTGCCGTTGATTTGCAGACTTGTAGTAATTCCTATGTCACGAAAAACAGGGACTTGTTCCTGTTGATATATAGGCAATTGATGCAGATTTTGTGCTTTCAAGATGTTTATGTAAGGCGGCCGTCCAAACAAGAATATCTTTCCAGCAACTAATCCCTAATCGAATGCTTTCTACTTCTTTTGCAGTACAAGGCTGTTATATCGGACTGAAATATCTGAGAACGGATCGTTGTGCTCGTGACATCGTCGCCCTAAGGCATGTGACGAAGAGGGTCGGATCCCACGTTCTCGGACGAAGTGTTGCTTGCAAGAAACAACACTCTACTCAGATAAGTTGGAAAATGAGCTCGTTCAATTTGATTGGAAAGTGAACTAAATTCACTTTTCGAACAGTGTGAGTGATTTTACAGTGCACTTTTTTCTAAGTACTGAATCTACATGAAATTCGAATCTGTTTGAATTTTTTGAACGTTCGAACGTTCGAATTATTTTGGAATTAGTACTGAATCTACATGCTAGCTAGTACGTAGTACTGAATGCTGTATGTGATCCGTTTGAATTTTTTGAACCAACGTTCGAACCAACGTTCGAACGAACGTTCGAACGTTCGAATTATTTTGGAATTAGTACTGAATCTACATGCTAGCTAGTACGTAGTACGAACGAACGTTGGAACGTTCGAACGTTCGAATTATTTTGGAATTAGTACTGAATCTACATGCTAGCTAGTACGTACTGAATGCTGTATGTGATCCGTTTGAATTTTTTAGCTAGTACATACTGAATGCTGTACCGTATGTGATCCGTTTGAATTTTTTGAACGTTCCAACGTTCGAATTATTTTGGAATTACGTAGATTTCTACACGATTTTCGTACTAGATAGTATTTTTTTTTTCGTACGTACTTCGAATTTTTTCTTTTTCTTCGTACATACTTAGGGTTAGGGTTAAGGTTAGGGTTAGGGCTTCGAATTTTTTTCTTCATACGTACTTAAGTAGAACTTATTGGGTAATGACTAAAATTATTCTAAAATTCATACTGACCTAAGTATCAGCCTGTTCCTTGTCCAGTTTGTTTCATAGTCTACCCCATCCATAGTATGAGCAATATTCATCCTGAAATTGCAGTCAATGCCACACATTTGCACTCAAAACCGACTAGGACTCACTATTTTGGTACATGCATGTCCAAGGACAAAAATTATTCTAAAATTCATACTGACTAAAGTATCAGCCTGTTTCTTGTCCGGTTTGTTTCATAGTCTACCCCATCCATAGTATGAACACTATTCATCCTGAAATTGCAGTCAATGCCACACATTTGCACTCAAAACCGACTAGGACTCACTATTTTGGTACATGCATGTCCAGGGACAAAAATTATTCTAAAATTCATACTGACTAAAGTATCAGCCTGTTTCTTGTCCAGTTTGTTTCATAGTCTACCCCATCCATAGTATGAGCAATATTCATCCTGAAATTGCAGTCAATGCCACACATTTGCACTCAAAACCGACTAGGACTCACTATTTTGGTACATGCATGTCCAAGGACAAAAATTATTCTAAAATTCATACTGACTAAAGTATCAGCCTGTTTCTTGTCCGGTTTGTTTCATAGTCTACCCCATCCATAGAATGAACACTATTCATCCTGAAATTGCAGTCAATGCCACACATTTGCACTCAAAACCGACTAGGACTCACTATTTTGGTACATGCATGTCCAGGGACAAAAATTATTCTAAAATTCATACTGACTAAAGTATCAGCCTGTTTCTTGTCCGGTTTGTTTCATAGTCTACCCCATCCATAGAATGAACACTATTCATCCTGAAATTGCAGTCAATGCCACACATTTGCACTCAAAACCGACTAGGACTCACTATTTTGGTACATGCATGTCCAGGGACAAAAATTATTCTAAAATTCATACTGACTAAAGTATCAGCCTGTTTCTTGTCCAGTTTGTTTCATAGTCTACCCCATCCATAGTATGAGCAATATTCATCCTGAAATTGCAGTCAATGCCACACATTTGCACTCAAAACCGACTAGGACTCACTATTTTGGTACATGCATGTCCAAGGACAAAAATTATTCTAAAATTCATACTGACCTAAGTATCAGCCTGTTTCTTGTCCGGTTTGTTTCATAGTCTCCCCAATCCATAGTATGAGCAATATTCATCCTGAAATTGCAGTCAATGCCACACATTTGCACTCTAAAACTGACTAGGACTCACTATTTTGGTACATGCATGTCCAGGGACAAAAATTATTCTAAAATTCATACTGACTAAAGTATCAGCCTGTTTCTTGTCCGGTTTGTTTCATAGTCTACCCCATCCATAGTATGAACACTATTCATCCTGAAATTGCAGTCAATGCCACACATTTGCACTCAAAACTGACTAGCCTAGGACTCACTATTTTGGTACATGCATGTCCAGGGACAAACGTTATTCTAAAATTCATACTGACTAAAGTATCAGCCTGTTTCTTGTCCGGTTTGTTTCATAGTCTACCCCATCCATAGTATGAGCAATATTCATCCTGAAATTGCAGTCAATGTCACACATTTGCACTCTAAAACTGACTAGGACTCACTTTTTTGGTACATGCATGTCCAAGGACAAAAATTATTCTAAAATTCATACTGACTAAAGTATCAGCCTGTTTCTTGTCCGGTTTGTTTCATAGTCTACCCCATCCATAGTATGAACACTATTCATCCTGAAATTGCAGTCAATGCCACTCATTTGCACTCAAAACTGACTAGCCTAGGACTCACTATTTTGGTACATGCATGTCCAGGGACAAACATTATTCTAAAATTCATACTGACTAAAGTATCAGCCTGTTTCTTGTCCGGTTTGTTTCATAGTCTACCCCATCCATAGTATGAGCAATATTCATCCTGAAATTGCAGTCAATGCCACACATTTGCACTCTAAAACTGACTAGGACTCACTTTTTTGGTACATGCATGTCCAAGGACAAAAATTATTCTAAAATTCATACTGACGAAAGTATCAGCCTTTTTCTTGTCCAGTTTGTTTTGTAGTGTACCCCATCCATAGTATGAACACTATTCATCCTGAAATTGCAGTCAATGCCACACATTTGCACTCAAAAACTGAGTAGGAATCACTATTTTGGTACATGCATGGCCAGGGACAAGAAACATTATTATAAAATTCATACTGACTAAAGTATCAGCCTGAGACTTGTCAATATTGTTTCATAGTCTCCCCAATCCATAGTACTATGAGGAATATTCATCCAAACATTTCAGAAAATAACACACTTTTGCACTCAAAAAGTAACTGAGAAACACTATTTTGGTTACTTGTTCATACAAAAATCAAAAAACAATAACAAAAAATTACGGAGACTACCCTTTGTACACCACATCTCTACGGAGGAATCGATCCACTGGACACGTTAACATCTATATCAAGAACCAATCATATCCTGACAAGGAAAGTTACACTACTTAAAGTTAGTCTGTTTTTGATGGACTAGTACAAAAAGACGTCGGTACATTCGAAAAATGTACTCCAAGGAAATTAACAAAACAACAAAAAGGGCTTTTCTTGCAACACCGTTGCAGAAAATGAAAAGACAATAGGTACGAGAATCAATGCTTGGGCTACGTACGGTTACCCTCAGTGGAACCTACGGATTGTGGTCCGCGCCAAAATTTTGAGGACTCCACATTCCAGAATATCACGGCACGCTCGAAAATAAGATAGGCAGGCGACAGTACAAGAACAACACTCACAGATAGTACAATTAGTTGAAATACAGCTATTCCTTGGAGACAGTAAATCAAGAGCTTACAGTGTGTACAGTAGGAATGAAAAAAATTACCAAACGATTCCTACAAACAACATTATTATCATAAAAATAGCGCGCCAAATCAATCAAAGGTAAAAACGGTAAGTTGAGGTGCACGAGTTAACAAAAAAATAATGGTGGAACTGAGTACTAGTTGCAGTCCGGTGACAGGTAGAACCTTTGTTACCAATAACACAAACAGCCCAAACAGCAGTGTATCAGGAAGTGACGGAACAAACACAAACGATAGCCAAACATATAGAACCACCAACAGTAGCAACAGAAATATTCTACAGACAACAAAAGAATCCGATAACAATAACTTGGAAAACAACATTGTCAAACACGTCAAAGAAAAAGCATTCAGGAAATTTAAATTCCCGCCAGAGATTACATTCGTGAAGGCGACGATATTCAAAATTGTAAAACAAGCGAATAACAATGAAATACCAAATACGATCGATATAAAAGACCAAAAGTGGAGTGGAATTTATTGCCGAGCAGTGACTGCGTGTAGGCACAATGCTCAAACTCTTGCCAGGAAAAACTACAAAGGTACGCAACCAACAAGAAAATGATTGCCGGCATGCAATCGTTCATAAGCCATTCTAACATTTTGGTCGTATTAACACTGACACGTAGACGATAAAAGAAACAACCAGATACCAGATAGTTTCCCAGGAACGGTTCTAATCACGGACACACAAGACGTTAACTCAGAAAATAGGTACCAATTGCACGAAGACTATCGGCGGAAAAATTCACCAGAATTCAAATACTTCATGAAAAGAATTCTTGGAGCGGTGTCACCAAAACAGACAGACTTCAAAAGAAAATCAGTCAGAATGACAATCAGTACCATTTTCACCCCAAGCGATGAAGCTTTTGCATTGCTTTTCCTTTACAACGACTACGACTCGTGGCTAAACACAACAAAGGGCACGAGGTTGAGAAAAAAATTCACTGATGGTAAGTCTGGAAATAAGGAGGGATGGAGTAACGAGGGACAAGATCTTTACGAATACCTAGTAAGTGAATTAGAAGAACAAAGGGAGGAACAACAGTCAAAAGAATTAGAGACGGAAATACTTAAAATGTACCAAAAGCAAAATGGCAATCGTAGGCAACAAGATAAGGAGGAGGACGAAGAGGGAAAAACACGGAAGCGAAAACGTACCTTGGTTGAGATTCTAGGCGAAGATGATGAGGACTACAAATTTTTCATGGAATACAATAAAAACGAACAAGAGTAATTGATGATATCAACATCAATAGTAGAACGGCTAGTTCATTATTATTTTATGGTTAGCACAGTATTGTTCCGGGTCTTCTGTTCGAATATAATACAATAAACAAGATAATTTCAAAGGCTGATAAAATACTTTCGTATTTGTTACAAAATATGTTTGTTGTATTTCTGTATTTGATAAGCGTAGCGTGAATATTGTAAAATGTCGGAGAGTATTGCAAATGCGGATAAAATATTTTCTTATTAGTACAAAAATATGGTTGTTGGAATTTGATATTCGATAAATGTAGTGTGAGTATTGTGAAAGCAACATAACAGAATACATTGCTGGTTATCAAGAAGCTCCTATATTTGTTCAGAAAATGGTATCAACGCTACGGCAATATCAGTGTACATAGAGGATATTATTACAAAAGATGAGTTTCGTGTGGAAAATAACAAAAATTAAATGGCGAGTAAATATTAACGGGGTAAGCATGAAACAAAATTGTAGAATAGAAAAATTTGGAAGCAACCATGAAACAGGGGGTGAAAATATGGATAGGAAAATAGTCCTACTTGAAATTGTTGCGTGCAAAAATAGGTAGAGAATTATTTATTGTGCGCGCAACAAAATGTTTCGGAATATTTTAAAATATCGCACAAATTTTACGAAAGCACGAGCATCGTTTATGTGACGTAGTATGCGACCAACCCCCCCCCCCCCCCCCCCCCCCCCCGGGGAATTTGGGCATCCTTCTTCTTTTTCATAGAAACAGATCTGCTGGAAGGCGCATACTAGAGCGTCAGTGACGAGCAGACACGACCAGTTTAACACATAAAATGGATGCCCAAAACCCCCGGCTACTACTAGTATACCGGGGTGGATTGTAATGCCGCAGCGCCATGATACCGTACGAGTACTACTAGTACGGTAGGTGCATTTGTTTCCCGCAAGAAGCCCAGACAGAAAAAATTCTGTATAATAATAATCTACAAGTTGCTCGGCCGCATGGTGTAGTAAAAGAGTACTACTAATCTGGATGGGATTACAAAAAGTAATCTTGTAATCTTCTGTATCCCATCATAGAAGTCAGTACTAGAAAACAATTATGGGCGCGATTAGTACTCTTTTACTACACCTGTGTTTCCACCAAGGTCAAAGCCGAAGGCTGAGACTGAGGTGGAATGCAGTAGTAACACTCCTGAGGTCAAAGCCAAGAAGTGCAAGAATGAGGCTGAGACCGAAGGAGTGTTACTATTGTACCAGCAAAGGCAAGAGCACACTCGGAGATTATTTATGTCATTCACAAGAAGTACGAGGACTGTTTTCCATGTGATTTGGAAAATGGATTACAAAGTTATTACTCGAAAACAAGAGGAGGAGCTTGCTTGCAGCAACCAAAATAGTACAAGCACTACCTCCCCCAGCCAATCTAGGGGAACAGTGTATTCTTGCTCCGGTGTCCAAACTACATGCACTGCGCTGCTACAGTAGTAGGGGGAACTGTGTATTCTTGCTCCAGCGTCCGAACTACAACAAGCACTAAAACACCAAGGTCTGTGAACGACACCAAGTGGTGTGGGAGTCTATTTGCAATCCAAATAGTAGCTCTTCTAGGGGAAACGGTCATGGAACGTGTCGTTGGCTGTTACAAAAAAATTGGATTATTTTCAATTTTTTGTGGGTTATTTCGTGGACTGATTCGTGGGTTTTTGTGGGTTGCATTTTTGGGTTTTCGTGGGTTCCCATTTCAATCCTGGGTATTGGTTTGGGAAGAAATACCCAGGATTGGCAATCCTGGGTTTTTGTGGGTTCTTTTCATGGGTTTTCATGGGTATTGGTTCGGGAAGAAATACCCATGTTTAGCAATCCTGGGTTTTCATGGATTGGGGGATTGTGCGGGTGAAGAGGGGGGAAACAAGAGGGGGGAAACGCACGTGTTGCGCAAGTGGGTTCCGGAGGGCCCAGGTCTACGGCTGGGCTACCGGTACGGTTCGTAAGACTCTTACTTGTACCCGTACGGTATGTACTATAGGTAACACCCCGTCCTCCGTTTTGGTTGGCACGTGTCATCCCCTCTCTAAAGAAAAAACTCCCTTAAGAAAAATCTGAGGCGCGCGCGCCGAGGATTTTTCTTAAGGGAGTTTTTTCTTTAGAGAGGGGATGACACGTGCCAACCAAATCGACTCCAAGTATTATCAGTGGGGAGGAGGGGTGTTACTTGGTACCACTCTAGCTCCTTGTTTCCTCGGCCGGGGGCCTCGTAAACAAGGAGCTAGAGTGGTACCAAGTAACACCCCTCCTCCCCACTGATAATACGAGGAGGAGGTAAAGGAGGAAAGGGGTGTTGACATGGTAATCTCTATGGCTTTGGAAGGACGAGCACAATGGAGGAGGAGGAGGGGTTCCTTGCTAGCTCCCGGCATTTCGATGCTGCTACAGGGGGATTAGTAGTCAATGCTGCTACAGGGGGAGTAGTAGTGTTTCAATGCTGCTACAGGGGGGGGGACAAGGCTAAACCGGTACCAACGATTGGTGGTACCGACAAGTACTCGTAGGAACAAGTACAAGATGTACAGTGCCGATCAGTGGTACCATTTTGGTGGTACCGGAGTACCACTCACTTTGTTAAGTAATAATTTTTTCAACGCATTGGACGTGTTTTTAGGTATACTCAAGCGTAAAGAGGGAGCAAACGCGCGGGATTCGCAGCAGCAGCAGCAGCAGCAGCAGCAGCAGGATTTGGTTGATTCCTTCTTGACACCACTACCTGTGTAGAATCTAGTAGAATCCCTACTGCAACCTGGATTTTTGCTGTTTTTCCCCGGTTGTAAATCATAATTTCAAAATCAACCACTTTGCAAAACCAACCCCCCGACCATGGGAATAGACCCTCTCACTGGCTGCTTCCTATCCTATTGCAACAACAAGAAACCCATTCTAATAGCCCTGTAAGTCATTGCCGGTTCTTTGTTCGTTGCGGGGGAGATGTTTAGGCTGTTATGTTTCACTTGCCGTCGTTATCCTTATTGTCATCGTCATCGTCATCGTCATCGTTGTTGTCATTTTATTCATTCCTATCACCCACGACACTCTTGTTTGACCATGGGAATAGCAACAGCAAGCTCTGGTGTAAGTGACTGTCGATTCTTGTTTGTTGGATGGGGGGGGAGCGAATGTTCAGGTTGTTTCGGTTTGATTTGATTTGGAGCTGCCGGCGCATCGTCGTCATTATTTCTTTATTCCTATCTCACAGCACTGCTTCTTTTTGCTTTTGACCATGGGAATTGCTCCTTTCAGCAACCATGGTTTGAACTGTACCACCTTGAAAGAGCTGCTGCTCCACCACCGGTTGGTCTCGGACTTGGTCGTCCTCTACCAACGCAAGAACAGCAGCAACAACAACAACCCAACGCCGGTCTGTAGCAGCCAGGAATTATTCATTGTGCAAGAAGAACCCCTATAACAAGAAGAACCCCCCTCCCCCTCCTTCTGGATCTCCATCTACCACGTCTGGGAAAAGGAGGAAGAAGCGCGCCCGTTGGACCCTTCCTCTTTCTGCCCGGCTGCTTCTTTGGCGCCGTTGGTTCCTTCTTCTTCAAGGTTGCTCCTTTGGCGCCAACCACTGCTGAAGCGGTCGCTACGGTATGTGTCGGTGCTGCTGCTGCTGGAGTGGTCGCTTCGAAAGACGACGACATTCCTACTCAATCCACAATCACTGCGCTACTCCGATCTAGTCCCCGTTTATTAGGGGACGACCGTATTTCTTGTTCCAGCCTCCGTAATACAACAAGCTATCATGTTGGGCACAACAGCCTCGATATTCATCATGACTTGCTCTCTAGCAAGAAAGAGGTATACAGACTAATTCTAGCTCTTTTTTTGGCATATACTCTGGTCCCTAGTCTGCTGTGTATTAGTCTGTTCTGGGAGTATCAAAACTAGTCGTAATAGAACAGTGCTCAAAATATGACTGGAAATTGCACAGTACATTCTACTGGAAATCACGTAGAAAATAGTACCAGAATAAAGTGTGGTACCAGAGTACCACTTTTTGGTACCGGAGTACCACATTCTGCTACCAGAGTACCACATTCTGCTACCGGAGTACCACTCCCTCCTTCCACCCGTTGAGCCTGTTTCAAACCCTCATTTTTCTTGGTACTTAGGGAGTGAGTACACGTGCTCGTCCGCCGAAGCCATAGGATTACGATACCGTACGTACGGTAGATCATCCGCGCAACAAGTATCTCTGGAATAGCTCTACCGGTAAGTACACGTGCTCGTTCGCCGAAGCCATAGGATTACTAAAGTACGTACCACCAAAGTTACAAAAGTAACACCCCCTCCTCACACGACAACGACAACGACAACGACAACGACAACGACAATGACAACAGCGTCGTCCAGTTTCCCCCCGCTCGTCGTCGCGTTCCTGGCGACCCTTCTTCTTTGCAGCGGCGGTGGTTTCCTTGCTCCCGCCTTGGCGGAAGAAGCGACGGCGCAACAGCAACAGCAACAGCAACAGCAACAACCCATTCGACGAACCAGAAACGCTCAGAAGCAGCCCGAAGCCTACCAGCAGAACCTTGTGGATTGGCTCCTGGAGGATCCCGATGCCTATTTTCACCCGGGCATACTCTGGAAGCGCCTCGGACCCGACGGCGCCAGTGGCCCCTACGCCTTTCACGCCACGGAGGATATTCCAAAGGGGACCCCGCTGATCGTCCTTCCGCGTCGGTACTTTCTGGAGAGCGGTCTGAGAAGCGCGGCGTTGTATCCCCACGAAAACGATCCCCGGCTGTGCACCACGGTCCGGATCATGCTGGAGGAATACGAAAAGGTGAAAAATCGCAACAGCAGCAATAGCGATAACAGCAACAGCAACGATAGCGAGGGATCCTTTTATGAGCCGTACCTGTCCTATTTGTTCGACGGAACCGTGGGTGGAACCTCGAGTGGGTTGCTTCCCACCTCTTGGTCGCATCCGGCGTCGGATATTCTCGATAGGATCCTGGGCAACAAAGAAGGAGGCGAACCGAACGATTTGGAGCCGAGAGACTACGTCTTCGACAACATCGTCGACTATTGCGAGGATATCGAGAAGGAGAAGGGGGGGGGACACCACGTCATCCTCGGGCTGCTGCTCGGCGACAAGGACAACAACTACGAGTACGAATTCGACGAGGACAATATCGACCACCAACTAGCAGACCGGCACGCCCAGGACGCCTTTTTGTTTGTCAAGGTCGCGGGCATGGTTCGACAAGCTGCTTCCGATTGTCGACTTTTTCAACCACGCCAACGGACCGGCCAGGAACGTCGAGATCACCCCGGTGGACGACTCGACGGAAGACAAGTACGAGGACGCGGCCGCCTACACCTCGCGGGACGTGCTGGCCGGGGAGCAGCTGCAGTACAGCTATTCCGAGTGTTTTGATCTTACGTGCGAATTCACCTTCGTAAAATACTTTTATCACACCCAGACTATCTTTACGGAGTACGGATTTGTCGAACGATATCCCCAGAGGTGGACTCTGGGGAATGAAAGCCGCGTGGACGAGGACGAGTACCATCTGACCGCCGAGGTGACCATCGACGAAAAGACCGGCGAACTTGTCCTGCGGTGGATCTTCGAGACGCCCGACGACGAGGGGCTGCGGTGGATCCAGGCCCAGCTGGATCGGCTGCGCTCGATCGAGTCGGAGGTCCGGGAGGGCGTCGCCAGCATTCCCGCGAAGGTTCGCGAGATGTTCGGCAGTTTGGAGACGCTCTTCAACGTCGAGCACGAGCAGGAGACCATTTTGGAGCTTTACGAGGGCTACGTCCGGGTTCTGACACTGGCCCTGAAGCACAAGGACGACCCGGTCTTCATCACGAGAGAGGAGCACCGGCGCAACGTCCAGGAAAAGATTAGGAACCAGCGCCAGCTGACCATAGAAGACATTCGGAACCACGAGTTGCTGAAGAAACAACCCGAGTCGGAAAACGCACATCCACAGGCACATGCACAGGAAACCGAAACCGAAACCGAAACAGCGATGCACAACAACCCGGGCGGCGGCGACGAATTGTAAGCCAACAGTACCGTACCGTATACGTAATTAGTTGTGCACAGCACAGCACAGCACGGGATCTGCTCTCATTTTCAAGACTCTGCCAGTTAGAGAGTATTGTTGTGTTGCCCGATGCCGAGACGAAACATTGCGTGCGTGCGTGCGTGCGTGCGTGCCGTTGCTATCCTGTCATCGCAAACAACGAAACGGAAAGGAATAGAGCGGATGCAGCCCGCACCTGTACAACAATCGTGATTGGTTGGCGCCTAACTAACTAAACACCCCCTATCAAGAATAATCGGATTAATCAACTAACGTGTGTCGAGATGTCGGGAGTCAGAAGGCCTCGCATCAGAAAGGCATGACACATGGAGTCATGCACAGATGATGACCGTACATGCATAAAATCCTACATGCTGTGCCTCATAACTTCTAATTACACAGTATTAATTATAATCTTTTCGCTCAATGTTGACTAGTGTGCGCATCGTGTAAGATATCTTGGCAGGTTATGACCTCAAGCACTACCGCCAAGCAACACATCTGATTGGTTCTGTGAAAACTCGAATCGGAAGAATTGTTTGACACCCATCCCATCATCAGTAGCACATGGTACATAATACGCAATGGCAGAAAAGATACCTCACCAATCAATGTATGTTTCACGAAGCCGGAGTCAAAAGTGGACGAAGAGTAGTTAAGGGCTCGGCAAGAACAGTAGCTGTACATAGGATACCATTCGTTTGTAAAAAGTTTGATTTAAAGAAGTGACACCACTTGTATTATTTTCCATCCTAGGAGACAGGATTCAATTCCGTATACACAGGAAACAACTAGGACTAGGGACAACGGCTCGATTTCTCTCCTATAGCACAGTGACTCGTGTGCTAGTAGAGACGCATGCAGCTTTCATCGGATTATTGATTCGTCAAAACCAAGCCTGCATCACCCCACCTGCAATTGGAGTGCTGGAGTTAGGGCATTCGATCGGCTGACATTTCGCGTGACTCACAGACACTAGCAGCATCATTATTTTGCTCGTTTGGTATTCATTCGATGGATGATGCCCGGTTCTCGAGTTCGTTCAGTTTGGCATCCAACCGCGGACTGGGTTGGACACACGCCCTAATTAATCTTCCTGCTGCTGCTGCTTCTCTTGCTCTTGCTGTTCCTCGATTCGGCGCTTTTCGATGCGCGCCTCCCGCTTCGTCTTCTGTTCCTTCGGCCGCGAGCTGGCGTGTGAGCCGACCGGACACCCATCCGGTTTGATCCCCGGCGCGCTCGCTTTCGAACCGATCTCCCGCGAGCTCCCGGCTCTGTTCGGCCATGATGACGTCCATCAGGCAGGCGTTGTCGTCGTCGTCGTCACCGTCGTCGTCGTCACCGTAGCACCCCTCCCCAAAGACGTCCGTCTGCGAACGGTACTGGCGCTCCAGTTCTTCCAGGACCAGGACGTACATGGGACAAAACGCCCGTTTCTTGCCGACCCGGCCCAGAATTTCCTGGTAGGGTTCGTACTCGTCGAGTTTGTGGATGGGACTCAGCGTCTTGTTCATCTGCATGAATACGACGTGGGTCGCCCACGCATCGGCCTGGTCGAAGATGTGGGTCGCGTAGACGACCGACGCCCCCCGCTCGGCGCATTCCTTTGTCAGATACTTGAAGAAACGGTTGCGGCTGAAAATGTCCAGGTCCGCGGCAAACTCGTCGATGATGCAGAGCCGAAAGGGCCGCAGGAGCTTGATCATGATGCGGACCTTCTTGCGCTGGCCGTCGGAGCACTCGTGCATCCTCCAGTTGAGGTTGATTCCCAAGACGCGGACCAGCTCGTCCCGGCGCTCCCTAGTGGTTCTCCTGCCACTTGGCCATCATCTCCGAGGCGGCGCAATCCATCGTGTAGGGGCAGACGCCCTCAAAACCGGTTCGGCGGCGCTTCCACGTCCCGCCCAGGTAGGCGACACCGTTGGACTGGTCGTTGGCGGTGGACCGTCCGTTGATGTCGAACTCGTCGCTCTCGAGTCCCATGAAGATCTGCCCCGTCAGGATGCGGAGGAGGGTGGATTTTCCGGCCCCGTTGGCACCCACCAGGATGATCTTCGAGTTTGGTTCGATGCGGCAGTTCAGTCCGACGATGTTTTTTTTTCCGCTGTTCGGGTCGTAGGCGAAGGTCAGGTTCTTGATGCTCACCACCGGCTTGGACGAGTACAAAGATTGCGACGGCTTGTCGGTTCCGACGACCATTTCCTGGTCGTCGGCCTTCTTTTCTTCTTCCATTTTCATCTTTTTGTTGAATGTCATGAATGTAATTGCAAAAAGTATCGCAATGGGATTTTATGAGATTGTCACGTCGTCGTCGAAAACGACGGAAACCGATGTCGATGATACCGATAATATTTTTTCTGGTGCAACTCTTGAATCTCTGACGAAGTTTCATGCATCACAAGTGTCGTTCGTTGTAAACACCACGACTACACGATGTCATAATTGAGGTACTATCGTATCCTGATCTTGTACCGGTGCGAACGATATTCTACCCAATTCTACCGTGGTACGAACGTTTTTGTTCTTGTTCTTGTTTTGCTTGTTTGTTTTTGGTGACGGGGAGTGAGTCACCATGCCATACGAGTACTCGTACCCGGTTCGACTCATTGGTAAGATTACTGCCGTACCGTATTTGGTAGCGAGATTATTTAACAGTCCATCTACGTTAGGTCCTACTAGTTCGTACTGCACGTTCTCGTTGAATTGCTTTTTCCAAACAGGGCAGCTTTTGGATCTCATTGGCTTTTATTCACGTCTGAATCTGACTCTTACACCAATCATTCTCGACATTGATAATCGTGTGGTTCTCCCGATTCCCGATTACTTCGTCGCTAGTCGCTAGTATGAGAAGCGTGGTATAGTATGAGTACATGTTACGATAAGTACGAATCTTTGAGTTTCGTGTGGCGGCCAGACTACAATGTTGTGATTGATTGATTCGATTCATTCATTTTCCAATTCATTCGCGATCTTGATTACAGGTACCGGTACTTGTACTCATTCCACGGTAAGTCTTGCGAGTACGAGTACTAGTACGAACTCGTACTCGTAATTATTCGTACCTTCGCGAGACAATAACGAATTGAATTCTGTCGAGAACAGAGAACAGAGTGCTCGGCATCACACTGGAATAGGGTGGGTGTGCCGCCATGTCATCAACAAACGAATGAACTATCGAATAGTTGTCCCGATGTCGCACGGTCGGATGATACAGTAAATCTTACGTACCGTACGTAATCTTACGAGTACCGGTACAACAATCCAAACAATAAAATCCAATTGTTTGACACGAAAACTCTTTTTCTGGCGAACCAAGAGAAAGAATGTTTTTGTGTCATCTGCTTCTTCCTTTATCCGTGCATCTGTCTCGAGGCATCATACTTTAGGTACCGGTACGTATCTTACGTGCGGTACCAAAACGTTCTGTAGAGTATTACTTCGTAGTACCGTACTGCATCGCGTACGGAGAGCGATTTTGAGTCCCAAAAACTAGGAAAGATCACAAAAATCTAAACGAATCGAATCTTCTCTATCCGTACGATACGAGTACGATACTCGCTCGTACTACGGTACACTCCATCAATCGACAAGGAAGCAATTAATCCAAACTCTTCGTTCCAGGACAACCAAGAATCAGGGTCCAGCAACCTCTACCGGTACGAGTACTGTAACTTCAACAACTATAACACCACAACTACGAGTACTTATACCTGTATTTTCGGAACGAATCAATCCCTCGTCCGAACCGTATTCGCATCGCACCTCACGCCTTACTCCTCACGCATCACGCATCACGCTCGTCATCGCATCCCATGTCCACACCCCGATTCCCCTGGTCGAACGCGATTCGAGCAGTGAAATCGAAAGCGAAATCGAAAGCGAAATCGAAAGCGAAATCGAAAGCGAAACCGTCCACGCCCCATTACATCGCAGGATCGGCAACGGCGACGAGCAGGTTCTTCCAGCACCGTTGTTGGATAGTCCTGTGTTTCCTCCTCGCTAGTAGCAGCAGCACCAGTTGTAGCTTCTCCAACAACAACCACACGTTCCTCGTGACACCGGTTTCTGCCTACAACAACAACAACAACAACAACAACAATTACAACAACCACAACATTGTCAACGGCATCATGAAGGGAGCCTGGAAGAGCCAGGGAAAAAGCCAGAAGGACCTGGTCGATCAGCTCTTCAAGAAACGAATCGTCCAGACCGATGCCGTTCGATCCGTCATGGAGGCCGTGGATCGGGGGAATTACTGCGGCCGGTTGGACGGCAGGGAGCAACAGTACCAGCAACGAGATCGAGATCGAGATCGGGATGCCTGCTACTGGGACGGCCCGCTGTCCATCGGCCTGGGCCAGACCTATCAGTGCCCCACACATGCACGCCTACGCCCTGGAAGCCCTCTATCCGGCGCTGGCAAAGAGCGGGGACGATCGCAACAGCAACAACAACAGCAACAACAACAACAACAACAACTAGGAAAGGCCTCCGCATCCTGGACGTGGGCTGCGGATCTGGGTATCTGACGGCGTGTTTCGGACGGTGGTGTGCCGGCCAGACTAGCGGCGGCGGTATCAACGACGACGACAACAACAACAACAACAATCACAAGGTCTTTGGCATCGACGTCCACAAGGGACTGGTCGACCTGTCGATCCGGAATATGCGCCGTGCCGACGGAGACCTCCTCGACAGCGGGATCGTCGATATCTCGCTGAACGACGGCTGGAAGGGCCTCCCGAAGCGAGGCGCCCTTCGACGCGATCCACGTCGGTGCGGCGGCCGAGACGCTGCCCCGCGCACTGGCGGCGCAGCTCAGGGTGGGGGGTCTCATGATCATACCGATCGGGTCGCAGTTTTCGAGCCAGGCCCAGGTCCTGTACCAGATTCGGAGGATTGCGGCGCCGCCGCCGGCGGCATCATCATCGGCACCATCGGGCAACGGCGATCACAACGGCGATGATTCCTTTCGCGAGGAGGACTACGAGATCACGAGCCTGCTGGGGGTTCGGTACGTTCCGCTGGTCCGGGACAAGCCGCTCTAGTCTAGCAGACACGACACGATTCGCAACGCAAGGCAAGCTCGCAAAGGCGGCTGGCTGGCTGGCTTGTTGGCTGGCTGGCTGGCTTGTCGGCTAGCGGGTGTAGGTAGCTGGTTGGGGTGGGTGGGTGGCCAGTGGGAAACAAAGGGATCACAGTGGCAGAATTTATTTATTATTATTTAGATACACGCGGTCGGTGGGTGGCGGAAGACAACGACCACCGCGTGAAACGTCGTATATATGCACGATGCTATGCTGTGTTATGCGGAAGGATGCGATGCGATGCGATGCGATACGCAACACGGCGCAACACGGCACACACCGAGTTGCAGTGCGATGCAATCCAAGTACAATGCGTGTGTGTGTGTTGTGTGATACGAACCTATATTGTGATGCAAAAGCGACGCGGGTTACAGCCAGTCCCAGCAGGGGTACGTGGGTATACGTAGCACCGACTGACTGTTGTCCATCGGTGAGCAGTGAGATGAGTGGGCGTCACCACATACATACAACAATGAGTGAGTCACGATGTAGCCGAACACAAACACTCTTTTTATTATTATATCCTAGTTTTTCCACACGAGCTTTTTTCTTTTTTCGAAAACAGTGAATGTGAGTACACGTACACGTACACGTAGCAATGCTAAACCAAACACGGAATTCCGTACACTTCTTTTGCATCCCTCTGTTCGATCGTCCCGCAAAGCGATCCCCTTGCTGGTTGGGACAGTGACAAGTACTGCACTCGTATCTGCTAGATGGTGATAACGATAGCGATAACGATAACGATAGCGATAACGATAACGATAACGATAGCGATAACGATAGCGATAACGATAGCGATAACGATAGCGATAACGATAGTTGCAGATGTAATTCTCGATGCAGGCTGTTTGTTTCGTCTCGAGAGGATTGGTGCTCGAAAAATAAACAATAGTAGGAAACCCGGAATTGCGAACCTTGTGTTGGATCCTTCGGGTTCCTCCCCGGCCCGGGTGATGGCGTGACAACGGGGGATGTTCGGAACACATTGTTGGGCTCTGATTGCTGGTTGGTGTAACTCTTGGCAAGAATGGAATGGGGTTCTGCTGACATAACCTTCTGGAGCATGGTCTTGTCAAGGAAGTACTAGTTCTGTGGGTGGAATTGCATGGTATTCTTGTCGAGCCATTGTTCAATGGTGCGGGCTTCAAAATTCATTTTCATTCCAGGATTTCTCATTGTCCGGCAACCAACGAGGAGGTGGTAGCTGATATTTTGGGTGACAACAAAATACTTGATTTGCGGCACTTTCAACAAGGAATAGTAGGAGAGCTCTGGAGAAACATGATTTTCTCCAGGATCACACAATGGATACAAGTTGCCTTGCCAGTTAGTGGTGTCTGCATTTGGATTGGTTGATCAACGGGAGTGCTTTGTTGTAGCTGTCCTCAGAGGAATCAATGATTCAACAATGAGGTTGTTGGTGGATCTGGAATCAAAGATGGTCTTCAGATAGTATTTTCCAGGGACCTTGTTTATGGAGTCACAAACTCTGACTGCTGCTGTTGGGGCAAGATCAGTGTCGACGGTGTTGCTGTTGGAGGCAACATTGCTATTCTTGTTGAGGCAATCCAGTGGTTTGTGACATTGCTTCAGGAAATCTTTGCAGATCCGAGTTGTAATACTTGGAATTCATTTCAATGTTGGCATGGAAGAGGTCTACCCAAGGTTCTAGAGAGTGGTTTCTTCTAGAAGTTCTTTGACGAAGACACACATGATGTGTTGCTTGGGTTCATGCAAGTTGCGATATGAGGTTGCTGAATTGCTTGACCGGCTGCTGTTGGAGTTCCAGTTGTTCACATGAGAATCATTATTATTGTTGTTGTTGTTGTTGTTGTTGTTGTTATCTCTGTTATTTTGATTAGGTCTATTTGGATTGTTGGCATTGAGGAAACATTGGCCCCAAGTGTGGTTCTCGCCTGGGTGAATTAGACAAGCTGAGGAGTCCAGTATTCTTCTGGAATGGATTATTGTTATTGTTGTTTGAACCTTGTTGGTTGTTGCTTGTGGTTGTTTCCATTACGGCAATTGTTATCGTTGTTGTTGTTGTTATATATGCCATATAACAATTCCTGTTTTGGGAGGAATAATCTTGGTGATTATTTTGCTTAGTACTCTTCTTGTTTACTTTGTTTTGGTATCTCTCCATCCTTGTGACAATTTGTTGCAGGGTACTATCTTCATACTAGGTGGAGCAATGTTCTTCATCATAGGAGTCCTTCTGTTTGGTTGACATGGATTCAACGAATGCTGCTTTTGTAACATTCTGAAGTCGTCATTGTTGATTGAAGCATTGACTACTGCTGGGTGTCCAGGGAGTACTAGTAGTACTAGTAGTGGAAGGATTGCATGCTGGTTGTGGAAGGTAATCACGGAGACAACAAACTGGTACACACCACCAGTCATGTCGTTGGTGGTGTTTTTGATGTTGTTGATGAATCTTTTGTGGACTTGATATGCATATCCATTGTTGTTGAACTTGTAATTGATGAAGGCATAGATTGTGGTGATAACAAAGTTCTCTGGGCAGTTTACATATTCATCCCACCAGGCACCACCAGTTCTGATCAATCGGATCGGCATAATCTTGTCCTGAGGAGATCAGAGAACTTATCATACTATACTAGCTTGGGTCCTGTGGTTAAGGAAAGGGTTTTCTTTGCATCATGCTCCTAGAATTCATTGATGGTGAAAAGCACTTGGAAAAGTGATGCTCCCGCAGTAATGAGGAGTGCTGACACCTTGACCTTGTACAGTCTCTGAGACGCCATCTGTGGTACTTGTGACTGCTGGCTGGCTGTACCACTTGAATTCTATCTTTTCAAGGGACATTGTCTGGGTCAAAGAAGTCGAACTTGTTGAAGGGAATGACAGAGTAGCTTGTCATTGCTGGACAATCTATCAGGAGCAGTTGGATGCTTGCTTGCTTGTTTGTTTGTTTGTTTGTTTGTTACTTGAGCAAAAGAAGGGGTCGGTGCAGTTATTTGGCTGTTCAAGTGAAAGAGTGCCGTATGCCTCTACTAATGATTGGAGGTAGTAGTAATACAACGTGTAGTATGTACTACTAGTAGTATGTATGATTTGAAATTGAATCAATCAAAGATTGTAAGCTAATTGTGGTGCTGGATCAGCTAAGTGTTGAAAGTGTGGTGCTGAAACTGAAAAGTTCTTGCACATGCTACTAAAACTAGTAAGATATGAATTATTATTACTATTATTTCATCTGTTCTTCAATATTGAAATTGCCCGTCTGGCATGCCATTCTATCGGAGCGATCATGAAAAGGCATGACGGTATGAAAAAAGACACGAACGTGACATAATAGACACAACGCGGCAACTGTAGCAAATAAACACTTCTTAAAATAATTTTATTTCACTATCTTGGGTTGAGGTTAAGAAATTTGGTAGCGAGAATTAGATTTTTAAAATCAAGTGAGTCAAAAATGAGAGATCAAGAAGGGACATTTTGAGTCCTCGGGGAGAGTTTTTGTTGCAACCTGAGGGGGGGGGGGGATGAAACCCTTCACCACAAAAAATTGTGAATTCAAAAATTGCCCTTGCGAGGGGTTGGGTTGGGTCGCGTGACAGAATGTTTGGGTTTTCATGAATGGTGGGAATTCAATCGTACGGGGTTGAATATGTACGGTACGTAACACACCCACTATTTCAGGTACGAGTTCGTACGTACTTGTACACACAAACCTCCCCGAAACTCTAATCGTTGCGTACGTACCGGCAACCGGTACATACGGTACGTACGAACTTACGGCGTTCCCACGAGCGGTTAAATTACTCGTGCTCGTCTTTGTAGCGTAGCGTATGGTAGCAGTACAGTACCGGTACAGTACGATTACCCGTACAACGTACCGTACGGTACAAGTATGGATCGACTCGGCCGCTTGTTCTTTTGTAACAATTCTTGCAACCAACAACGAACAGAACCAGCCAACAACCAACCAACCAACCAACGAACCAACGAACGAACGAGCATCACCTTCGTCGTTGATGCCAACAATTCGGCGTTGCTTCTCAACACAACACACGCAACACGGTTCCTTGGTGTTGTTGTGTCGTCGTCGTCGTCGTCGTCGTCGTCGTTGTTGTTGTTGTTGGAAGCAAAGCCAAACCAAACCAAACCGAAGGAACAACTAATGGAACGAACGAACGATGTCGCTGCCCCGGTTTCGGCTGCGGCGCAAGGATCGGGATCCGAAACAGAAACAGAACCAGAAACACCATTGGCATCCAACAATGACGGAGACGCTGCGTTGCAGTTGCAGTTGCAGTTGCAGTTGCAGAGACGAATCCGATCCTTGCGAAAGAAGCTCTGCCGGCTCATTCTGGCGCTGCCATCGTCGTCGTCGTCGTCGTCGTCGTCGTCATTAATTTCGGACGCCCTGGATCCGTTTTTTGCCGCGCTGCCGAACGAGCTGGGCTCCTTCGAACCCACCACCCGCGACAACACTGATGACAACACTCACGACAGCACTGACGACAACATTGATGACAATAACGACAATGACGACGGGATCACCCCGCTGATGGTGGCCTGTGATCGGGGAAACCTGGAGTGCCTGCGGTATTTGTGCCTGCGTACCGAGGGAGCTGCAACAGCAGCAGCAACAGCAGCAAGCAACTAACAACAACAACAACAAGAATAACAAAAGGCATTCGACGAAATCATCGGGAATCCCCTGGCGTCCAAATCCGCCGCAGGATCAAAACACGGCGCTCCACCACGCCACCACCCGGGAGGCTTCCGAGGCCGAGGCGGAAGCTGAAGCTAAAGCTCTGATTTCGGCGGCAAAGGACGGGAACAACGGGTCCACCTCCTCGCCCTCGTCCTCGTCCTCCACCTCGTTCTTGGAGCTCCTGGAACGGATCGCCGTTGCGCAAGACAAACGCGAACGAGAACGAGAACGAGAACGAGAACGCAACAAGCGCGAGGGTCGACGGCTTCGATCGGTGGAGGCACCCCCCAACAATTGGATCCTGGCCCTCGGAGCGGCCGTCAATGCTCACAACGATACGCCTCTCATGATGGCGGTGGCCAACAATGTCTACCACCAGGGTCGGCCAGAAAATCCAGAGAAGCCAAAGCAGCAACAGCAACAACAGCAGCAGCAGCAGCAGCAGCAACAGCAACAACAACAACAACAACAACAACAGCACAGCACGAGAAGAAGAAGAAGAGCACGAATAAAAAGAAAAACAGAAAATGGCAAAAAACGCAGTGACAACATCATCGGCAACATCAACAGCAACACTGCTGTCGAATCGCAATCGGATCATTCTTCCGCATCGTCGTCGGCAGCGCGCTTTTTAGAACAGTGGCACCGACTGGCAATGGAACGCGAACACGAACGCCAACGCCAACGCCAACGCCAGCGCCAACGCCAACACTCGACAACTAAAGATCGATGCCACCAAAGAGGAACGGCAACTACAGCAAACGACGACGATGACGATGACGGCGATGATGATGCCGCTGTCGTGCGCGTGCGGGCCGTGCTCAACGCCAGGAACGACGCGGGAAAATCGATCCTGAGACTGGCCTGGTCCCACGGCATTCGGGAGGTCGTCTCCTTCCTGGTCGGCGTCGATCGGGCAGGAGACGACCACATCGACAACAGTCACAATCACAATCACATCAATGACAACGACAACGACAACGAACGATAACGACAACGATAACCACAACAACGGCGATACAGATAGTACTACCGATGCAACTGCCAATGCCCCCCTGCCCCCCTGCCCCCGCTCGTCACGCCGGAGGACCTGGCCGAGTGCAAGGACTACCTGCGGGCCATGGACCGGCAATGGAAGGCGGTGCTACTCGCAAACGCAAACGCAAACAAAAACACGAACGCAACGCAAACGCCGAGCGCGGTAGTAGCACTTCTATAGACAAGTACCGGTCGATGCGGCAAGCCGTCGGGGACTGCGCCGCCCTCCTGGAGGCACGGGTGGCCGAGCGATCGGAGCGTGCCGCGATGGACCTGCTGCGTGGACTGGAACTGGACAATTGCAATTGCAATTTCAACTGCAATAACAGTAACAGTAACAGTAACAGTAACAACGACGAATTCGATGGAAACTCGGCGGCAGCGAAGGCCGAAGCCCAAAAAGAACAAGAAGAAAGCCGAGAAATCGAACAAATCCCACCACCCATCGAATCCACAACCACTTACAGAACCGTTGATCGGACCAGAGGCAGCAACCACCAAAACAGAAACAGCAACAGCAACAGCACTAGCAGAAGATGATGGATGGGTCTCTACATCGCAAGACGGAAAGGGAACGGAGCCGGAGCGAAACACGATAACATCTGCCGCGAGCGACCACGACGATGACGATGACGATGACCACGGTTCTTCTTCCGCTCGGTTCGCTGCGGCGACTACTGATACTGATACTGATACTGCCCGGGACGTGCTGCTGACAAAACTTCCCAACGGAACGATCGCCGTGCGGGTTCCGGGTCACAACGAAGACGATAACGAAGACGATAACGAAGAATCCAAAACCAAAACCAAAACCGCCTTCCCCGTGGAAGCAAATCCCGGTGCGGTTGCGGTTGCGGTTGCGGTTGCAGCTGCCTTTCGAAAAAAACGAACCGTGTCCCTCGACGAAACGAATCGAATGCTGCGCGATCGGTACAAACAGGGAAACCATACCGCCGCAGCTGTCGCCGGCGGTAACCACGGTGGTGCGCCGTTCCAAAAACAACCATCAACAACGCCGTCGTCGACGTCCGACGCGGATTCCGTGTTGTCGGCGCTCTGCCTCGACGTGGGATGCCTCTTGTATAGCGACCACGGAATGGCGCTCAACCTCTCACCGGCGCAATTGGATGCCGTGCAACACATACTCGAGGAGCAACTCCAATCGGTGCGCAAGGCACGGGCGATCCAGGAACGACGGTTGGCGTCGTGCCAAACACACCAGAACCAGAGCTAAACAATAATAATAATAATAATGCCACGGCCAGAATTAAAGTCTAGAACCAGATCCAGAACCAAAGCAATGAATGAATGAATGTTTGCCCAACAAAACAAACGCACAACACAGCACAGCACGACCCGGCGTGGTAATCAACACCGCAACGCGATTCAATGCAACGCGATTCAACACAATGCAATGCAATGCAATGCAACACAATGCAATCCCGTCACTTTCTTCGTTGATGGTTGCTTGCGATGAGATGCGATGCGATGCGATGCAATACGGCACGGCACGAAGGGTGTGATCGGTTTCTCCTTGCCGGAACGAGCCAAACGATGGCGTCGAACGGTGATGAAATAATGTGAGGTACCTTGTGTCTACCGGTACTAGGAACGACAACTCAATTTTTAAAATGCACTTCCATACGGAGTACTAGGTAGTGCTGGTTTTGTTTCTCCTCTTGCTCTTGCACCGTAATTACGTTTGGACATCCCAATGTTTTTTCTGCTTGTGCGTGTACGTGTTTCTTCTTATTCAAGTCAATAATACGTTGTGTGTCATCATTAAAAAAAAATAATCTTCCATGTTTGCATGCTTCAGGAATAAGCATTCTGATAGGACTTGCAAACCTTTTTGTTACCAGTGATTGCAATCAGCAGAACAACAACACCACCACCACCACCAACAATAACAATAACAACAACACACATCATCAAAAAAATACTGTACAGTCAACCCACACTATTGAAACACTACTAGTATGTGGGGCCTCTAGTAAAAAAATGATGTTGTTATCATTATCATGTTCATTTTTAGCAAGCAGTTTGGGTGTTGGAGGAGATAGTGTATGTATGACAATTAAGGAACTAGTACTAGTACTACGAGTAGTAGTAGTAGTACTTTATCCTGTATGCATGGTAATGATCTCACCGCTCTTTCCAAAGTACTTTGTAAGATCTTATTTTGCAATGACTTCCTACAGTAATACTGCATCGTGATACTGCCATTACAGTAATAGGTTCTTCCCCAGTACAGTGGCACTATGTAATTCTTGTCATCATGCATTGCTTCCCTGTAGAAAACAACTCTCCTGTCACTAATTTTCTAGTACCCAATGATGAATTCACCTACCAAATACCAGCATTCCTACCCTCCTCCTGACCATACTGTGGTGATTGAAGTGGAAGTGGAAGCAGTTGTAATAGCTGAGTTGGTTTGTCTGTTCTTTTGGATTGAACGTTGGTGGTTTGATTATTATTATTATTATTTCCATAATCAAGGCCCTGTAATAATGGGATTCTTTGGAAACCAATTGACAATTGACCATGGGATTCCTACTCCGGCAAATCTAAATTGATGATAAGCTAAAAAATCTTGGAAACCAATTGGCAATTGGCAATGGTGGGGAAACCAATCAACAATTGTCAAGTCAAACTGTTTGCACTTCCAAAGTGTTTGATGCTTTGGGGATGAACCACAAATCAATCATTGATTGGTTGGTGGTGGGACCAAGTTGAAACGACTTGGCCTTTTGAAGATGGGTGTGGAGTGTTGAAAGAGTCTTTGTCTTTGTCTTCATTAGTAAGTTGTCACCTTCTTCCAGTATTGCCTCTAAGGATTCTCCAGCAACAACTCTACCCTTCACAAAATCAATAATACACTTGTTGAGCGTTCCCAGGGAAGTTATTGTTGTCATCAACTTAAGTTGCCAAGTCCAAACCACTCATTTCACATCAATGAAACCAGCGTATGGTTACGGATACGGAACAACTTTCTTGTTTGTTGCTGGAGTTGTTGTATCTACCACGTTGATTGTTGCTGCTTCTGTTGCTGGTGTTGGCAGTTGAAATGAATGCATGTGCTGCAGGAAGTGGTGAACTTGGGTGCTGAGAACGCCTTGTTCTTGTCTGAAGTCTGTAACTGAAGCGTTTTATCCTCTGAATGTCCTGTAAAACATTATGGCACTTCTGAATGAAGGTTGTGAAGCTGGTCCCAAACCCCCCGGAAGGGCAACATTGATACTCCTTTTGATTGGAGGTATTAGCTCCCACTCCCATGTTGACAACGACCTTGTCAATGAGTGCTGCTTGATAAGTCTGGAACAAGTTGGTTGCAAAAACAGGCAAGGAAAAGAGTCAATTTTTCCTACCTTGTTGGAGAAAGATGGTGGCGTCCTGCAGTACCACGGATTGTAAAATGAGGAGGAGTTCAAAGAAAGCTTGAGCAGTGAGCTTTTGGTCACTGTTGATTGTGTTTATTGTCTTGTCAAGGAAGGGGAACACTTGACAATGAAGCTCTAGAGGTGAATTGATAATACTTCTTGGCAAGAAGAACCCCCCCTTAGTATCTTGTGAATGCCCAGCCAATGCCCTCGCAGCCTTCAAAGAGAGTTTGAAAGAATATCGGTCCTCTGTGATATCAAGGTTCCAATTGCCAATCCTTTTTGATGTATTGTAGATTAATCTCTTGCATCTCGCATGCAGCTGCACCAGTTGCTCAGCCAAAGTGAACAAAATGCACCAAAGTGATACCCAATGCTGTGTATGCTTCATTCATTATGCTGGAATAGGCTTGATTGGTGATCAAATGGTGATAGCTCCGTGTGTTATTACAATCAGTGAGTAATTTGACATTGAACCAAAAGGAATTATCTACAAAGTCATATTGAGCAAGCTCTGCTGTCAAATGAAATTGTGCCATCAAATAGAAGCCCAATGCACCAAATGGACGCATGTTAACATTTCTGTGTCTCATCACCCGTCCATACAAAGTTTTCTGACCATTTGTTTTCCCTGTTATGATTTGCATGATAAAGATCTGACAGGGGTGTGTCCCTTTGTCATATTTGATAAGGTCACACAGGTCAGACAGCTTGCATTTGAATAAGGACTTGCCCCACAGAACACCTCCATGTGTTGTACGGAAACATAATTTGTCTCTTAAGGCTGCCACATGGTGATGACTTGGTTTGTACCAATTCTTACAGAACAAGAAATCCTCAATCCTCTCAATGTTTTGCACATTCATGTATGGTGACAATGCATGATCTATCTTCTCATTGAATCTCATCTTTTTGATCTTTTTCTTTCTTACTTGACCCACTTGCAGCAGTTGGGGGGATCTTTCAGATTGAATATGTTCCTTAGTAAGATTGTTGGCATTTTGACTCCTCAAATGCCTCAATATTTTCAGGATGGAATGCAAGTACTGATTCACAGTATCATAACCTACAGGAGGGTTGCGCTTGACCTCCAGTTCCAAAAAGGATTCCCAATCGATACCATTGCTATTGTACTCTGCCATCACAGCTTGATAGTCACCAACATTACCATTGTGGTCATCCTATTGGACATGCTGTGCTGCTTTGGCAAACAATACGCTGCTTGTGTAAGACATTTTGCTTGCTGGAGACCGAGGGGAGTGTTTTGTTGAGAATGATGGGTGGTATTTTTGGTGGGTATTTTCAAGAGTAAGTGTATTGTTGTTGTTTTTTGCTTGTTCGTCGTTTCCTCGTTTTTGTGTGTGTGTGTGTGTGTGTGTGTGTTCATGTTCAAATGTTGTTGGAATCAAAGAGTATGTGTTCGTTTTGTTTGTGGAGCCAAAGATTTTTCATGAACCAATGGTGCCCCGGGCCCGGGCGCCCTAATTGCCCTTCTTGAAGCTTAGTATTGGCTGAAGAATTTGAGTATTGGAGGGCCCAATGTGGTCATATGGTTGCGCACATAGTTGGATTTCATTGGTTGGATTTACTGTAAAGTGGTTATCTTAGTGTGTAAGAGATTTTGACCGTTACGATTAAATCACAGGCAAATGGCTAAGAGAGGAGTCTGACACTGCTCTGACATTTGTACTAATAAAAATAATCTCTTATTATTACAAAGTACAAGTACGAATATAGGTGTGAATGGGGGTGACCATTTTCAGACGGAATTCCAGACGCCGGCAAGTATGGTAGATTACTCACACCATTTTTCTAAGGCTATAGCCACCCTTGCTCAAGATCTGCACAGCAGCGGAATGACACTAGTGGACCCTTTGAAAGAACAACAAGAACAATGCTCATTGCTCCATGGAAAGCTTTCAGCAGGAGCCAAATCAGAGTCAGAATCGGAGTCAGAACACTCTGTATCCTCTCGTCAAGAAGAAGAAGAAGAAGCAACAATGCCAAAAAAGCCGGTTCGAATTGATGGTCCCAGAAGCCCAGCAAACATCCCTGGACCTGCTGATATCCATGCCAACCTCAAGACCCTCTCCATCCAGGGGCCAATCCAAACAGCTGCTGGATTGTTACTACCATATCCAATGCTCTCCGGTCGATGGGTGGTCTGGGATCACAAGCTCAAGGTCTTGAATGGCTACTGTTTTATGAGGATGCTCCTTCACAGTGGCACAAAGGAAATCGACTACTCTTTGGACTGGGTTGATGAAAAGACCTTGAAGATCAAGCTCAAGTGGCCGATTGACTATTAGTAGTAAGAGGGCAAAGACTAACAATTCTGCTGCTGCTGTTACGTTCTCCTAGCCTAATCCTGACCAATGACTACAGCAGGAAGTTTCTCATCATGCAGTTCGCTCAGTTACTCAGCATGCTGTCCCTGACGACAACAGTACTAGTAGTAGTACTAGTTCCTTTGATTCAACTGATTCATCAATTGCTTCTTCTGGAATTTATCCAATCAAGACCTTCTCTGAAGCAAAATCCTACCTTGATGATCTAGAATCATATTTCTTGAAGTCACAACATGGGTAACAAGATAGTACTAGTAGTATTCCAATTTTACTAATTTCAACTGTTTTTTTCCTTCAATAGTAGGCCGCCGTTGCTAGCTGCACCGGGACAACAACAACGGCATTGAGGACGCCGAAGGCAGCAGCGGCAGCGAGAGTAGCAGCAACAGCAGCAGCAGTGGCAGTGGCAGCGAGAGTAGCAGCAGCAATAGTAGTCAAAGAAAAATCGAAATCGAAATTGAAATTGAGAACGAAAATGAAAGCTACCTAGAACCCGAACCGGAACCCGAAGGGGCACCAGGGGCAGGCACCTTTTTGCACCTCGAGAACAACTTCCATTGGAAGAGTTGGAGAGATAGGTGTGTTAGTAATGTTAATAGAAATTGGTGCAGTAGTTTTTTCTTGCTAGAGAGGGAGTATACTATTTTATTGAGGCTTAAAAGTAGTTTACATCGTATTCGAGTCCATCTTTGAAGGTGGTCTCACCACTTGCAAACTTGAGCTGGGTAATAACAGCAACAGCTTTGAAACATATCTTATGCTTCTGCATCATCCCCTGTGTATCCGGCTTCATGTGCCGGAAATGCAAAGTAAGAACATTGAATATCTTCAATCTACCATTTACAGTTTCATGCAGTGCCCAAGCATTTGATTTCATCTTCCTCTCTTTCCGAGTAAACCCCATATCTGGGGGCTTCATCTTATCATCACCCCTGTAGCCCCTATATACTTCCACTGCTTTATTATCATGCAATAGATTACTCAATCCTTCTTTGAATATTGTTCCATCATTTTTGCTTCCAACAAATGGTCTGTTGATCCAAACAATCCATCCAGTCTTCAAGCAGACTCCTACCTCATATTTGACACCTGGTCCATTAAATTTGTTGGAATACATCTTTTTGGAGAATGGCCATGGTTCAAAGACAGGGCGGTCAGTTCCATCCACACTCATGAAACAGGTTGTGTGAGCTACGCCATTAAGACCATTGAATCTATTATCAAGACTAATCAACTCATCCTTGAGCTCAGCAATTCTGTTGTTACTTACAACAACAAATTCTTCTGCCAAAATACCAAGCCCACTTTGAAAAGGTCATTGTAGATGGCCATCCAACAATCAAACAATGTATCTCTACAGTTGAATATACCTTAAAATGAATGAGAGCCCACAGCAGATGTTTTGACCCTCCACCAAATTCAATGGGTCCGTGGGCTAAAATCCTGTTACAAATAGCTACTACTACACTACTAGGACACCCAAAACAAGATCTGAACCTCCTATCCATATCTCTTGAGTTTCATTTTCTTCGTTCAGGCCAACTAAGGGTTTCTTTTGCTATTTCCTCGATGATCTCTTCCATGGTCATTTGTTCGGTTTGGCGTGTTGTTCCTTGTTTGGTGTTTGGTGTTTGTCCTACGGTAGTAACTTAACGATACAAAGTATTTCTTGTTACTAGTGATTTGCAAACTGACCTGAAGGCTGGCTGGAAACACGACTGAAATTTTGACGTAATTGGGCAGGAGCTCGGAAGGCTACCATCAAGTTACCAACAACTTACCAACAACTTACCATAATTGTTGGTAAGTTGATAGTAAGTTGACGGTAGGATGCTGGCCCTGTTTCACTAAAAACAATCACATAGTTTTCTGTTACTTAATCAGCGATAGTAGTACTGTCCGTTGAGAATGGGTTAGTCCGTTGAGTAATATTCTGGCAAAACTGTCCACGATTAAATATGGCATTGGCTCAGTCATGTTTACTAAAAACAGTGTGATCATTGCTTTGTTAGTTGTCTACTGGCTATTTACCAGTAGTTGGGCGCACGAGTGGTAAAAAAGTAGTAAAAAAGCTGATTCGGACGGTTCCTGATATTGGGTCATTCCCGAAAACACAGAATATCTGTGTAATTTAGGTCGTGCACGATTGTGTGTGTTTTGTTACTCAGTTTTCCTCTTTTTTACTCACATTACCGTTTTTAAGTGTTTACGAGGCCCCTCGTAAACACTGATTTACACACAATTCTGTGTCTCCATTTGGAATCCATGACTGCACCTTTTTCATTCCCTTGTTAGTAATTATGTGTTCATCATGTGTGTCGTACAAGATTAAGTAATAGTATCAATGGGCCTTTTGCTGTTCATCATGTGTGTCGTACAAGATTAAGTAATAGTATCAATGGGCCTTTTGCTTGAACGTGTTATATGGAATAAATGAGGCCCAATACGAGCCGGTATGGATTTTCATGATTGCAATAAGTAATTTACTCACAGGGTGTTAAATGCATTCATTTGAATGCATATAAGGGATCCAAGTGTTTACTTATTGATCCAGTCTTTAATAATTTCTCGGTACATATCTCCTAACCTGTTTATTTGTGGTGTTAAGTGAAATAGTTTTTACCGGAGTTGCATTTGATTCTAAGACACGTCGAAATATTCGTATCTCTGTTACTTGGTCAAATTCCTTATTCCAAAAATGAGCATTAATATGGGAAGAGTTTTTAGCGCACAGATATCTGTGTCAACAATTTTCATTCCCGAATACACACATCGATGCCATGTGACACAGATATTCTGTGTTTTCGGGAATGACCCATTGTTGTACTCGTACTTGTACAAGTAATGGTGGTGGGTCATTCCCGAAAACACGCAATTTCTGTGTCATAATTCTTGCACAGATGGCATAGATGTGTGCATAGAATTGAAAAGTGACACAGAATTGTAAGACTTCTTTTCGTGTTTACAAGGGGGTCTCGTAAACATGAAAACGCACACAATCTGTGACAAATGACACTTTTCTGTGTTCGACACAGAAATTCTGTGTTTTCGGGAATGGACCAATAAAGAGAGAAAAAACGTCTCAAAAGAGGTTCAAAATAATCAATCACGAGACCAATTTAGATCATGAGTGTTATGTTGTCTGTGGTATTCAGCCCCATACGACTGGATTCCCACGATTCATAAAGATCTTAAATCTGATGTCAGCAACAAATGCCACACCAGCCAGCCTTCAATATTGAAGTCTGGATGAAATTACATATCGTAATTCCTCTATGTGCAAGACATTGGATTTCAAGTTCAACGCCTTTGCAACTGTCTTAGCAAATATATACAAGCTCAACACTCTTTGGAGTAGTTTACAGAGCTTGCTCACAATCTTAGTTTTAGTTCAATTTCAACACATACATACATACACGACATTGTATTACTATGTTACCTTCAATTAGAGGCATAAGACACTGTTTAAACAGTCAAATAACTGCTTTGACCTATACTACCACTATCCTTCACTCAAGTAACAACTACTGACAAGCAACCAGCGCTCTTCTACTAGAATGTCCAGTAACAATGACAAGCTACTCTGTTACACCTTTCAAGTTTGACTTTGACCATGAGTCCCTTGAGAAGATAGAGTTCAAGCACACAAGTACTACCAATGGAGTCTCAGAGACTGTAAAGGTTAAAGTACCTCTCATTACTGCAGGAGCATCCCTTTTCCAAGTCCTTTTTACCATTAATGAATTCTCACATGCAAAGAAAACTCTTTCCTTAACATCAGGACCAAGGAAATATGACAAGTTCTCTGATCTCCTCAGAGACTATGTTGATAGGAACTGGTGGAATGAGTATGTATCTGCCCTAGCAAGTTGAACAACGGACAACTTTCCAACCATCACCAATGCCTTCATCACCTACAAATTCAAAAACAACACAGATGCATACAGATGCCACAAACAATTCCTCAACAACACCAAGAAGACCACCAACATGACTGTACACCAGTTTGTCTCCATGGTTACCTTTCACAACCATGTTATCCTACAACTGCTTCCAGGACACCCACCTGAGAATGCAGCTATCAACAATGGAGACTTCAAGAGTTTGATATTTGAATCCATGCCAATCAAATGGAAGGACTCCTATGAAGAATATCACTCTCCCTATGAAGATACCCTTACACAAATTGTGACAAGGATGGAGACATATCAAAACAAAGAAAACAGAAAAAGTAAGAAAAACAACCAAGATAATTCCTCCCAAAACAGGAATAACAGCAACAACAGTAGCAGCAACAATCGGAACAACAGTAACCACCGCAATCAAAACAATCGGAATAATTAAAATAACAATTGATAATAAAAAAAACGGCCGAAAACAGACAACAACAAGGCTCCAACAATAGCCAAGGCAACAGCAACAACAACAATAACAATCCCTCCACAAGAATATCAGATACCTCCTCACCTTTCCCTATTCACCTGGGCGCTAACCACACTTAGGGACAGTGCTACCTCAATGCCAAGAATCCAAACCAACCTAACAGAAACAACAATAACAACAATGACGCGCATGTGAATGATCATAACTTCAACTGCAATAACAGCAATTGATCAAGCAATTCATCCTATGGCAACAACTCACATGAGCCAGAGCAACACATGTGTGTCTTCATCAATGAACCAGAAGAAACACCACCTCCAACAGAATCTTGGCCAGATCTCTTCCATGTAGATATGGATATTGATACCAAATACTATAATTTAGACCTCCAAAGATTTCCAGAAACCCCAGATTCCCACAACAACAATGGCAATGTTGCTCCTAGCAACAACAAGGATGTTCATCTTGCTCCAACCACAGTCAGTGTCTGCAAATCCATCAACAACACACCAGGAAAAAAATATTTGAAGACCCCCTTTGATTCCAGATCCACAGACAATCTGATTGTCGAATCAACGATTCCTGCTGAAGCCAAGAAGCACTCCCTTGCTCAACCAATTCAAATGCAAACAACCAACAGTAGAGCCACTTGTAATCACTATGTGATCTTGGAGAATATCATGTTCCCAGAGCTATCCTACTCCATGAGAGTTCTGAAGATCACCTGTTTTGTTGTCGCTCAAAACACCAACTATCACCTCCTCATTGGAAGACAAACAATGAGACGAGACCTTGGTATGAAGATGGACTTTGAAGCTTACACCATAGAATGGTATCATGACAAGGTCATGCACTTCCATCCCTGGAACTACTTTGATAACATGTCCATGCTTTACAAGAAGGTCATGTCAGCAGAGCCACACTCTGTTGATGAAAGCTACTCCAATCAAGCTGCTCAACAAGCATATGCTGATGGCACCTCCAAGTATGAAAAGACTGACCTCCACAAGTTAGTATATGAGCAAGAACACCTCTCTGACCATGAGAAATCTTCCTTGCTGAAAACTCTCCTTAAAAATGAAGAACTTTTTGAAGGCCTGAATAACAAGGAATTAGGCATTTTCACTAATCAAGAGTTCCACATTGATCTCCAGCAAGTTGCAAAGCCATATCATATCAAACAACCATATCCAATTCCACTCCACCAACAAGAAGCTGTGAAGAAGGAAATAGACCGACAAGTCAAAGCTTGGCATTCTTGAAAGATGCCATGCAACTGAATGGGAAGTGCCAACCTTTGTAGTCTCCAAACTGGATCGCTCCTGTAGGCTCATTAGTGACTTCCGTGAGCTCAACAAAGTAACCAAGAAACTCCACTATCCACTTACAAAGATCCAAGACATCTTCCACAGAAGAAGAGGGTTCAAATATGTCACCCTTATCAATGTCAGCATGCAGTTCCACACCTTCAAGCTTGATGAAGCCTTCACTTGGCTCTGTGTCCTTTTTACTGCTTTTGGAAAATTCCAGTTTCTCTGATTGCCAATGGGCTTCCTCAACTCTCCAAGCTGGGCCCAAGGCTGTATGGAACAGATGCTTCTCCATTTAAAGGACATTGAAGTATACATCAATGATATTGGAGTCTTCTCTGACACCCTAGAATCTCACTGCAAATCTGTCTCTTCTGTTCTTTCCTTGCTCAATGTCCACAACTTTGCTATCAAGCCCTCCAAGTGTCATTGGTTCCAATCACAAGCACCATGGCTTGGCCACATTATTTCCAGGGATGATATCAGACCAAATCCAAACAAGATTGTCCCAATATTGAAACTGGCTTTTCCCTCAACAACACCCAACTCCAATACTTTGTTGGCATGATCAAAACTCTTATTGCAAAAGATATCTTGCTTGCCTTCCCTGATCCAAACAAGCCCTTCCATGTCTATACTGATGCTTTAGACTACCAGTTCGTTGGTGCTGTTGTTATCCAAGAAGGAAGAGTTATCCTTTGCTTCTCCTGAAAACTCAACACTGCTCAACATAAACACCCAACCATTGATAAAGAGATGCTCTGTATCATTGAAGCCTTCAAGGAATTTTGACTGATTCTTTGGGGTGCAGAAATCACAGTATGGACAGACCACATCAACTTGACTTGCCAAAACCTCACAAGTCACATGATTATGACCTGGAGAATGCTTCTTGAAGCATTTTCCCCTGTATTTAAATACATTGAAGGCAAAGATAATATGATTGCTGACGCGCTGCTCAGTTTGCTGTTAGATGGACTATCCACAAGACTTTTGGAATGACACCCGGTTCCCTTGTATTCCATCCTGACATGTTCCTTCCAATCCCTGTGTTCACCAACTTGGTCATGGTCAGAAACAAAAGACAAGCACAAATTGACAAGAATGCTATGAAGGAGAACAGCCACAGGAAGCTGCATGATTATCTTGTCAGAGACCAAATTATGATGAAAAATGAAAAGCAAATTCCCGGAGCTTTTGAAGCAAGAAGCAAAGGCCCGTATAGTATCCAGAAAATTCATACAAATGGGACTGTTGCCTTTCTCTTAGATGTGCATGTAGTTTAACGCATGAGCATTCGGAACCTCAAACCATATCATCGCAAATAAAAAATTTGCTATCTATCAAATACTGGTTGCGTGCAAACACAAAAATTCTGTGCAACCAATTGAAGTTTTTACGAGAGGAAAAAGAGTGTGGTATTCACCCCCATACAACTGAATTCCCACGATTCATAAAGATCTTAAATCTGATGTCAGCAACAAATGCCACACCAGCAGGCCTTCAATATTGAAGTCTGGATGAATTACATATCGTAAATTCCTCTATGTGCAAGATGTTGGATTTCAAGTTCAACGCCTTTGCAACTGTCTTAGCAAATAAATACAAGCTCAATACGCTTCGGAGCAGTTTACAGAGCTTGCACACAATCTTAGTTTTAGTTCAATTTCAACACATACATACCTACACGGCATTGTATTACTATGTTACCTTCAATTAGAGGCATATGACAATGGGTCATTGCCCAAAATGAATCTGGGTCCTACCCAGATCTATGTCTTTTTTGTATTTCGGGAATGAAAATTAACAGACCCAGATTTTGGCGGGCCAGGGTCTAAAATCTCAGTTTTGGAATAAGGGGTTTAAACAATAATTTAAATAAGCATATAAACAAGCAGGCGCGAAACATGTGGAAACGTCCATTATTTAACATGCCCGCATTATTTAACATGTGCTTGGATTCCTAAGTAAAATCTGGGTAGGACCCAGATTTCTGCCAGATTTCTGGTCGACGTTGACTGGAATCTGGGTTCAAAAAGACAAAAACCGAGGTACAGATCCGATCTGGGTAGGTACCGTAGGACCCACATTCATTTCGGGAATGACCTAATGTTGAATATTTTGCTTCGGTACAAATTTCACGTAGGCCTACATTGTCTCTTCGTCATTGGGTCATTCCCGAAATACTTTTATGTAGTACATAAACCGGGATTTTTTTACTTGACCAGTCATTTCTTACATAGATCATAGTCAACGTGAGCTCACCTCGACTATGATTTATGTAGTACATAATTTTTTATTCGGAATCCCTGACTGAAATTTTTCTCGTTCCCTAATACGACCCCAACGGACTAATCACACATCCAACGGATCAGATCACCAATTTTGGCTGATTAGAGTACTAGTACGAGTACTACGAAACACAACAACCAAATCGTATCAATAATATCATGCTTTATCTGCTAGTGTTGCTACTATGTGACAACGATGGAGGAGGAGATACATATTCTTCAGCTCTGTACATAATTTTTATATCGTGACATCATCAGCCAACAACAGCGATGGCACGCAGGTCGGGGGAAAAAAACTACAGCAGAAGTGAAGTCTTGGGGGAACTTCTACACACCCTCAAAGCAATCCTTCCTGCTGTTGGTCCTGAGGAATGGGCACAAGTGGTCCAAATCCATAACGACAACTTCCCTGATACTGACAGAAGTCTTCAAAACCTTCGTAGGAAATTCAACGATCTATATCGTAAAAAAATCCTACTGACAATCCAAATTGCCCCAAGGAAGTAAAGTTGGCAAAGAAAGTCACGTGGTTGATTAAGAGCAAGGAAGGAGTTGGTGACGGACAAGAGCCATAAGAAATGGAAACAGGATACCAGAACAACACGGAAGACAATGAATACATAAGTAGTGAGGACGACGTGGATGATGACGACTCTGACAATGATAACATTCCTCCAATAGTACCACTCGGTCAACCTTCGCAAACAACCACTCAGCCAACCCAACAGTCAACGGAGCCAACCCAACAGTCCAACGGAGCCTACCCAGCCAACGGAGCCAACCCAGCAGCCAACCCAGCAAGCAGCCAACACAACCGCCAGCTTCGTCAACCTTCCCAACCAACCCAAGAACCAGAACTCAATACACCAATCGCAATAAATGTACCACCAAGAATTGTTCCAAGCTCTCCGTCTAGGGTCAGCTTCCTCTTCTTCCTTTTCATCTCAATGGTTTGTTCCTGCTTCCTCTTCTCCCAGCAGCAAGAGACAGTACCACAGGAACACCACCAACGGACGCCAGGACATTCTTGATTTCTTGATAGAGCATACCGAGCTTGAGAGGGAACAAAGAAGAGAGGATCACCGGCTTGAAAGGGAACATAGAGAGGCTGCCTTCCAAGCTCAGAGGCAACAAACAGAGGCTGCCTTGGAATTGCTGAAGGCTGCCATAGTAGATGTTGCCACCATATTCCTAAACGGGCTTCGTCCCAACTCCAATTGAAATCCCAACAGCTCCAACTCCAACTCCAACTCGAATCCCCCCCCCCCTCCCAGCCGGTGATTCCACTTAAGGCTTTGGTTCCTGCTCAATAGCAGGAAGATCTGGAGTAGTTTCAGAATCGGAATCAAATAAATTGGAATCTGAATCCGAATCCTCAAATAACCAGGAAGGTGGATTGATGGTTTCATTCGAAACAACTGGATGATTGCTGGTTCCATGAACTGTCCCTGGATCATTCGCATCCCCCACTCTGATAACTGCCAAAGGGATGTTGCCTCTCTGTTCAAAAGAATAGCCTCTATGGTATTTGGATCATGCTGCGAACTTTGGACAAGGCATTCGAGTCTCCCTGTGGCAACCCTAAACGCAGAGTCAACACAAACCATTGCTTAGAACTTGAGGAACAGTTCTTCTATTTTATCATAAACACCATGATCGGCGAATTGTGCTGTCGTGTCAGGTACCGGGGCAGTTGTAACTGCAAATACGAAATTCTCCCATTGGCCGCAAAGACAAAGACTGCTGTTGGCATACATGTCACAGACCCAGTTGTTGTAATACCAACTCTGAATCAACCAATTCGAAGACTGCTGAATTTTGACTTTGAGTCCATTGGCTGCACCCCAGACACGGCGTTCTTTTAGTCTTGGGATATTTGGCACCAATTGCGCTGATGTATTCCTCCAAATTCTTCTTCGGTTGGAAGTCTAATCATTGCCTTTGGATGATTCTGCAATACAAACAAGAAGAACCTTTCTGGAGAATTTCAACCATTTGTACATAACAGTAGAGTTAAGTCCAAATGCCATTGACACAGATCTTGTGACAGATCCTCGTGTTCTAAACCAATGAAGTACTAAGACCAAGGCAGCATGCCGCATTTGCCTCATGCTTTCTTCCACTCCATACTCCATTTGCGTTAACCTTCCTCTTCCAAATAGCGTCGGTGTCTCTATCGACCGTGTAACTATCAAATGTTGGTTCAAGAAATAGACCTAGAAACTCTCTAAAGACCTCGTGGTCGTACACCGCAGCAGTTGAGAAGAGCCTGTTTGTTGCCAGAGTTGAATAGATAAAGAAAGCAAGACTCGGAATGATGACATAGGGCTATCCTTGGTGTTCTCCTATCTCTTTGATGCCTTTCTTCTGCGTCATCGTCATCATCATCATCATCATCATCATCATCCTCGTCTTCTAGAAGATACAAGCAAACAAGCAACTCAAGTGACATAGTCAACAGATCGGCGACTATTTATGTTGCCGGTTGAGTACCTATTCGCCGGTTGAGTCGAAACGTTGAGTCACTGAAAATGAAAAATTGGATCGTGAAGTCACTGAAAAATCTGAACGTCACTGAAAAATCTGAACGGATTAAACCCACATGTGTAATCGTATGAAGAAGACAAATTTGGCTATTATTATTGTCCATTACGATGAGATTCCACATTCCAAAATGAGATTTATACACTAACCCGCCAAAAAATCTATGTAAATTTTTCATTCCCAAAATACTAAAAACAGAGATCTGTGTACTACATAAAAAAGTATTTCGGGAATGACCCATTAACACCTAAACTCGTACCGGTACTTTGTATTATTTTTTGTTGTTGTTGTTAGAGCCAAAATTCACTGGGATCGGTAATTGGGAACAATACAGTTTCATGTATAGTGCTTTAATGAGTGATTCCCACCAGATGAAAGTGAATAGAATCAAAAGTTAATAAAAAGTATATAGAATGAATACTTTTTTATCACACCCAACCGACCAATACTTTTATTAACTGCCAAATTTGGAATCTGGAATCCCTAAAGAAGAAACAGTAACTGTCTGTTTAATCACTACCCGCGCCACCTACCGGCCTATTGCCTAAGTATTCAAGGATGGCGGCATTGATTTTCATGATTGCAATAAGTAATTTACTCACGGGCTTTTTATACGTACTCTTTTAAATGCACATATGGGTTCCAAGTGTTTAATTATCGATTCGGTCTTTGTTGGTGCATTGGACCACAAATCGATTAACCTAGTTTTGTTTGTAGCCCTAAGTGTAATTGTTTTTACCACTTAAGAATTTCGTAGTAGTGGAGGTGCGTTTGATTCTAAGGGAAGATATTCATACCGTACCTCTATACGGTGGTCCGGTTTACTGAAATGAGTGCAATGTTTGATTTTTAGATTCCATTGAAATCTATTCAGTGTTAAAAAAGTGAATAGAAACTGTCAGTCGATACGTATGGACTGACAAATTTTATTCAGAAGTGAATAGTAAATCTATGTAGAAAACACATACTACTTTTTATGTGTTTTTTTATTAATTATATTCGTTTTCATCTGGTGGGAATCACTCAATACCTGTAGAATTAGTACTAGAGACATTTCTGGAGGAGTTGCTTGGGAGTTGCCCTATCGAGCCCTGGTATCGTTGTCATTAGAAACAATTACTCCGTACACCGTAATCTTACGGTACGAATTCGTTGTTGCGAGTATCCAAAGTTCTCGTACGTCCGTATTCGGTACTGCACTACGGTACGGGATGGTGTACACGTTTTTTTTTGTTAGATCAGGCAGATCAGGCAGGTACCGTTCCGTACTAAGTAGTACCGTAGCTGCGCTTACGTACGTTGTACGAAGCAGGCATCGACGATACGAGTACTGTACGGTACCGTACGTACAATACTGTTAAACAAAGTCGAAAAGTTGGAACTGTTGGTAACCGAAGTAATTTATTAGCGGATGAGTCAAAATGACTTTCGTGACGTCTCATTTTAAGGGGATTGTCTCAATGCTACGATCCTTCTGCTTCCAGCCATCGAGAAAACCCGGCCGTACCAAAACCCCAACGGCGTTTTGTACTCGTGTTCATACCAACGAAGTACGGCCAGTAGTGTACGTGGATTCCTACCAGATTTTCGCGGTTGTTGTACGAGTATATACGTAGTTGAGCGGGAATGTTATGGTGCAAGTAGTGGTGCGAAATTGAGTTGTTTCCGCATGCTTACGAAATCGAGGAATACGTGTTATTACTATGGAACAAATTGAACCAAGGGTTATACTACTGATAACAACCGATCGTCTTTTTACCCCCGGAAAAAATTGAATAACAAAACGAATTAAGGTAACTGTACTTATAGCATCGACTGATAAAAGTCTGATATTCTCTGGACAGTGTAACATCTTTTTCTTTATCTCCAAAATTGTGAAAACTCATATTGATAATTATTCCCAGTTGTCATACAGTTGGGCACAGTACGGTAATCTTAACGTGCCCCCGATCATTCTTCCTATGTACGAGATATTCTACCGTACCGGCACGGAAATTCCCTTGCTCACGGTTCGTACCGTACGAGTAAGATTATCGTACGGTACTACGAGGGATCTTCATCTTACCAGTAAAGTACGAACGAGAACACCGTGAGTTGTTCTTGGAGCTACGTATTAATTGTTCCCCAATAGCCCGAGAAATATAAGCAAATTGTTTGTGAACGAAGATCTACTAGTAAAGTACAATTATTGCGTTCCCTTATGCATTTCTTCGACGTCATTTAGAGTTATGATACTTTTTTCGAATGCATTTCTCGAAGGTTGGAGAAGGTTCCGTTGAGCTCGTTCGTTTTTTGTATAACAAAAATGACATAAAAAAATGACTATTTGGCCTTAATCACATTACATTACATATAAAAATAATAGTTTGAAGATAATAGATAAATGAGACCTCCAACTCTATATCCGGTGAACAAAAATATATCTTTCATTTTCAGAATCAATCATACCGGTAACCTACCCCATCTTCCTTTCCACATGTGACAATAAAGCAACGGCTTTTCCTTATTTTCTTCCACAGGGTACTCGTACGCAAGAACATAGTCGTTGGTCTTTGAGGAGCGTGTCACTTTATCAACAGAGCACTTGATTTATGTGTTTAAGGGTTTGAAGCACGACACATAAATATATTTGTTTACCATGGTTCGTGGCGTAAAAAGATATCAATGATAAAGCTTACGGACAAGGCCCAATTAATGTCCTCAATTTTTAGTATTATTATTCCGGAAGCAGATTCCGGCATAGTACATCCCCATACGATGGAGCAAGATTCCTTTGCTGTCAAATAGGGTTTACTGAGGTATTGAACCGTGATTAGGAGGTGTTACAAAAGTTTCTGCACACTGAACTGAAACCCCTTCTCACACGTTTTCCACAAAACTACCGTAGACCAGCTTCAATTGGTTATTGGACACGACTGTAAAAATCCTCTGTAATATACCGTTCGATACTACTGTACGATAGCATTAGTTTTCGAAATAGCCGAGAGCGGGATAAGATTAGTATAACAACGCAACGCATTACGCTACAACTTTTGAAATAAGAAATAGCTCCAAGCTTCGAATCTGAATCTGAATCGAGTATAGCAACGAGTTAGTGATTGATTGACTTACTGACTGATTGACTGATTGAGTGACCCAGAGGTAAGAAACTGCGTGTGTGTCCCCCATCGGCGTTGCCGAGAGCAACGGCTACAAGTGGTCATTCCTTCGGGATCGAGTGCGACACTGTACCATTATCCTCCGTCGTATCGTACGGTATACCAAAGTCGATCCAGTTGGTTTCCCTCGTGTCGAGTACAGTTCTGATGCTGTCGCTAGGATAAACAATGACCGTTCTATTGTAAAACAAAAACGCATTGCAGTAGAGAGAAAGAGAGAGAGTTCGTTTCGCTTTCGCATTCGCATTCGCATTCGCATTCGCATCTTGATCCTCTGATTGCTTCACTAACTTCATTGCTTCACCTCACCTCACCTCACTTCCCTTCACTTCACTTCACTTCACTTTGTATCGCCTCCTGCCATTCCAGATACACGTATTTGATTGCTATTCATTACGACTACTGCCCACAATACAATACCAATAATAATGACAATGCAGAGACGCAACACATCGGGAAGCAATTCCGACACGCGGACCCTCAACAATCGCTCCTCGAGTGGTGGTGGTGATGGTGGTGGTGGACTGGGAGCCCTTTCCGCTGCCGCCAACGGTTCTTCCTCCTCCCCGGCAGCCGTTGCCGCTGCTACGACGGCCCTGGGACTCTTGACCGGCAACGGCGGTCTCGGAAGCAGCTCCGTGCTGCACCACCACCAGGATTATCCGAGCGCCACCTCGTTGTCGCGGAACGGAAGCCTCGGCTTTCGATCGTCCATGACCCCCTCCTCGGCATCGCTGGGATCCCACGGGCTCTGGGGGCGTTCGTTGACCCCGAGTTCCATCCCGTTGCTGTCCCCCTCGGAATTGGCCGAGGCAGCGGACGTCAATCACAACGATTCCATGGAATCCGTTTCCTTGCTAGCGCAGATGCGCCAGCGGATTCAAGAGGAGCAACAACAGCAACAGCAGCAGCAACAACAACAACAACAACGAGGAAAGTCCCAACAACCTCCCAAGAAACGACCCCGATCCATGCTAATGGGGGATTCCAAGAACGGCGACGAGGACCACTACAATAGCAGCAGCAGCAACAAGAAGGCATCTTACGGATCTGCTCTGGGATCGGGAAGCGCCCTCTCCCAGGGTCTCGGAAATCTCCTCTCGTTGCAGGGCGCCGGTGGTCTCGGCAACCTCAACGCCGGTCTCTCCGGCCTGGGCGGCGGCAACAACAGCAGCAGCAACAACAACAACAGCAACCTCGCACAGCTCGAGCAGTTGCTCCTGCGAAAACAACAGATCCACGAGTTGCAGCAACGAAAGCAATTCGAAGAAATGCAGCGCCTCGCCTCGTCGTCGTCGTCGTCGTCGGGATCACATTTCTCCTCCTCCCGGGAAAGCATCCTCCGGGAGAATGCCGTCCTGCAACTCATGCTCCAGCAGCAGCAGCAGCAATTGCAGCAAAATGGTGCCGCCAATTCCCTGTCGTCGCTCGGGGGAGCCAACTCCAGTTCGGCACTGGAGGCGCAGATCAAGGCACTCCAGCAGCAACAACGGCAGCAGCAGCAGCAGCAAGTGCAAGGCGTCCACCGCTCCGGCAGCGACAGCCTGGGCAGCAGCTCGAACGGCATCAACGGCGAGAAACAGCGCAGCAAGCTCTCCTCGGTACTCGAGGAGTCCGCGGTGCGAAACTTCATGGCCAAGAACAGCGCCAAAAACAGCGGCAGTTTTGGAGGCAGTCTCGGAAGCCTCGGCAGTCTAGCAAGTCTTTCCACCTCGCAGATCCACCAGCTGATGGCCTCTCGTCAATTGTTGCAACAAAACCAGCAGCAGCAACTGGACAACGAGGGAATGCCTCTTCCACCGTCCCTCGTTCCGGCGGTTTCCAGCATGGATTCCATTGCCATCATGCAGATGCTCCTGCCCAAGAACCGCCAGAGAAGCCAGGGTGGTGGCCAGGGTCTCGGCGGCGGCATCGGCATCGGAAACAGCATCAACATTGGCAAAAGCGGCGCCAACGCCCTGTCCTCGGCACTGATGCCCACGTCGCTGACCTCCAGCTCCTCGGCGTCGTCGGCATCGGCACTGGCGTCCCACCTGTCCTCCATGGGCGCGTATCCCTCGGTTCAGATGCCCGGCCTCGGCATCTTTTCGAGCCTGTCCGGGGGCAACGCCAACGCCCTCTCGGGCATGATCTCGGCCCCCCGCGGCTCCAGCGGCGTCCCGTCCTCCAAGGCGGGCGTCCACCTGGGTGGGCACGCCGGAGTCGGCAACGTCTCCCTCCACCCGAGCGCCTCGGACCTCATCTACGAACAGCGACGACTGGCGGCCGCAGCCGAGGTCTCCAACACGGTCCGGGATTCCACGATCGGCAAGCCCGCAGATGCCTTTGTCGGCCGCGATTCCGACGGCCGGGCGCGGGACCTGCCGACACTGCTGGTGGTACCCATGGACCACATGCAGCTGTCCTCCCACCAAACGCTGCTCCGGTACCAGATCGAGGTCTTCCGGGCCGGAGAGGAAGACACGTCGACGCACACGCGCGGCCGGAACAAGCCGGTCCAGCTGGGCCAGATCGGGATCCGGTGCCGCCACTGCAAGGTGCTGCCGGTGTGCCGGCGCAAGCGCGGGAGCGTCTACTTTCCACGGGCCGTCGAGGGATTCTACCAGGCCGCCCAGAACATGAACTCGACGCACCTGCAGACCGGTGAGTGCCCGCTGATGGGAGAAGCCCTCCGGCGGGAGTTTGCCAACCTGATTGCCACCCGGGGAGTCTCGACGGGTGCCGGGAGGGCCTACTGGGCCAAGCAGGCCCGAAAATTGGGTCTAAGGAACACCGACAACGGAATCGTCTTTGACAAACAGCGACCGGAGCAAGGAGAGGGAAGCGCGGGTGCTGCCGAAAGCAACAACGGTTCCAACAACGGTTCCAACAGCAGCGACAACAACAACAACAACAGCAACAGCAACAACAACTCTTCGAACAACAATAAAAACAGTAACAGTTAGGAGTAGTCAAAGGTGATGGATGGTGATGGTGAGAAAGATGGATGGATTGTTAGCAAATTCGAAATGATGGCACATGGGCACAATTTTCGAACTTCATCGAACTCTCATTACCACGAATGGTGCGATGGAGATGGAGTATTCCTTCCCTCGCTCGATACATTTTGTGGACTGCCGCGTTAATTAATCGCTAGAAGTAACAACCAATTTTGTACCTACCATAGACTCAATCAATTACAGTTCTGTCTTGCCTTTCGTGTTAAATACTTAACATGATGAAATAATTTTCGTTTCGTTCTTGACTCCTTCGTTATTGTTATTATTTTGCAATAGCATATTCTGGCGAAGGGTACCATTATTATTTTAATTCCCTTCGCCAGAATGTGCTAGCAATAAATTAATAGTTTCGTGCAATGTCAATGTCAATGGCATGGAAGTGTAGCATGCTCGTGCTCTGCACTGGTTGTGCTACAGTATTTCACTCCCAGTCTCACTCATAGTACTCTCTTTGTTTGTTTAGCAATTCTCGAACGTGTTCCCGGCTTCGCGAGTCGCAGGCTTCCGAGTTGAGAAACTTCGAGACTTCGTGGATGTCACAACGGGCGGTCGGACGCTCGCTGCAAAAACTGTCGCTGGAACCGAAAATATCGTCCGCCGAACCACCCTCTTCGAAGTCACAACGGAACCGGAAGGTATCCTCGGCCCTTCCGGCCGCCGCAAACTCGGCCAGGGCTTTCTTCTTGTACCAGTTCATCCCGTCCCGCTCAACGACCAGGTCCGCCGACAGGAGATTCCCGCTGAGGAATGTCTCGCCCGTCTCGGGGCAGACAAAGACGGAGGTAAAGGTCGGGATGTGGTCCCCGTCCCTCGCGTCCCGAATCGAGCAAAAGTCCCGTTTCGTAAAGGAACGGCTGTACTTCTTTTGGTATCGCTCGTTGAGGATCGACCGGGGGTTTTTGAACCTCACACTCTGGGTAGCAGCAGCAGAAGAAGAAGCGTCCTCGTCCATGCTGATATTGCTGGTGACCGTGACAGCTGGTCCTATCGGAGGTTGCTGCTGCTGTGGGGTGTATAGACCAGTGAGACCAGTGAGAGACGAAGCCGCCGTTCCACAAATCAAGCTCACCGAGGCAATGACTTCCGGCACAAAGTCCTGAGAAGTAGGTGTGATCAGTGGATCCATCATTTTTTGGTCAAATCCGGAAATGTCATCGCCGGCCGCATCTGCAAACCGACTGCTGCTTGCGGTAGTTCCGCGTTTTGGTCTTGAAATAGGAGGTTGGGGCGGGTGTTTTTGCTGCGGGTTCGAGATCCGTGGTGGGGCGGCGATGGAGGCACCGGTTTCGTGACCCTGGTGAAAAAAATCTTTGGAAAAGAGGCTGTTGCTTGGGCCCATGTTCTGATTGTCGCCTCCGCCGCCGTCGCCGCGCACCTGGTTCTCTGCTGTTTCTTGCGGATTATAACGAGAGGGAGGCGACGGGGAGGCAACGGTGGGAGGTTGTTTTCGATCGTGCTGTTGTTCGATGGGTGGACTCTTCCGGGCACTGCGCTTGGGAGGAGAACCGGGTCCATTGTGGCTGGTTGGGTTTTCCGGACCGTATGTTCCCTGGCTCCGATCTTCCACCGAGACAGGACTGCTTCCGCAAGTCGAAGAATTGAGCAGGATCTCATCGTGGTGATGAGGAGAGACGGGTCCGGCGCCCTCCTTTCTTTCGTCTGTGGGGATCACGTTCGGACGACCGTTGCCGTAGCTCGTCATTGTGATGTGTATGATACAAGATCGATGACTGCGGGAAAAATCGCTTGTCGAGATGCGTATCTAGGATGGGGCAACCAAAAACAAAACAAAAAAAAACAATCCTACGATCCGAACGGTCCGCCTTGACATCTTCCATGGAAAAAGATTATGCTCTCGCGGGTGAAGGAGGTGGGTCTCTCGGATCCACGACACTCACACTCACACTCGCACACTCGGGGACTTTGGAACTGTTGTTTCTTCGACGCGTCTTCACCCCAAAGTCTTGATGAATGACTTGTTTTTCAGGTTTTATTTCGTCCCTCATATTTGCGCTTGCGTACTGTATCGTACGATAAGGCTCCGGGCATGCGACTTTGCCGGCAAGTATGTACGAACCGTAGTGATGCGGCATGATGCGCGATGCGCGATGCGTCGAGCTTTCGAAAGTACCGGTACATACCGTACTGTATGAACGATAATAGATACAAAGAGTATCATCATAGTTAAGTGCGTGCCCGGAAATAGAGAACGCATTCTGTGTGCTCCACGTTCCACCCCGACACTCTTTGCTGTTCACCAGGTCACTTCAACAGATGATGTTAGTGTACAAGAGAAGTTGTACGGTACCGTCGTACACAAGGAATACTCCCGCGAATACCGTACCGGGGTACTGTAGGCGATTCCAAACAAGTACAACAAGAGGTTTCCGCGTTTCGTTCTCCGATACTGGAAAGAAAACAGAAAACACACACTGATTGGTGCCGGCACAGTACTAGTGAATACCATAATTAGTAATTATTGCTTATTTTTTCAAACCCGTGGATGATTCGTCGTTTCGCAGCACCAAGATTTATTGTACCGTAATACCGCCACAGATTTCTACGTATACGGTAATACCATAGTACTTGTACTATACATCCCAGGGGGCCAACCGGTTCGGTTTGTTTGCGGAATGATGTTGTTCGTACCGGTATTTCATTTGTAGTCTCGGTTTCTTTTATTACTATTATGGGACCCGATGACGACTTACATAATTAATCATCTTGTCTTCTTCGCATCGAAGAACGTCTCGGGATGCCATAATTACGAGCATAAACGACAGGACTGAGAACCACAATGGGCGATTCCCGAAAACACAGAATATCTGTGTAATTTAGGTCATGCACGATTGTGTGTATTTTGTTACTCAGTTTTCGGCTTTTTTACTCACATTACCGTTTTTAAGTGTTTACGAGACCCCCTCGTAAACACTGATTTACACACAATTCTGTGTCTCCATTTGGAATCCATGACTGCACCTTTTTCATTCCCTTGTTAGTAATCCAACGGACAGTCACATAAAAGAACAAAAACTTCCAGTCACAGTCCAACTCGCCAATTTCAATCATACGTACAACCGACACCAAAAATTGAAAAGTCGGAACAACAACATTTTATCAAGTAATTATACGGTTTTTTTCGACGATGAAGAGTAGGCCATATCGCCAGTTCCCCATACATTCATCATGTTGCCAGCAAAGAGGGGTCCAACGAACTACACCTCAGACGAACTCAGGTCTCTGTTGAAGAAGATATTTTGTGTTAACCCTGCTGTCTCTAGTGAGGAATGGAATTTTGTTATAGAAGAAGCTCATAGAGATGCTTATCCTGATTCCCAAAGGGAAGGAAAATCCATCCGCCGCAAACTAAGCAATCTCTATCGCCAAAAATTCCAACTGGCGATCCAATATGTCCCTGGCAAGTAAGGGCAGCAAAGGCAATCAAGGCAAGGATGCTTTATAAGGCAAATGGTGGCGATGGACACAAGCAGTATGACATGTCACAAGGTTATGAGGAGAATGTGTTTCTTTCTATTGAAGAGGAAGACCTTTTTGGCAAAGACGATGGCGGCTTTCCCCTTCTTCCTCCTCTTGGTCAACCTACTCAACAACCAACACAAGAACCAACTGCTGTCGGTCAAAAATACACGTACAGTACTTACGTACATTCTACAGCGGTTATATCCATTCTACACTTGAAAAGTTACTTATACTCCTCCAGAGATAAAAATGACTTCAAGTATCCAGACATTTAGGTCATATCATGTGTTCTCTGTCTTATGATGAATTGCACATGATCTATGACCAGTTTAGACTTCCCTACAACACAAATATTACAGGGATACCGGTCCACTACATGAAATAGAACAGTAACAGAGCAATCTCACGATATGCTCACTTCTCTTTAAATTTAAACAATTCGTTATACCTATCCGGTCGATTTTTAGAGTAACAACAGGTTATAGAGCCCTTATAACTCACACGATTGCTGCCCATCCGTAGGATTGTGTATACCTTAAGCTATATCTATCTCCGCCCGTTCAGCACCTCAACTGTTTGGTTACCGCCAGAGGACACTTGTAGTGACGCCCATCCGTGTGCTACTCTTAGGCCTCCACTCCAGGTTTCACCGGTCTTGTTGCGTGCGGCGCCTCCCTCTTGTGGGCTGCACCCTTCTTGTTCCTTGCGGCACCTTCCTCCTAAGGGCCGCACCCTGGACGTACATCTTCCTTCTGTTCCCTGCTTGTGGATCAGGGGGTGTACTCGTATCACAAGCCTTGTAACCCACAACCAGCTCTCTGGATTACAGCAGTTACAAGATAACAAAGACCGCCACCATCTTTACTAAAAGCCCGTTGCACCGGACACGCCGATTGCAATCATCCATACCATAAACTAATGGAATTTTTGTCATCTGCCAAAGAAGAATCCACCACAGTTTGCCATTCCCCTTCACAATATGGCCTGACATTGACCAAGAATGGTCCAATTGTTCCCTCCGCCGCTGTTGCTGTTGCTCACACTAACAAGACATCCTCTAATGAAACGTTCAACTCAGTACTAAATAGTCAGGTAGTACACAATTTATTTGTTCCACCAATTGATAGAAATGTAATGGAATCACAGTTGTTTCCTTCAGAAGACAACAGCAACAACGATGACATGGTTATTCATGAAGAAAGTTGCCTTCCTATTCAGAACAATAGTGGTATGAATGCTGCGGAACCCACCGCATCCCAAGCAAACATCAATAAAAGAGAGCAATTGATCCGATCCGGTGTTTCTTTTTCACCTACCAATAGGCTCATTGCTGAAATAAAGCTCATGGATCTAATGACAAAACACAAGTTACCTAATACGTTCAAATCTATTTTTCAATGGGCAAACGAATGTCAAAATATTCATGGTGTTGACTTCAGCACTACCTTCCCCTGCTATCGAGAAGCCATATTTAGTGAAATCAAGTCCAATTTGGGTATTTCAGAGACCAAGTTCGAGCCACACATAATTAACTGGTTACCTGGCAATTTACCCACCCAAATATTTGTTGGATCCTTCCCAGACGCACTTCATTCCCTTCTGACCAATAAGGAATTGATGAAAGAAAAACATTTGTCTTTTCCCAATGTTGAGACTCCTCTTTCACCCAAAAACAACCCACCAATCACCAACAAAACATACATAACAGAACTACACCACGGGTCTTGGTGGACAGAATCGTGGAAGCAGATCTGCAATGAAAATGAGGAAATCCTTGTTCCGATCATTTTCTACATGGATGGAATCAGCTTGGATGCACATGGCCATCTGTCACTCACTCCTCTCAACATGACTCTTGGTATTTTCAATACTGAAGCAAGAAAACGACCTGACGCTTGGACCACAATTTATTTTCATCCCAACACTGAAATTGAGAGCATAAGACACACAAAAAAACCCACGGCAAAAGATAATATTCAAAATCTACACACTGCGCTGGCATCGGCTTTGCAATCTTTCAATGTGAAATGCAGGGCGGGTTGGAGTGGGATTATCTTCCGTATGCAGGAAAAGTGTTCAAAGTGAAAATGAAATTTGTGATTGCATATGTTGTTGGTGATACAGAACTTCATGACAAACTATGTGGAAAGTATGGATCCTACACAGAAAAGGTGAATAAATTGTGCCGACACTGTACATGTCCGACACATGTCATCCATAAACCAAAAGCCCAAGTGGAGGAACAGACCCAATTCTGGGTTCCAGAAGATTTCGAACCCCCCCCCCCCCCCCCCCCCAAACATTTCTGCAAGGGAATACAAGGAGTACTTCAAAAGCATTTCCCACCATCCCATAAAAAATGCTTTTCACAGCCTCAATTTTGGTAGTAATGTCAACAACATTCACTTTGCTACTCCCGGTGAGTGTTTGCATATGCATCAACTGGGTGTAGCACGTCGGGCAGTAGAATCACTTGATTCTTTGTTAAAAGGGAGTCCTAAGTGTTGGTATTTCCCTGATTTAAACACCAATGGCACATCAGGTACTATTGGTTCACTTGCGCAGTTATACGGCGGCCTTTTGTCAAGACAATTGGACCGCGATTTCCCTAGAACAAAGTTTTCAAGTCAGCTTCTCTCCATCACCAAAAAAAAGGGTAATGATTATTCAGGAATACTCATTTCCATTCTGATCACGCTTTGTTCGGATGTGGCAATAAACTATTAAATTCCTTTCGTGACCAGAAGTACCAAAGCTACCAAAGGGTAGATTTCCTATGCGCATGAATCAATGAGTCCCGTATTCATCTAAATAATCGATTCCCACGGCATATTGGTTCCCACGGCGCATCGATTCCCACCGCGCATAAACGGTGAGCAATCCCTGTCTTACGATATTGCCACTGTTCTTCGGTGAGCAAACTCTGATTTCATAAAATATCACACGAGCTACGGGAGCAATTCCTGACCTTAATGATAAACATTTCATGGAGTCTTCCTAACGGAACAAGAGAAGAAAACCGTTGGCATGTGATTCTCACACAATACATATACATGCATACAAATATATATGGTCAACGACTAATACATGCACGGAAATAATCAGCGAGTAATCTCAGCACTACGCAACAGCAGTTGCAACGTATTCATCTCAATAAAAGAGATATCTTGCATTTCGGCAAGATTTCACTTTATCTCATACTTTTAACATTCAACTGATTTATATCCCAAAATTCACACTAGTTGCTACCAACTACCTGTAATCTACATACTAAGGTCTGTCTCGCTGCAATCTGAATAAGTCACAGCAAGAGGAGATCTGGCGTTTCCCTAGTCTCGCCTGTAGTCCGATTATCCGTTGCCGAAAGTATCCAAACACAATTGTCACGCGTAGAGTACAATCGTTCGTCTACTAACACACTAACACAGCGTTGCTGTTCGTCAGAAGCCCTTGAATCAGACTCTCAACGAATCGGATTCAGAAGGAAAATAATAGATTAACAGTCGCAAGCTCTAAGAAGGCTTGCACAAAAGAAGGAACAGGAACGGAATTGAACACAATCCCTACGCTGGCATATGCACATCGCACATCGTACACGAAGCAGTTCCCATTCTCAGTCACCACGCAATTCTTTCCAAGGCTCCGAACCACCACAGATGCCGAACATACCGTTGATGCCCGGCAATGCACTCGGAGGCAAAGAGAAGAATGACGCCGAAGTCACCACTATCGAACGCTTTCCCAGCTTCGATGCTGATATGAGAAAGATACTCATATCATTACTCAACGTAACAAGTGAGATTACTAGCAAGTTGTGCCTAGCTCTCAAAGAAGGCGGATTATGCGAGTGGAAGTCGTTCCTCGACGCACTTATCGAACCGGATTTTGCACGCGAACTTACCTATATGGAGCAAGGATTGGCAACGCATATCCCTCGATCCATCCAAAGGAGCATAGAAGCACTTGTGGATTTCGCCATCGACCTACAAGAAGAAGGTGTCGACCTAGAAGAAGACGAGAAGGACTGGAAAGATGTAAAGTCATATACATACAAGGAATTCCAGGCATTCCGTGAAGAGCGTAAAGAAAGTGTGTCGTAACGAACAACAAATGCAATCAGTCTTGTGACCGATTGATTTAGTGAGTAGAACAATCGATGTTACAGTTCATTTGACCTTGTCGGTGACGATCGACAGGTTAATTAATCGTCGTCAAATTACTCGTCGTATCGTGTAATTTCAAGCATACAAAACACATGTAATTCTTAAGACACAAAACACACGCAAACCATCTTCGATTGGTCTTTCTTAGTGTCGTATTACCGTGTAATTCACCGTGATATTCTCATTGGAATATCACAGTATTTGTACCTTATTACGTAGAATTAGTACTAGGTTGTACATAGATTTTAGGGCATGATGGTGTTTTAGAGTTGTTAATTCTTCGAAGAGTGAGCTGTTGGGAAAAATTCCCGCTAAGAGGGAATCCACATAAAAGCACCAACGATTATTCACTCATCAGGTTAATAACCTTACGAATAAGGTTATTTCCTTCTTTATGACTTTTCGTACGATATGCCCGCAAAAGACGTATGAATACGCCTTTACACGGTGAATTCTTTTCAGTCCCCTTCAGTCGTAAATCCTCCAACCGTTAAGCGGCTGGATTCTATGACTTAACCTATTCATCGTGAGTCGTTGTCGTGTTGAATACCAAACTGTATCCAGTCTACCATCAGAGGCCCTATCAAAAGAAATGGGGCGGCGTTTTTGCCTTTCATTCTGGCTTGTATCATGGCATTTTGCCCTGATCCTTGCCGGTTTGATATATTATTTCATGGATCAAATTATCCATTTTCGAAATGCTCATTGCAGATCGGCTTATTCCATGATCAAACAAATCAACTTGTTACTTCAATCGAACGATCGATCGAACATTCCATCGAATGATTGATTTTTTACTTTACCACATGCAACGAGAACAATGTTCTCTGAAAACAGCGCCACTCATTAGCTTTGTAAACAAATCAGCAATATTTGTTGAACCTGGTTCCTTTGCAACTCTGATAATTCCTGCTGCAATCGATTCACGCGCTTTGTGGTATGCAATGCTGTTGTGCTTCTTCTTACATGGGCTTTCAGGTCGTGTAACATTTGTGACAACTGAATCATTATCACAATACACATTTGTGCTCCCATCAATTGGAACACCCATCATTCTCAACTTGTACCTTAGACCTTCAACCAATTCGATTGCAATTTTCAAAGCAATGATTTCAGATCCAAACGTTGATGTCTCAACTGTTGTTTGTCTTTTGGAAAACCAAATGATCGGTGCATTATTAATGAAGATAATAACACCAGTATGAGATCTCCTTGTTGCCTTGCATCCAGCATGGTCAGCATCGACAAAACAGCTCATCGTCACATGTTTTCCCAAAGCTTCAGGCATATCTGTTGGTATGACTTCAGCGGCACCAGGATAAAATTCAGACCAGTCACATTTTTGAAATTTACTTTCATCAACACTTGGTACAGTATCATCAAAAACCAGTTTTGACCTGTTGTACTTTTTCAAATATGCAAATATATGAAACAACTGATTCAAATGCCCGATCCTTGCCTGTGCCAAATACCTTGACATTAGTGATACTGGCATTACTATGTCAAGTCTTCCTAGTTCACAAATCCACCTGAGAACTCCAATTAAACCTTGATAGTAATTTTGCAATTCAGGGTTCAATTCTTCTGATATATCAATTTCCGGTCGGTAATCATGTGACAGTGGACTAGATGCTGATTTTGGTAGATACTTGTAGCCATATTTTTCAGTTCCTAACTCTTGTTCGACTGCTGCAACAGCTTTCGCTGTGTACTTAGTGCTTGATAATGACCATCTTGGCTTTGAATCACCTTCAAAGTAGAATTTCCCAATATCAGCTCCCAAATATAGAGTTGGCTCTTCAATTGTATCATCCTTCAATTTGAACTTTCGTTCAATGTTTTCAAGCTGGAACTTTGGATCTTTGCCAGAACATAGGATATCATCTACGTATGCAATGAGCATTGCCCAGTATCTGGATCCATCTTTCCTGGTTTCAATCCTTAAGTGCACATCCGGGTCTGCCTTACAAGGTGAATATCCAAGATCTCTCAAATGCTGGGTGAGGTATGACCTGAAAGATGCACCAGCAACCGGCAGTCCATACAATGCTCGGACGATCTTGCAAGGTCTTCCTGCAAGGTGAGGTGGAAAACCATCTTCTTCTCTCGCTTTTAGGAAGTATTTCTCTTTAATCGGGGCTGTCAAATATGCATTTTGAATATCTGCTGAGAGAACCTTCAAATCATTCAGCGCTGCCAGCAGAAAGAATATTCTTACTGAGTCTCGACTGGGAACCGATGAATAAGTATTTTCTTTGGCCACTGCAGGGACTTTGTGACCGTCCCCTACCAATCTGGCCTTCCTTGTTAGGGACCCAAGCTTGATGTCAAAAATCATGTGGGTTGTTATCTGTTTATGGCCAACTGGAATAACATCATCATCAGAAAATTCAAACGCTGCCATATTATTTGTCATTTCCTTGTGAATTGCTCTTTCCCAGTGGTCGGTCCCTGTTTTCTTATCAATAGCCAGCGCTTGTTTGATTGAATGTGGCAATTCAACTCCATATTTGTGAGTCTTCAACCAATACTTTGCTGTTTTGGCCGCTTTAAGGATTCGATCCTTCCTCCTCAAAATTTTGTGCACCCACCATCTGAAAGCTGGTGATTTTTCAAGGTTATTGTTAACTGCATACTCGGCTAATTGCACTGGAAATGATTCTTTCACATCACTTAACTTACACCACGATTCAGTGCCATCTTTCCAACTGGCAAGAATTCTCCAACCCCTAGTTGTCGGCTTATGGGTTTTCCTGCCATTTTTTCCTATGGTCGTGGCTTCATCATCAGTTAGTGCAGTGTTGTCGCATTCATGGTCAATGAGCTCATCTAGTAGAGTGAACATCCTCCCGTCATCATCAACAGAGCTGTATAGGCTTTCTGCAACAATATTTGCCGTGTATTCCTCCATGGTGCCATCAGGTAGTTGCAATTTATACAGCCTCGTGTCTAGTATGGGATTCTCATTTCTGATTCCTATTGGTCTGTTTTGCAAGTCGCGAACCCTGTCCTTGACAACGCACCTGAGTCTTTCATCACCTCTTTCAATGATCACTTCATTTCCCAGATATTCATCTGGTTCATCAACATCTTCTACCGATGCTTCTGGCTCAGCCATTTCGAGTTTCATATCCGGTGTTTTTACTGGTTGATTCTCAAATAGCTCTATTTGGGGCTCTGGGTAGTTTTCCTGGAAGAATGATGCGCTGTCCTTGACTTCATCTCCAATCTTGGATTCAATTGATTTGTCAATGGCTTCCATTCTTCTGAGGATATCTCTGTCCCGCCATTCAAATTCCTTGACGGGTCTTATTGAATTTGTAGATATTGGTATTGCTGATTCGGTCAGGAGCCAAAAACAATCCCCCCCACCTACCCTATTTCCACAGGGACCCAACCATCGCGCCAGCCTTTCAACACCTCGGGTGGAAGAATCACCTTTTTCATAATAAAACACAAAATCATACCATTCTGATGAAGTATATAATGTAATATCGGGTCTATAGCCATGGACCAATTCAAATGGGGTTCTCCCCATTGAAGAAGGGTTGTTGGAGGCTGTTCGCTGCCTGATATTAGCACATAGTTCACCACAAAATGACCATAATCTTCTCGGTGACTTCTTCTTTGCAGACTTGGTTGTGATTGCACTACCAAGATGGCCAATCGCTTGTTCTGCTCGATTTTGGAATGGGCAATGTGGCTGGATAAATGTCTGATGGATATGGTTGCGCTTTACAATTGAATTCCAGTGTGTTTTGTAGGTTCTTGGGGATCCTTGTTCTGGCGCACCATCAGAAATCAAATGCTCTGGAATTCCAATTTCATGAATAAATGTCTTCAGTCCTTGGTGGGCTTGTGATTTGTCCTGTATTGGTATAAATACTTCAAACCCATTTCCATTTGTAAAGATCTGTGCACATTTTTCTTGCCTCATAATACTCGTGGTTCTTGCATGCCATGTATCAGTGTACCAGGTTCCTTGTGCGACTCTCTTGTTCCTGAAGCGCTGAGTAGGCAGCCGCTTCATCAATGGTGATTGCAAATTCCTGAGTGCCTTCTGTGTTGTGACTTTCAATGTCTGCTCAGCTTTCTTAAAACTAATGTTCCAAGTTTTGGCTAAGCGTTCACAGTCAACCTTGTTTGGACCTTCAATTGTTATCACTGATGGCCCCCATTGATTTCTTCTGTCAAGAGACCTCCTTTCTAGTGTATTGTCCATTTCTTGCAAGCTAGGGGCCTGTTTTGATTCTGCTTCAGGAGCTTCCATAAAGTCAAATTCTGTATCATCAAACAAAAATTGGTCTACCCTTCGCGCGCTTGAAATGTTCCTTACTGAAGAAATCCGATGAGCAATATTTCCATCTGTTGCAATCTGGCATTCAGTTAGCATTCTCCTTGTGGATACTTGATGAACCCTCATCAGTTTGCATTGCTGCATGACACTTGGATGCCGTTCTTTTCCTAAGCTGGTCTTGGGAAGTTTATTTGTAACATTACTAGCAGGTTCTGTTACAACCGAACTTTCCTCCATTGCTTGGTCCTCTTCGGTTGACATAGCTTGAAGGCTGAATTGGTCCCCTGAAATTGGATCTCCATTGTCAATGGCTAGCTCGGCCATCCTGAACTTCAGTGAATGTGGATCCCAGGGGGTATCATTTGTTGCTATCAAATGTTGACATTCGTCAAGTTCAATTCTTGTGGGCTTTCTTGTGGGGAAATATGAGATCACGTTTCTCATACTCAGTTTGATAAAAACTTTCTTCGGATCATCATCCTCCATTGGAGTTTGAATTGTAATTCCATGCTTGGATCTTGGATCAAATTGGCGAGGTGTCTCTTCAACAGAGTTGAAATTGCAGTCCCTCACTTGATTTGGGCATATCAAGCTGTTTTTCAATTTGTCCCCAAAGTACAGTGCTTGATGGAACACTATGATATATACTTGGCCTGATGTTGGATTCGTCCATGCAGTCGCACAGCTTCCAATGGGGATTTTCTTGATGGGCTTGTATTCTTCAGAAAAAGGTGCAACATCAACGTGTGTTGTGATTTGATCAGGATTCAGCAATACCATATTGCTTCCTGCTGCGGTAGTATCTGCATGTGAGTCTAACTCACAATATCCTTCTTCATTTTCCCCATCATCAAAACCTACAGGGACATTCATCTGGTATAATGACCGGCTCACCATTTTTAACAATTTGTGTTCTAGTGATAGTGTCCGGTTATTATGTCATTTCTTAGATTTTGATCCAAAACTGTCACCCGCGCCTTCATTTTCAGTTTCTTTCTTTTTGGTCTCAGCAGCCTTGAGATTTCTTTTCTTTTTAGCCTGTCTCATTTGGTAAAGCTCCTGGCGCTGTTCTTTTGACATTGTTTTATAAACACTTGTTGGGTAAGGCTTGCACTCAACTTTTCCTGTAAAAGTTCCAGTTGTCTTTTGCTTTTTGTTGCTGGTTGTGCCCATAGAATACAAACTTCTGGAACCTCTTTTACTCTTCCCTGTTGCAAGCTTTTTCAATCCAAGACGATTGGTGAATAGAATCAAACATTCATTGAAGTTGTCACGATAGTCTTTGCTCTCATCAATTGCATCTGCTTTTGCAGCATCAAGTCGCTCATCACTGATTGAATTGATAAAATCCCAGACAAATCTTCTTTCATTATGATTCTTTTCGAATCTCAGAATTGTTCCATGAAAAGCAGTCCAATTTCGCTTGTGCTTGTTCCAGTCATAACCCTTGGAATCTCCAGTGTAGTGTGAATCTTTCATATCCTGATATGTCTTATTCAGAACCATAGTGATATTGGTATCAGTGTAAGCATGTTGCATGAGAGAAATGAAAGCGTTTCTGGCATTACCAGAATTCAGTGCAGTGTTTTGGAAATGTGCCACATATTCCCAACCAGGACCTTTTCTAGTTGCATCACACAGCAACCTCCAGACGACGTTGTTGTCCTCGTCGTACTGGTGACCTGACAGTACGCCACATCTTTCATTGTAGTCGCTCCAAGTTGGATAAGTATCTGTTGTACTTTGCCCAACTGTTCCAGCCCTGGCTTCATCCGTAACTTCTTCCTTTTCTTGGGGTCTTATGACATACAAGATTGGGAATCCCTCAGAGTTGAATCTGTATCTCAGGTTTTGTCGGAAGCCTTCCTCCCATTCCCTGAATTTTGTGAGATCCTTTAGCTCGGGTGGAGTTGCCTTTTCCTGTGATTTCACACTTGATTCCATCATCTTGATTCTGAATTGCTGCAGTTCCAGGTTGTTTGGGTTTGCTTTCCAGTCGATAGCCCTTGGCTTGACTCCAATCAATGGTTGATACCGGGCCCAATTTGCCCAAGTTAGGAGCCTCGATGACAGCCTGTTACCATAGTGGATACTTTTTGGATTAGGACAGTCCGGACTGATAGATTTCAATCCGTGCATGAACGATTTAATGCTTTCCTTGTTGAGGTCTGTAATTTCACGGATATTAGACATCCCTCCCCTCATAATTTCTTCAGCTGATTCATAGTTGATACCAAAATCCATTAGGCTGCTCCTGAAAGCAAGCTGTTCTGGGTTCAGAGATCTACCATTGTTGAATCCCCTGATTTTTATCCTGGGTTGGGATGACCTTCTTCCCAGCCGTTCAGCTCTTGCGTTCTCTGCATTTTGGTCAGCATCGTTTCCTTCATCCTCATCATTTTTGCTATCCGCGTCATCTGGATTCACACCCTTTCTTTCTGCATCTCTCATTGCCCTGACTCTTTTCTTTATTTCTTGGTCGATGATTCTCTTCATGGTTGAGTTTGATTCTGGGTCCCCAAAGGCCCTTTCCATGACTTCCATGATTTTATCTTCCAAATCTTCCTTTTCTTGCATACCTCTTCCATTGTTTTCATTAGAATTCTGTGAATCGTCATCGTCTGAATCGTCATCGTCATCCACTTCCATTTTTGTTTCTTCCATGTCGCCGTCCGCTCTAGTTCGTACCATGGTGATGAATTGTGTATTCTAATTGGTCGGATGGTCACTTTGAAGAGAGTTTTCGGATTATTTGGAGTATTCGATAGATGATATTCGATGGAATATTGAATATTCAATCGATGGTGGTATGTGGTGGAAGAGTGTAAGAATCGAGGGTTGGATGTGAGAGATGGGTATTAATCGTTTGTGACTGCCGAGTGATTTGTATTGTATTTATCCGGATCGAATTTTCGTTCCGGTTTTCTTTATATTTGTGTGAGCTTTTGCTTTTGTTGCAAATCAAGATTGTGAGCTTTCCTATCCTTTCTCGGGATTTTGCTCATTCTGTATTTCTGTGGTGAATTTCAAAGATTGTTTGTTTCCTGAGAATTTAGTGTTCTCCTTTTAGTGTTCTCGACGATCTTTTCGCGATTTGGTGTTCTCATATCTTTCGATTTTTTCGTTCTCGCGGGCAGATGCTCTTTGCAATCTGTTCCTTCCGGGCAGATGCTCTTTGCAATCTGTTCCTTCCAATCTGTTTCACCACAGAATACTTCAGGCTCAATCTTCTGGCTCAAGTCGTTCTTGTTTTCAGTGAAAGATCAGTGTTCTCAGATTGGATATTGATTCCTTTCAACTGATGCCAACCTGGGCGGCCCTTTCGACTGAGCCGTCCAGCTTCTTTTCCCTTGCTTGTTTTGCTGGATCCCGAAACCCGGTGGAGCCACCACCTTGGTTCGGTTCTTTGGTCTCTTCTTTCAGGGAGACCGCCCTGGTGTTGGTCTATTCCAGGGCTCCACAGGCAACTGCCTCTTTTACATCCTTGAGGGTTGATGCCGGTAGCTGATCAGGCTAGTCCGGATTAGTCTTCGAGCTCAACTGCGTTTCGATGGAAACGCCGTCCTCCACAGCTTGTAGAGTGCTGTGGGTCTGATAAACTAAAGAAAGTGTGTCGTAACGAACAACAAATGCAATCAGTCTTGTGACCGATTGATTTAGTGAGTAGAACAATCGATGTTACAGTTCATTTGACCTTGTCGGTGACGATCGACAGGTTAATTAATCGTCGTCAAATTACTCGTCGTATCGTGTAATTTCAAGCATACAAAACACATGTAATTCTTAAGACACAAAACACACGCAAACCATCTTCGATTGGTCTTTCTTAGTGTCGTATTACCGTGTAATTCACCGTGATATTCTCATTGGAATATCACAGTATTTGTACCTTATTACGTAGAATTAGTACTAGGTTGTACATAGATTTTAGGGCATGATGGTGTTTTAGAGTTGTTAATTCTTCGAAGAGTGAGCTGTTGGGAAAAATTCCCGCTAAGAGGGAATCCACATAAAAGCACCGACGATTATTCACTCATCAGGTTAATAACCTTACGAATAAGGTTATTTCCTTCTTTATGACTTTTCGTACGATATGCCCGCAAAAGACGTATGAATACGCCTTTACACGGTGAATTCTTTTCAAGCGTGCCCAACGCTTACGTAACGAATCTGCTCTGAACCCACCACCTCCTCCGGCGGGAAGTAACAAAAAGTCCCCTCAGCAGGTAAAGTACGAATCATGGTGCCGAAAAGCACGAGATGAAAAGTCCTTTACACCCCTCACGAATGACTCGAGATTCGAACACTGGCTCGTCGGTTTCAAAGCTAAACTCGAGGCATACGACATCGATACAGAGACATTCCTCGATGAAACTTGGCCTCCAGCCACGCTTGTGGGTTACACCCGTGATCTCTACGTCAAACAATGTGCTTTCTTCTGGGTACTAATGTTGGAAGTCTTCAAGAGTGACCTTTCTGCATCATGTGTACACAGTCATTCTACCACTCGTGATGGACGCAAGGCCTACTTCGACTTCGTAAACCTTCATAGCCAATCAAAAGCAAAGGTATACGACAACTCGACTCAGCTACAAGCGTTGCTCAAGTTGAACCTCAACAATTGGAAGGAATCCAAAGTGAAATTCATCACACATTGGTTTGACGAATTGAATCACCTCAACAAGCTCCGTCCTCCCAACAAGCCCCTTGAGTACCATACCGTAAAATCAGCATTGTGTCAGGCATGCTATTCCAGCTTCCAGCTAAGCGAACAGTTTGCCAAAGTCAAGGATCCAGGTGGGACGAATAGCACCGTAACGGATGCAGTTGCCGAAGCCGCTGCTATCCACAATCTTAAAATCACGCTTTTACTCGAAGCAACTCGACTTGATTCCCAGTCTGCGATGTCTGCTCCTCGGTCGACCGTACGTGCACACGTTCATGATTTCTCTTCTGACTCGATCCAAAACCATGAGGACTATGCTCTCCCCATCGAATTTGAAGGAGACTATCAAGATTATGCTGTGTTCAAGGCTGGACGTACCCCTGACCCTACCACAAGGTTGCCTACAAACATATGGAAGGCCTTGTCACGTCAGGACATGAAGAGTTGGCTCAGTTTTTCTCCGGAAGGCAAGAAAATCGTGGTTGCCTCATTGCGACACGACTTACTTAACACGGACCAACCTGACCCCAACAGTGTCAAACCCATTACCCGGAAGGCATACCAACATGAACACTCGGTATCTTTCCAGGAAGACGGTACTTCGACCAAGGATGAGCATGCCAATTCCGCAGCAGACCTACATCCTGCTGTAGAGAATGATCGTAGAGGCGTTTTCCATGCATCCCTAGGAGTATACAAATCCACGACCTCCTCGTCTAAGGACCAGCGACCTCTCAAGTCTTCCGTGTCACCCGCGCATCCAGCTCGATTCCTTTCAAACAACCCTGACATTCAGTACAAAAAGGACGGTGACACCCAAATACCTGTCGGAACACCATCGTATTCCGCCAATTTTCACCAGTGGTATACTCCCGAGGATGATCTCACCTTTCCTAATGATGGTCCCGTAACGTCATACACATACCGTATACACAAAACTACGGTTACTAGCCCTGGTTTTGCCATGGTCGATCGCGGCGCAAATGGCTGCATCATCGGTAATGATGCGTGTCTCATCTCCAAGGATATTCCACCACGATATGTTAACATCACCGGCATTAACAATCATCAGGTACAAAACATTCCCATTGCTACATGCGGAGCATATTCCATGTCGAACAGAGGCCCCGTCATTCTCATTTTCAATGAATGTGCCTATACAGGACGACATCCTTCTATATTGTCATCCGGCCAGATGGAAGCATATTTTTCCACTGTAGACGACACGTCCATCAAAGCAGGCGGAGGACAGGTCATCACCACCTCCGATGGCTATGCACTGCCTCTTAGCATACGACACGGCTTACCATACCTTGCGATGCGAAAGTATACGACTGTTGAATTTGACACGCTACCACATGTTATCATGACGTCCGATAAGCATTGGGACCCATCTGTTCTCGATACCACGATCAGTGCGAAGGATGAACAATTTCTCCAGAAATATCCTCCCCAACCACAGCAACTCCCCTATGCCGATTACGACGAATATGGGAACCCACGCTGCCTTGAAGGATTCGATATATCTGTTTCTCCCGGGTCCTCCACGGTCACATCCCTCAGCTCGTATTCCAGCCATTCCACCCGATCTCCCTTTCTTCCGATTGATGATCATAGGACTAACGATCGTTCCTTTTGGCTTACTTCCACTGACTACGCTCATCAAGAACGTCTCGCATGCTGCGCGCCAACCGCAGTCTCTGGAACAGTCACTGCGTTTCCGACAGATTGTACAGCCAGTGACACTACACGCATTGCAGCTACGCCCCGCGAAAGATACCCCAACGAACATGACTACTTATCCCTCAAACCTTTCTTTTGTTGGGTTTCCACCGATCGCATCAAAGCTACTTTTGAAAACTCAACCCAATACGGTTCGTTAGCGGTTAGCCCTGATGGTAACATTTTCAAACGATTTCATTCCCCTCAACCGGCCATGAACGTTCGCCCCTTCAATGACGATGTTATGTCCGATGCAGTCTATTCAGATGTCCCAGCAATTGATGGTGGATTCAAGATCGCTCAGATCTTCTTTGGCCGCAAATCACATATTATTCACGTTGAAGAAATGCGTACCACCGGCGATTTCCTATCCTGCTTTCAGAACTTTGTTCGAAAATGGGGCAGGCCCATCCGCCTCCTTTGCGACCACGGTAACTATCAATCAAGTAAGAAAGTCATGGATTACCTCAAAATGTTATGGATTGGACTCTGGCAAAGTGAACCGTACCATCAACACCAGAATCAATTCGAACGACGATACCAAACGTTCAAACGCATTGTCAATCGCGTCATGGATCGTACCGGCACACCGCCACACATGTGGTTACTGTGCATGACATACGTCGCGGGTCTCCTCAATGTTGTCTCTGACCCTACGCTGTCCGATAAACAACCGATCTTCATTGCCACGGGTACACTTGGCGACATCAGCGCATACACCAGTTTCTTCTGGTTTGAACCTGTGTATTTCAAGACCAATGACTCTCCTTTCGGTACCAAATCTACCGAACGCCTAGGTCATTTCGTCGGCATCGCCGAACATGTTGGCAATGGACTCTGCTTTCGCATCTGGGATCCAGTTACCAACAAGTTACTAGACCGGTCCGGTGTTCGATCTGCTCTTACACCTGAGTCACGTAACAAACGCGCGGGCCTATTTACTGATGATGGTTTCATCAAATGGCGTAATGCAAAGGATTCCTTACCCCGTATATACGCCACTGGAGAAGCTCCAGCTTTCAAACATGGGGAGCATACCAATCAGAATAAACTCATTGACGAGTCTACTAAACCAAACAGCTCAGTTTCCCCTAACGGTTCACCTGCTGATTCTGACACCGCCGATGACACCGTTCCATCTGTACCCAACAAACAAACAGATACCACGCTCCACGCATCTGGCACTCAACCAATTCTTCAACCACCCGCCCACCCCTCGTTACCGAGCTTTCTTTATAAGAAGGTCGATGACAGCCCTACTAGCTGGTCACCTTCTCCAATCCCTAACAACTATGGGGAGAGTCTTGATGGTCCTCCTACGACACACATCTTCAGCAAGACATCCAACGGCGTCCTCCTTACTGAAGATGATTTTGACCCACCGGAATTAGCATACTTTGATGTTAGTGACGTCGCAAACCCACACACAAACCCAGCTACTCCTTCCGTAGACCCATCACAGGTAGTTGTTACCAACGAAGAAGGTATGAGATAAAGTGAAATCTTGCCGAAATGCAAGATATCTCTTTTATTGAGATGAATACGTTGCAACTGCTGTTGCGTAGTGCTGAGATTACTCGCTGATTATTTCCGTGCATGTATTAGTCGTTGACCATATATATTTGTATGCATGTATATGTATTGTGTGAGAATCACATGCCAACGGTTTTCTTCTCTTGTTCTTTTAGGAAGACTCCATGAAATGTTTATCATTAAGGTCAGGAATTGCTCCCGTAGCTCGTGTGATATTTTATGAAATCAGAGTTTGCTCACCGAAGAACAATGGCAATATCGTAAGACAGGGATTGCTCACCGTTTATGCGCGGTGGGAATCGATGCGCCGTGGGAACCGATATGCCGTGGGAATCGATTATTTAGATGAATACGGGACTCATTGATTCATGCGCATAGGAAATCTACCCTTTGGTAGCTTTGGTACTTCTGGTCACGAAAGGAATTTAATACTCCCCATGTATCCTTGTGAAAGGTCATCACGCTCTACATGATGCTTCCATCATCTTGGAGAAGGTCGCCAGTATTACCACAGAAGTGGAAGATGGGCCTGAGCAGTGGATACACAACTGAGTGACTCCAATGCTTGGTGAGAATGTCTGCACAGTTATCCTTACCTGGGACGTGCATCATTAAAATGAATCCTCTCGCTATCATGCTCCGTACGTAGTGAAACGATAGAATGTTATGACGCTTATGCAACCTTGCGTAAGGAAATGTCGACGTTTGGATTATCTTTTCGTTGTCACCCCAGGAGTATGAGATATCATGGACTCGTGTTCCGAGGTATCGGAATGAGTGGCGTAGATCGACAATTTGTTCGATGCTCTTCCTGCAACAAATTCAGCTCCAAAGGTGGCTGTTTCCGTAGTAGACTGCTTCTTCGAGAACCACATCATGGGAGTCTTGTTCGCAAAATGAAGAATGCCGGTAACTGCCTTGCCACTGAGAATATCATGCATGAGGTTGGCATCATAGAAGTGTGTTAACACTACTGTCTTTCCAAGCGGTGCAGGAGCGTCGTCGGGTAGCTCTTCAGAATGCTCCCCATAGACGGTGTTGGACCAGTCGATGGTGTCGGGTTTAGTCAATATAAAATCGGGCGGTTCCACGCGGAATCTGATTTTAAAATGTCTAAACTTGGAGATATATCCATAGATACGTTTAGCACGTTCGAGATGCCCATCTCATGGCTGAGCTCTGAAACTTGAGAGCGTCATCACGGCTGTTTGTACATCGAAACGCCCAATAGCGATGATCCATTGCAGTGAACCGATCATACTTTGATATTTCTGTATACCGGTTTCTTCAAGAAAGGCTGAGGAGTCCAATTCAGGATGATCGTTCTCCGCGATGGGTGATCGGAACCTAGTGCTAGGTTTGCATCCGAACATTTGTTCGTAAGATGCTTCCATCTTTTCGATGAACTTTATGGGATTCATGCACAGAACACCATGTTTGTCGCGCTCAAATCCACATCCTAAATGAAAGTTCATAGGTCCGGATCCCTTCAATTTGAAGTTATATGGTGACGATTGCAATATCTTCAAGAAGGAATTGGGATCTGCCATGCAGAGACATAGGTCATCGACATATGTGCATATAAGCTCATATACACGTTCACCATGCTTGTTCGTTCCGGGTTTGAGGAATATTTCCGGTTCTGCGCGGGATCTTTCGAAGCCGAGTTCGATGAGACAAGCCGCGAGTAAGTCTCCAAAGCACTTGCCTGAAGACCTGAGACCATATAGGGCTTTGTAAATGACCAACAGGTGACCCTCCAACGATCCGAATTCGGGACCTGCCTTGATGCATACTTTCTCGCAGGTGACTGCTTCTAAGTAGGCGTTACCTATGTCGGTGCCCCATGCTTCTAGATCGTTGAGTTCAGCTAGGAATAGGCACATACGTAGACCGTGAAGAGATACGACGCCTGCGTAAACACTGTGGATAGGGGCCTCAGTGAGATTACCGTTAGCAACGAGGCGAGCCTTGTGTCTTCCGTCGTGTTTGACAGCGTATATCATGTGTACCTTGATCTGTTGGAATCCCGGGGGAATGGAGCTTGTCTTGTATACGCCTTTATCAATGAATGTATTGTATTCATTGAGTTGTGCCATTTCAAGAGTGGTGGCATCTTCCCATTTGGTGTTTCCGTTGGCTTGATCAAATCGAAGGGCTTCTTCGTGGTTACGAGGAACTTTGAATCCATATTGATACTGCGGAGTGGTACGGAAGGAACGTAGTTTGGCTTGGTGCACGAGTCGATCAAGTTTCTTGGTTCGTCGGGCTAGGTTGGTGATTCTCCTGAGACGTTTCCAACCCGGGAGATCAAGCAAGTTGTTGTCTTTCCCATATTTTGCAACGGTGACTGGTCGTCGGCTGCAATGTTGGCCAGAGGTTCATATGTGCGTTCCATATTCTCCCATTCAATCCAGAGGTTATACTTGGAACCTTTGTATTGAGGATGCTTGTTATCCAGTGGACCTTGGTGTCCTAGGATGCGGCGAAACAACCAGAGTTTGCCGTCTTCTTGTGTTGAATCACGATGTATGTAATTCATGACGTCATTGTATGCAATGATATCATCGAGTTCGTCATCGGAGTGTTTGCACTTGAACTTGATGAAGTCTTTATTGCGTTCAAGACTGTCTTCAACATCGACAATGGTAAGACGCTTCCGGGTGCCATCGAGATTGGTTACAAGGAAGGAACGTCCTTGTAGATCGGCAATCGGGATCGTAGGAATGGTAATAGGTTTACCGTCATCGTCAAATTGTGCGTTACCTTCTTCGTTGGTAACATGAAAAGAATTCACCGTGTAACGCGTATTCACACGTACGAAGAGTCACGAAGGCAAATAACCTTATTCGTAAGGTTATTTAACCTGAGTGAATAATCGTCGGTGATTGTCCATGTGGATTGTCTCTTAGCGGGAATTTTCCCAACAGCTCACTCTTCGAAGAAATAACAACTCTAAAACACCATCATGCCCTAAAATCTATGTACAACCTAGTAATAATTCTACGTAATAAGGTACAAATACTGTGATATTCCAATGAGAATATCACGGTGAATTACACGGTAATACGATACTAAGAAAGACCAATCGGAGACGATTTGCGTGTGTTTTGTGTCTTAAGAATTACATGTGTTTTGTATGCTTGAAATTACACGATACGACGGGTAATTTGACGATGAGTAATTAACCTGTCGATCGGCATCGACAAGGCCAAATGAACTGTAACAATGATTACTCTTGCTCACTAAATCAATCGATCGTAAGACCGTTTGCTGTTTGTTACGACGCACTTTCTTTAGTTTATCAGACCCACAGCGTCTACGAGCTGTGGCCAGCATCCTACAATGCTGAGGACCGCGTTTCCCACCGAGAAACGCAGTTTGAGCTCGAAGACTAATCCGGACTAGCCTGATCAGCTACCGGCATCAACCCTCAAGGATGTAAAAGAGGCAGTTGCCTGTGGAGCCCTGGAATAGACCAACACCAGGGCGGCCTCCCTTGAAAGAAGAGGCCGAAGACTCGAACCAAGGTGGTGGCTCCACCGGGTTTCGAGATCCAGCAACAAGCAAGGGAAAAGAAGCTGGACGGCTCAGTCGAAAGGGCCGCCCAGGTTGGCATCAGTTGAAAGGAATCAATATCCAATCTGAGAACACTGATCTTTCACTGAAAACAAGAATGACGCGAGCTAGAAGATTGAGCCTGAAGTATTCTGTGGTGAAACAGATTGGAAGGAACAGATTGCAAAGAGCATCTGCCCGGAAGGAACAGATTGCAAAAAGCATCTGCCCGCACGAAAACGAAAATCCAAAGATATGAGAACACCAATCACGAAGATCGGAAAGATCCAAAAATGAAAAGGAGAACACTAAAAGGAGAACACTAAATTCTCAGGAAACAATCTTTCAATCTTTCACCACAGAAATACAGAATGAGCAAAAATCCCAAGAAAGGATAGGAAAGCTCACAATCTTGATTTGCAACAAAAGCAAAAGCTCACACAAAATACAGACAAACCGGAACGAAAACTCGATCCGAATAGTAGTCAGAAAGTATATAAACCGGAACGAAAATTCGATCTGGATAAATACAGAACTGAAAAGCAAATCACACGACAGTCACCAACGATCAATATACATCTCTCACATCCAATCCTTCGATTAAAATTACACTCTCTTTATCCACATACCACCTTCAATTGAATATTCGAAACTTACATCGAATACCATCCTCCGAATATTTCGAAACAAATACATCGAATCGACCATCCATACTCCTCCAATATAATTCGAAACCCCATTAGAATACTCAATTCATCACCATGGTACGAACTAGAGCGGACGACGACATGGAAGAAACAAAAATGGAAGTGGATGAAGACGATTCAGACGATGACGATTTGGAAGAGAAATTGGAAGATAAAATCATGGAAGTCATGGAAAGGGCCTTTGAGGACCCAGAATCGAACTCAACCATGAAGAGAATCATCGACCAAGAAATAAAGAAAAGAGTCAGGGCAATGAGAGATGCAGAAAGAAAGGGTGTGAATCCAGATGACGCGGATAGCGAAAATGAGGATGAAGGTGCTGACCAAAATGCAGAGAACACAAGAGCTGAACGGCTGGGAAGAAGGTCATCCCAACCCAGGATAAAAATCAGGGGATTCAACAATGGTAGATTTCTGAACCCAGAACAGCTTGCTTTCAGGAGCAGCCTAATGGATTTTGGCATCAACTATGAATCAGCTGAAGAAATTATGAGGGGAGGGATGTCTAATATCCAAGAAATTACAGATCTCAACAAGGAAAGCATTAAATCGTTCATGCATGGACTGAAATCTATCAGTCCGGACTGTCCTAATCCGAAAAGTATCCACTATGGTAACAGACTATCATCGAGGCTCCTAACTTGGGCGAATTGGGCCCGGTATCAACCATTGATTGGGGTCAAGCCAATGGCTACCGACTGGAACGCAAACCCAAACAACTTGGAACTGCAGCAATTCAGAATCAAGATGATGGAATCTAGTGTGAAATCACAGGAAAAGGCAACTCCACCCGAGCTGAAGGATCTCACAAAATTCAGGGAATGGGAGGAAGGCTTCCGACAAAACTTGAGATACAGATTCAACTCTGAGGGTTTTCCAATCTTGTATGTCATAAGACCCCAAGAAATGGAAGAAGTTACTGATGAAGCCAGGGCTGGAACAGTCGGGCAAACTACAACAGATACTTATCCAACTTGGAGTGATTACAATGAAAGATGTGGTATCCTGTCAGGTCCCCAGTATGATGAGGACAACAACGTCGTCTGGAGGTTGCTGTGTGATGCAACTAGAAAAGGTCCCGGTTGGGAATATGTGGCACATTTCCAAAACACTGCACTGAATTCTGGTAATGCCAGAAACGCTTTCATTTCTCTCATGCAACACGCTTACACTGATACCAATATCACTATGGTTCTGAATAAGACATATCAGGATATGAAAGATTCGCACTACACTGGAGATTCCAAGGGTTATGACTGGAACAAGCACAAGCGAAATTGGACTGCTTTTCATGGAACGATTCTAAGATTTGAAAAGAATCATAATGAAAGAAGATTTGTCTGGGATTTTATCAATTCAATCAGTGATGAGCGACTTGATGCTGCAAAAGCAGATGCAATTGATGAGAGCAAAGACTATCGTGACAACTTCAATGAATGTTTGATTCTATTCACCAACCGTCTTGGATTGAAAAAGCTTGCAACAGGGAAGAGTAAAAGAGGTTCCAGAAGTTTGTATTCTATGGGCACAACCAGCAACAAGAAGCAAAAGACAACTGGAACTTTTACAGGAAAAGTTGAGTGCAAGCCTTACCCAACAAGTGTTTATAAAACAATGTCAAAAGAACAGCGCCAGGAGCTTTACCAGATGAGACAGGCTAAAAAGAAAAGAAATCTCAAGGCTGCTGAGACCAAAAAGAAAGAAACAAATGAAGGCGCTGGTGACAGTTTTGGATCAAAATCTAAGAAATGACATAATAACCGGACACTATCACTAGAACACAAATTGTTAAAAATGGTGAGCCGGTCATTATACCAGATGAATGTCCCTGTAGGTTTTGATGATGGGGAAAATGAAGAAGGATATTGCGAGTTAGACTCACATGCAGATACTACTGCAGCAGGAAGCAATATGGTATTGCTGAATCCTGATCAAATCACAACACACGTTGATGTTGCACCTTTTTCTGAAGAATACAAGCCCATCAAGAAAATACCCATTGGAAGCTGTGCGACTGCATGGACAAATCCAACATCAGGCCAAGTATATATCATAGTGTTCCATCAAGCACTGTACTTTGGGGACAAATTGAAAAACAGCTTGATATGCCCAAATCAAGTGAGGGACTGCAATTTCAACTCTGTTGAAGAAACACCTCGCCAATTTGATCCACGATCCAAGCATGGAATTACAATTCAAACTCCACTGGAGGATGATGATCCGAAGAAAGTTTTTATCAAACTGAGTATGAGAAATGTGATCTCATATTTCCCCACAAGAAAGCCCACAAGAATGGAACTTGATGAATGTCAACATTTGATAGCAACAAATGATACTCCCTGGGATCCACATTCACTGAAGTTCAGGATGGCCGAGCTAGCCATTGACAATGGAGATCCAATTTCAGGGGACCAATTCAGCCTTCAAGCTATGTCAACCGAAGAGGACCAAGCAATGGAGGAAAGTTCTGTTGCAACAGAACCTGCTAGTAATGTTACAAATACACTTCCCAAGACCAGCTTAGGAAAAGAACGGCATCCAAGTGTCATGCAGCAATGCAAACTGATGAGGGTCCATCAAGTATCCACAAGGAGAATGTTAACTGAATGCCAGATTGCAACAGATGGGAATATTGCTCATCGGATTTCTTCAGTAAGGAATATTTCAAGCGCGCAAAGGGTAGACCAATTTTTGTTTGATGATACAGAATTTGACTTTATGGAAGCTCCTGAAAAAGAATCAAAACAAGCCCCTAGCTTGCAAGAAATTGACAATACACTAGAAAGGAGGTCTCTTGACAGAAGAAATCAATGGGGGCCATCAGTGATAACAATTGAAGGTCCAAACAAAGTTGACTGTGAACGCCTAGCCAAAACTTGGAACATTAGTTTCAAGAAAGCTGAGCAGACACTGAAAGTCACGACGCAGAAGGCACTCAGGAATTTGCAATCACCATTGATGAAGCGACTTCCTACTCAGCGCTTCAGGAACAAGAGAGTCGCACAAGGAACCTGGTACACTGATACCTGGCATGCAAGAACCACGAGTATTATGAGGCAAGAAAAATGTGCACAGATCTTTACAAATGGAAATGGGTTTGAAGTATTTATACCAATACAGGACAAATCACAAGCCCATCAAGGACTGAAGACATTTATTCATGAAATTGGAATTCCAGAGCATTTGATTTCTGATGGTGCGCCAGAACAAGGATCCCCAAGAACCTACAAGACACACTGGAATTCAATTGTAAAGCGCAACCATATCCATCAGACATTCATCCAGCCACATTGCCCATTCCAAAATCGAGCAGAACAAGCAATTGGTCATCTTGGTAGCGCAATCACAACCAAGTCTGCAAAGAAGAAGTCACCGAGAAGATTATGGTCATTTTGTGGTGAGCTATGTGCTAATATCAGGCAGCGAACAGCCTCCAACAACCCTTCTTCAATGGGGAGAACCCCATTTGAATTGGTCCATGGCTATAGACCCGATATTACATTATATACTTCATCAGAATGGTATGATTTTGTGTTTTATTATGATAAAGGTGATTCTTCCACACGAGGTGCTGAAAGGCTGGCGCGATGGTTGGGTCCCTGTGGGAATAGGGTAGGTGGGGGAGATTGTTTTTGGCTACTGCCCGAGTCGGCAATACCAATATCTACAAATTCAATAAGGCCTGTAAAGGAATATGAATGGAGGGATAGAGATGTCCTAAGAAGAATGGAAGCGATCGACAAATCAATTGAATCCAAGATTGGAGATGAAGTCAAGGACAGCGCATCATTTTTCCAGGAAAACTACCCAGAGCCCCAAATAGAGCTATTTGAGAATCAACCAGTAAAAACACCGGATATGAAACTCGAAATGGCTGAGCCAGAAGCATCAGTAGAAGATGTTGATGAACCAGATGAATATCTGGGAAATGAAGTGATCATTGAAAGAGGTGACGAAAGACTCAGGTGCATTGTCAAGGACAGGGTTCGCGACTTGCAAAACAGACCAATAGGAACCAGAAATGAGAATCCCATACTAGACACGAGGCTGTATAAATTGCAACTACCTGATGGCACCATGGAGGAATACACGGCAAATATTGTTGCAGAAAGCCTATACAGCTCTGTTGATGATGACGGGAGGATGTTCACTCTACTAGATGAGCTCATTGACCATGAATGCGACAACACTGCACTAACTGATGATGAAGCCACGACCATAGCAAAAAATGGCAGGAAATCCCATAAACCTACCACTAGAGGTTGGAGAATTTTAGCCAGTTGGAAAGATGGCACTGAATCGTGGTGTAAGCTAAGTGATGTGAAAGAGTCATTTCCAGTGCAATTGGCTGAATATGCTATCAACAATAATCTTGAAAAATCACCAGCTTTCAGATGGTGGGTGCACAAAATTTTGAGGAGGAAGGAACGAATCCTTAAAGCGGCCAAAACAGCAAAGTATTGGTTGAAGACTCACAAATATGGTGTTGAATTGCCACATTCAATCAAACAAGCGCTGGCTATTGATAAGAAAACAGGGACTGACCACTGGGAAAGAGCAATTCATAAGGAAATGACAAATAATATGGCAGCGTTTGAATTTTCTGATGATGATGTTATTCCAGTTGGCCATAAACAGATAACAACCCACATGATTTTTGACATCAAGCTTGGGTCCCTAACAAGGAAGGCCAGGTTGGTAGGGGACGGTCACAAAGTCCCTGCAGTGGCCAAAGAAAATACTTATTCATCGGTTCCCAGTCGGGACTCAGTAAGAATATTCTTTCTGCTGGCAGCGCTGAATGATTTGAAGGTTCTCTCAGCTGATATTCAAAATGCATATTTGACAGCCCCGATTAAAGAGAAATACTTCCTAAAAGCGAGAGAAGAAGATGGTTTTCCACCTCACCTTGCAGGAAGACCTTGTAAGATTGTCCGGGCATTATATGGACTGCCGGTTGCTGGTGCATCTTTCAGGTCATACCTCACCCAGCATTTGAGAGACCTTGGATATTCGCCTTGCAAGGCAGATCCGGATGTGCACTTAAGAATTGAAACCAGGAAAGATGGATCCAGATACTGGGCAATGCTCATTGCCTATGTAGACGACATCTTATGTTCTGGTGAAGATCCAAAGTTCCAGCTTGAAAACATTGAACGAAAGTTCAAATTGAAGGATGATACGATTGAAGAGCCAACTCTGTATTTGGGAGCTGATATTGGGAAATTCTACTTTGAAGGTGATTCAAAGCCAAGATGGTCATTATCAAGCACCAAGTATACAGCGAAAGCTGTTGCAGCGGTCGAACAAGAGTTAGGAACTGAAAAATATGGCTACAAGTATCTACCAAAATCAGCATCTAGTCCACTGTCACATGATTATCGACCGGAAATTGATATATCAGAAGAATTGAACCCTGAATTGCAAAATTACTATCAAGGTTTAATTGGAGTCCTCAGGTGGATTTGTGAACTAGGAAGGCTGGACATTGTAATGCCAGTCTCACTAATGTCAAGGTATTTGGCACAGGCAAGGATCGGGCATTTGAATCAGTTGTTTCACATATTTGCATATTTGAAAAAGTACAACAGGTCAAAACTGGTTTTTGATGATACTGTACCAAATGTTGATGAAAGTAAATTTCAAAAATGTGACTGGTCTGAATTTTATCCTGGTGCCGCTGAAGTCATACCAGCAGATATGCCTGAAGCTTTGGGAAAACATGTGACGATGAGCTGTTTTGTCGATGCTGATCATGCCGGATGCAAGGCAACAAGGAGATCTCATACTGGTGTTATTATCTTCATTAATAATGCACCGATCATTTGGTTTTCCAAAAGACAAACAACAGTTGAGACATCAACTTTTGGATCTGAAATCATTGCTTTGAAAATTGCAATTGAATTGGTTGAAGGTCTAAGGTACAAGTTGAGAATGATGGGTGTTCCAATTGATGGGAGCACAAATGTGTATTGTGATAATGATTCAGTTGTCACAAATGTTACACGACCTGAAAGCCCATGTAAGAAGAAGCACAACAGCATTGCATACCACAAAGCGCGTGAATCTATTGCAGCACGAATTATCAGAGTTGCAAAGGAACCAGGTTCAACAAATATTGCTGATTTGTTTACAAAGCTAATGAGCGGCGCTGTTTTCCGGGAACATTGTTCTCGGTGCATGTGGTAAGTAAGTAAGTTATGTTCAAATCAATCATTCGATGGAATGTTCGATCGATCATCCGATCGGAGTAACAAGTTGATTTTTTTGTTCGATCATGGAATAAATCGTTCTGCAATGAGCATTTCGAAAATGGATAATTTGATCCATGAATACAATATATCAAATCGGCAAGGATCAGAGCAAAATGTCATGATACAAGCCAGAATGAAAGGCAAAACGCCGCCCCATTTTCTTTTGATAGGGCCTCTGATGGTAGACTGGATACAGTTTGGTATTCAACATACAAATGACTCACGATGAATAGGTTAAGCCATAGAATCCAGCCGCTTAACGGTTGGAGGATTTATGACTGAAGGGGACTGAAAAGAATTCACCGTGTAACGCGTATTCACACGTACGAAGAGTCACGAAGGCAAATAACCTTATTCGTAAGGTTATTTAACCTGAGTGAATAATCGTCGGTGATTGTCCATGTGGATTGTCTCTTAGCGGGAATTTTCCCAACAGCTCACTCTTCGAAGAAATAACAACTCTAAAACACCATCATGCCCTAAAATCTATGTACAACCTAGTAATAATTCTACGTAATAAGGTACAAATACTGTGATATTCCAATGAGAATATCACGGTGAATTACACGGTAATACGATACTAAGAAAGACCAATCGGAGACGATTTGCGTGTGTTTTGTGTCTTAAGAATTACATGTGTTTTGTATGCTTGAAATTACACGATACGACGGGTAATTTGACGATGAGTAATTAACCTGTCGATCGGCATCGACAAGGCCAAATGAACTGTAACAATGATTACTCTTGCTCACTAAATCAATCGATCGTAAGACCGTTTGCTGTTTGTTACGACGCACTTTCTTTACTACCTGTGATGGGTCTACGGAAGGAGTAGCTGGGTTTGTGTGTGGGTTTGCGACGTCACTAACATCAAAGTATGCTAATTCCGGTGGGTCAAAATCATCTTCAGTAAGGAGGACGCCGTTGGATGTCTTGCTGAAGATGTGTGTCGTAGGAGGACCATCAAGACTCTCCCCATAGTTGTTAGGGATTGGAGAAGGTGACCAGCTAGGGCTGTCATCGACCTTCTTATAAAGAAAGCTCGGTAACGAGGGGTGGGCGGGTGGTTGAAGAATTGGTTGAGTGCCAGATGCGTGGAGCGTGGTATCTGTTTGTTTGTTGGGTACAGATGGAACGGTGTCATCGGCGGTGTCAGAATCAGCAGGTGAACCGTTAGGGGAAACTGAGCTGTTTGGTTTAGTAGACTCGTCAATGAGTTTATTCTGATTGGTATGCTCCCCATGTTTGAAAGCTGGAGCTTCTCCAGTGGCGTATATACGGGGTAAGGAATCCTTTGCATTACGCCATTTGATGAAACCATCATCAGTAAATAGGCCCGCGCGTTTGTTACGTGACTCAGGTGTAAGAGCAGATCGAACACCGGACCGGTCTAGTAACTTGTTGGTAACTGGATCCCAGATGCGAAAGCAGAGTCCATTGCCAACATGTTCGGCGATGCCGACGAAATGACCTAGGCGTTCGGTAGATTTGGTACCGAAAGGAGAGTCATTGGTCTTGAAATACACAGGTTCAAACCAGAAGAAACTGGTGTATGCGCTGATGTCGCCAAGTGTACCCGTGGCAATGAAGATCGGTTGTTTATCGGACAGCGTAGGGTCAGAGACAACATTGAGGAGACCCGCGACGTATGTCATGCACAGTAACCACATGTGTGGCGGTGTGCCGGTACGATCCATGACGCGATTGACAATGCGTTTGAACGTTTGGTATCGTCGTTCGAATTGATTCTGGTGTTGATGGTACGGTTCACTTTGCCAGAGTCCAATCCATAACATTTTGAGGTAATCCATGACTTTCTTACTTGATTGATAGTTACCGTGGTCGCAAAGGAGGCGGATGGGCCTGCCCCATTTTCGAACAAAGTTCTGAAAGCAGGATAGGAAATCGCCGGTGGTACGCATTTCTTCAACGTGAATAATATGTGATTTGCGGCCAAAGAAGATCTGAGCAATCTTGGATCCACCATCAATTGCTGGGACATCTGAATAGACTGCATCGGACATAACATCGTCATTGAAGGGGCGAACGTTCATGGCCGGTTGAGGGGAATGAAATCGTTTGAAAATGTTACCATCAGGGCTAACCGCTAACGAACCGTATTGGGTTGAGTTTTCAAAAGTAGCTTTGATGCGATCGGTGGAAACCCAACAAAAGAAAGGTTTGAGGGATAAGTAGTCATGTTCGTTGGGGTATCTTTCGCGGGGCGTAGCTGCAATGCGTGTAGTGTCACTGGCTGTACAATCTGTCGGAAACGCAGTGACTGTTCCAGAGACTGCGGTTGGCGCGCAGCATGCGAGACGTTCTTGATGAGCGTAGTCAGTGGAAGTAAGCCAAAAGGAACGATCGTTAGTCCTATGATCATCAATCGGAAGAAAGGGAGATCGGGTGGAATGGCTGGAATACGAGCTGAGGGATGTGACCGTGGAGGACCCGGGAGAAACAGATATATCGAATCCTTCAAGGCAGCGTGGGTTCCCATATTCGTCGTAATCGGCATAGGGGAGTTGCTGTGGTTGGGGAGGATATTTCTGGAGAAATTGTTCATCCTTCGCACTGATCGTGGTATCGAGAACAGATGGGTCCCAATGCTTATCGGACGTCATGATAACATGTGGTAGCGTGTCAAATTCAACAGTCGTATACTTTCGCATCGCAAGGTATGGTAAGCCGTGTCGTATGCTAAGAGGCAGTGCATAGCCATCGGAGGTGGTGATGACCTGTCCTCCGCCTGCTTTGATGGACGTGTCGTCTACAGTGGAAAAATATGCTTCCATCTGGCCGGATGACAATATAGAAGGATGTCGTCCTGTATAGGCACATTCATTGAAAATGAGAATGACGGGGCCTCTGTTCGACATGGAATATGCTCCGCATGTAGCAATGGGAATGTTTTGTACCTGATGATTGTTAATGCCGGTGATGTTAACATATCGTGGTGGAATATCCTTGGAGATGAGACACGCATCATTACCGATGATGCAGCCATTTGCGCCGCGATCGACCATGGCAAAACCAGGGCTAGTAACCGTAGTTTTGTGTATACGGTATGTGTATGACGTTACGGGACCATCATTAGGAAAGGTGAGATCATCCTCGGGAGTATACCACTGGTGAAAATTGGCGGAATACGATGGTGTTCCGACAGGTATTTGGGTGTCACCGTCCTTTTTGTACTGAATGTCAGGGTTGTTTGAAAGGAATCGAGCTGGATGCGCGGGTGACACGGAAGACTTGAGAGGTCGCTGGTCCTTAGACGAGGAGGTCGTGGATTTGTATACTCCTAGGGATGCATGGAAAACGCCTCTACGATCATTCTCTACAGCAGGATGTAGGTCTGCTGCGGAATTGGCATGCTCATCCTTGGTCGAAGTACCGTCTTCCTGGAAAGATACCGAGTGTTCATGTTGGTATGCCTTCCGGGTAATGGGTTTGACACTGTTGGGGTCAGGTTGGTCCGTGTTAAGTAAGTCGTGTCGCAATGAGGCAACCACGATTTTCTTGCCTTCCGGAGAAAAACTGAGCCAACTCTTCATGTCCTGACGTGACAAGGCCTTCCATATGTTTGTAGGCAACCTTGTGGTAGGGTCAGGGGTACGTCCAGCCTTGAACACAGCATAATCTTGATAGTCTCCTTCAAATTCGATGGGGAGAGCATAGTCCTCATGGTTTTGGATCGAGTCAGAAGAGAAATCATGAACGTGTGCACGTACGGTCGACCGAGGAGCAGACATCGCAGACTGGGAATCAAGTCGAGTTGCTTCGAGTAAAAGCGTGATTTTAAGATTGTGGATAGCAGCGGCTTCGGCAACTGCATCCGTTACGGTGCTATTCGTCCCACCTGGATCCTTGACTTTGGCAAACTGTTCGCTTAGCTGGAAGCTGGAATAGCATGCCTGACACAATGCTGATTTTACGGTATGGTACTCAAGGGGCTTGTTGGGAGGACGGAGCTTGTTGAGGTGATTCAATGCGTCAAACCAATGTGTGATGAATTTCACTTTGGATTCCTTCCAATTGTTGAGGTTCAACTTGAGCAACGCTTGTAGCTGAGTCGAGTTGTCATATACCTTTGCTTTTGATTGGCTATGAAGGTTTACGAAGTCGAAGTAGGCCTTGCGTCCATCACGAGTGGTAGAATGACTGTGTACACATGATGCAGAAAGGTCACTCTTGAAGACTTCCAACATTAGTACCCAGAAGAAGGCACATTGTTTGACGTAGAGATCACGGGTGTAACCCACAAGCGTGGCTGGAGGCCAAGTTTCATCGAGGAATGTCTCTGTATCGATGTTGTATGCCTCGAGTTTAGCTTTGAAACCGACGAGCCAGTGTTCGAATCTCGAGTCATTCGTGAGGGGTGTAAAGGACTTTTCATCTCGTGCTTTTCGGCACCATGATTCGTACTTTACCTGCTGAGGGGACTTTTTGTTACTTCCCGCCGGAGGAGGTGGTGGGTTCAGAGCAGATTCGTTACGTAAGCGTTGGGCACGCTCTTCACGGAATGCCTGGAATTCCTTGTATGTATATGACTTTACATCTTTCCAGTCCTTCTCGTCTTCTTCTAGGTCGACACCTTCTTCTTGTAGGTCGATAGCGAAATCCGCAAGTGCTTCTATGTTCCTTTGGATGGATCGAGGGATATGCGTTGCCAATCCTTGCTCCATATAGGTAAGTTCGCGTGCAAAATCCGGTTTGATAAGTGCGTCGAGGAACGACTTCCACTTGCATAATCCGCCTTCTTTGAGAGCTAGGCACAACTTGCTAGTAATCTCACTTGTTACGTTGAGTAATGATATGAGTATCTTTCTCATATCAGCATCGAAGCTGGGAAAGCGTTCGATAGTGGTGACTTCGGCGTCATTCTTCTCTTTGCCTCCGAGTGCATTGCCGGGCATCAACGGTATGTTCGGCATCTGTGGTGGTTCGGAGCCTTGGAAAGAATTGCGTGGTGACTGAGAATGGGAACTGCTTCGTGTACGATGTGCGACGTGCATATGCCAGCGTAGGGATTGTGTTCAATTCCGTTCCTGTTCCTTCTTTTGTGTGCAAGCCTTCTTAGAGCTTGCGACTGTTAATCTATTATTTTCCTTCTGAATCCGATTCGTTGAGAGTCTGATTCAAGGGCTTCTGACGAACAGCAACGCTGTGTTAGTGTGTTAGTAGACGAACGATTGTACTCTACGCGTGACAATTGTGGTTGGATACTTTCGGCAACGGATAATCGGACTACAGGCGAGACTAGGGAAACGCCAGATCTCCTCTTGCTGTGACTTATTCAGATTGCAGCGAGACAGACCTTAGTATGTAGATTACAGGTAGTTGGTAGCAACTAGTGTGAATTTTGGGATATAAATCAGTTGAATGTTAAAAGTATGAGATAAAGTGAAATCTTGCCGAAATGCAAGATATCTCTTTTATTGAGATGAATACGTTGCAACTGCTGTTGCGTAGTGCTGAGATTACTCGCTGATTATTTCCGTGCATGTATTAGTCGTTGACCATATATATTTGTATGCATGTATATGTATTGTGTGAGAATCACATGCCAACGGTTTTCTTCTCTTGTTCCGTTAGGAAGACTCCATGAAATGTTTATCATTAAGGTCAGGAATTGCTCCCGTAGCTCGTGTGATATTTTATGAAATCAGAGTTTGCTCACCGAAGAACAATGGCAATATCGTAAGACAGGGATTGCTCACCGTTTATGCGCGGTGGGAATCGATGCGCCGTGGGAACCGATATGCCGTGGGAATCGATTATTTAGATGAATACAAGACTCATTGATTCATGCGCATAGGAAATCTACCCTTTGGTAGCTTTGGTACTTCTGGTCACGAAAGGAATTTAATAGTAATCTCAGCACTACGCAACAGCAGTTGCAACGTATTCATCTCAATAAAAGAGATATCTTGCATTTCGGCAAGATTTCACTTTATCTCATACTTTTAACATTCAACTGATTTATATCCCAAAATTCACACTAGTTGCTACCAACTACCTGTAATCTACATACTAAGGTCTGTCTCGCTGCAATCTGAATAAGTCACAGCAAGAGGAGATCTGGCGTTTCCCTAGTCTCGCCTGTAGTCCGATTATCCGTTGCCGAAAGTATCCAACCACAATTGTCACGCGTAGAGTACAATCGTTCGTCTACTAACACACTAACACAGCGTTGCTGTTCGTCAGAAGCCCTTGAATCAGACTCTCAACGAATCGGATTCAGAAGGAAAATAATATAAACATCATCCAGGACGTGACATTTATTCAGAAACAAGTAGAGGTAATTCAAATGATCCTATCCATGGAAGAATTCTTGAAGCATGGGAATATACCCATTTCTGGATTGAAAAATCTCCCCAAGATGATAATCCATTTTATCAATTGTATTAATTCCACCTGCCTCAGAGAGGGAATGGGTACAAAACTGATCAAAAACCATCTATACTTTCACCTTGTTGAGTACATTAAACTATGGGGACTTCCATGCGGATGGGATTCTTCTTATTTGGAATCACACCACAAAACTGAAATCAAAGCACCATCAAAGAACACTCAACAGAATGCTTCCACATTGATAATGCAAATGGCAAAGGGACAGGAAGAAAAAATGCTGCTATCAGTAGCTACTTCAAAGTTCAATTTAGTGACGACAGAAGATGTTTCTGGTAATTGAATCCCTCCTGAAGTTTCTGGCTCAAAATTTCACTTTTTCATTAACGTTGATGGGGCAAATACTATGAGATGGGTTAGGTCATCGAACAAAACAAAACCCTATATTTCTCCCATCGTGTTGTCTTTTGTATGTCAGAATGTTTTTCCACTTTTGCAGGACTCTACCTCTGTCAAAGGATTTACTGAACATAACAGGTTTGACCAATGCACACAGCAAAATTACTTGTTTCGGAGCCACCCTTCATATCATTCCAATGGTGGCCAACTGAACTCTGTCTGGTATGATTGGGCCTTGTTTGATGTCGGCGCATGTGAAATACCCTGTCATATTATGTGTTTCCTCAAACTCTACAATCTGAAGCAACCTTACTCATTTGTTTCTGAGTACCAAATTGCCGACAAAGGCATTTATGCAGTAGTGACCAAGTTTAAATTAACTCCAACACCGACAGCTTTGTTGTTTGTGACCAGAGGTGAATTAGACAAAAATTCCCTGTTCTTATTTCATGTTGACAGCATACTTTCCGATGTAGCAGTTGTCCCACAACTCAATGCAATTGGTACCTTGCAATCAAACTCATATCTAGTTGTGTCAGATTGAAGGGTTTGGCTGGATGAATTCCACAAGACAATGTCATCTTTGCCTAATGAAGAGGAGCTCTACTCACAATGCACTATTGTTGAACATGACAGCGACAATAATGATGATGCCACTAATTCAGGTGATGATAGTTCAATGACATCGAACAATGATGATGATAGTGAGGTCCTCTCTGACACATCCAATACTTAATTGTTTACCTAGTACAATATCAATAATAACTTAGTATTACTGAATCGAATGCTCCTCCGTATCAATCGTAACATATTTCTCCTACGTTTCAATTGATTGCTACTCCGTAATGATTGCACAATGGTGCAGGAAAACAACAGAAGGGAATGGAACGTCTAACTTTAAATTATTGTTTAATATTATTATACAGGATTAGCTGTTAGCACAGTTTTTCTCGATACGTAGGCGCTCATAATATAACAGCCTTCGTATTTAGGATTTGAACAGCTACGGTACACGGAAGGGTTAAAGAGGAGACTATCTCCAGATCGCAACGGTACTTTCACTTCATAACTTGGGAACACAAAGTAATATATAACCTCGTCATCACTTACATGTTTCAGAGCAATAACTGTCAACCTCGTACAGAACATATTGGCATTGATATGGCATTTTGAATGATAATACTTTCCAATAGAAAAGGCCGTTGCGTGATGACCGATTGCATTCAGTGGTGTACGACTAACAACCTCATTCATCACGGTCGTTTCTTGGTTTACAAATTTTGCCATTGGACTTAAACAAAGCTGAATTTCCTTCACAATGTGTAGGGCCGTCTGTTCAAGGTTGTCTTTTGTTGCCAGGTCCACATTGTTTTGTTCTGATTTGGCAAACGCTAAAACAAGAAACTTATCATCGGTACTATCCAATGACTTGAAACTGTCAATAGACACAGCCTCTGCCAATGGATATTCCTTTTCTCCAACTGTTTTCCAACCCCAACTTGTTTCCATGAATTGACCTTTAAAGCCATTTTTGTGTACTGTTTTCAATGCTATTTGGTCGACATGTTTGAGATTTGCCTTTCTATTTTTACGATCCTTTTTTGGTTTTATCTCTGACAAGTGGTTGTAAGTTTGGTGGATTGTTGTTGATGGTACTGCGTTTTTGAGAAAATTTGAAGTCATTCTCTGTCTACTTGTACCTTTCTGTTGTGTCATTGCTTTTTGTTCTTTTCCTCTTTCTGAAATTTGCTTTGGTGTTCTTTTGAATCCCATTGCACCGGTTGCCGTTGTTGTATGATGATTTTCTGCCTTTCTGTTACTCTCGCTTTGCGGTTTGATCATTGCCGGTTGCTGTTGTTGTTGCTCAAGCTCACTGTTGCTGTTGTGAATCAATTGTTGCTGGACTATTTGCCGTTGCTTCTTAGAGAGAGCCAATGGGTGAATATCAGAGCGCCGGTGGAGGAGGAGACAATTGCCTTTGCGGTTTCCGGCGGTCTGCGGAGATACGGCTGTTGGGGTTGCTAAGAAATAACCAAAAGCTGGTGAAGATCGGGAGAAGAATTCAGAAAGGGAGGAACCTATTGCCGGAGGACCAATCGGGGTAGTAGATGTAGATCAGAGGGAGATTAGGGGGAATGTGCTCAACAAAAGGCTCACACAACAATCCCCGTTGTTGTTGAGAGGGATGAAACGCCATTTTTGTTGGAGGACAAGACAAATCGCCGTTGTTCGTGGATGATGAGCGCCTGTGTTGTTTTTGGTGAAGTCTAATTGCCGTTGTTGTTGGAGGAGGAAATGTATCTAACTGTCTGCTGCTGTTGCTCGTCCTGCTGTTGTTCTCACTTCCTCAATAAGGAACCGGGTAGTAGATGTGGCGGATTCCGTGGTGCCAATGATTGGCGTTGCTCTTGCTGCGGCAGATTGCTCTCACTGTTGCGGTGTCGACAAATTTGTGGTGCCAATGATGATTGCCGTTGCTCTTGCTGTGGCGGATTGCTCCTGCTGTTGCTCTCGCTGTGGTGGACTGCTCTCACTGTTGCCGTGTCAACCGGATCAGAGACGTTGTTGCCGTCGATGTTGTTGCCGTTGACGTTGTTGCCAACGGCATTGTTGCTGACGATGTTGTTGCTGGCGACGTCGTTGATGTTTGTGATTCGATCGTTGTTGTGTGTTGCTGGCGCTTTCTCCTACTGCTTGCAGCTGTTGCTGTTGCTGTTGCTTTTGATGTTGTTGCCAACGCTGTTGCGGATCTATAACAATATATAATAATTGAACAAAATGGGTGAGTATCTATTGATGTAGTAGAGTAAATAATAACAACAGAATAATATAATCTACATGCCACTAACCGGCAATTGTTGTTCTGACAATCTGCTTCCTCGCTGTCGACGATGTTGCTGTTACTGCTGTCACTTGCTGTTGTTGTTGCTGTCGCCACTCACTTGCTATTGCCACTCGCTGTTGCTGTTGCTGTTGCTGTTGCTGTTGCTGTCGCTGTCGCTGTCGTTGCTGTTGCTGTCGCCACTCGTTGTCGCCACTCGTTGTCGCCACTTGCTCTTGCCACTCGCTGTTGCTGCTGTGATACGTTGTGGTTCCTGAAATATGAAAGAAAAAAAGCCAAAGTTAGGAAATACATCATCTGTAATTTGGTTGGCAGAGCATGATTACGGACACATTGTTTTTCTATCTCATGTTGTTGTTGCTTTCGATTCGTTGTGGTTCCTGAAATATGAAAGAAGAAAAGCCAAAGTTAGAAAATACATCATCTGTAATTTGGTTGGCAGAGCATGATCATGGACGCATTGTTTCTCTATCTCACGTTGTTGTTGCTTTCGATTCCTTCCACTGTTGCCTTCAATTCTTTCCACCGTTGCTGTCGTTGCTGCTGCCGTAGATTTGAAGAAATCTTACTCCTATATAACGAAAAACTGGATCTTGATCCTGTTGATATAAATACGCAAGGGATGCAGATTTATTGCTTTCAAGACATCTGTGTTTGGGTGATCAAGTCCAAGAACACTATCTATCCAGCAATTCCTCTCTTGTCCAAAGCTCTCTATTATCTTTTTTCAGCCAAGGCAGTTATTTCGGACTAAAATATCTCGAGCCTGAATTCCCTGCCTAGTGATCATTGCTGATCAGTTCAGTGGGATTCAACGTTCTCAGACGGAGTGCCAATCGTACAAGTACGGTAAAGCAGCTCTGCTCAAGATAAGTTTGGTAAGATTATGAAGGGAAACAGTATTTTTTGCCTCGCAAAAAGAAAACAAATCACACTGTAAAATCACTTTTCACTGTGTGTGTGTGTGTGTGTGTGTGTGTGAGAGAGAGAGAGAGAGAGAGATAGAGAGAGATTTTTTGTGTGTGTACAAAACTGTGTGTTCAAAAAATAAAATAAAAAATTGATAGTGCGTGTGTGTTCGAAGGAAAAAAAAATCAATACTTAACCTGTGAGATCTAATGCAGTAAATATAGAACAATGAAGAATAATTTGACTTTCTTAATTAAGTTGAGAACGTTAATGAAATAATATCGCGCAACGCGCGCGTTTTGAATATAGAATAATGAAAAATAGTGCCCTGATTTTTTACTTAACGTTCTCAACTAGTGACACAGTGACATCTTTCATGTACCTGGTGGTACCTACAGTACCAAATGTGTGACGGTGATTTAACTGGTAATGAATTTGCGTAGCATTCTACAGCAGTAGCTTTCTACACGATTTTCGTACTAGATAATTACTGGTAATGCATTTGCGTAGCATTTTACAGCAGTAGCTTTCTACACCATTTTTGTACTAGATAATTTCTGGTAACGAATTTGTGTAGCATCCTACGACAGTAGCTTTCTACACAATTTTCGTACTAAATAATTTCTGGTATTGAATTTGTGTAGATGTCTACTAGAGTAGCTTTCTACACCATTTTCGTACTAAATAATTTCTGGTATTGAACTGGCATAGCTTTCTACGACAATAGCTTTCTTCACAATTTTTGTACTAGATAATTACTGGTAACTACAGCAGTACCTTTCTACACGATTTCACAACCATTATCCCTTTTTTCCTCTTTTTGGAACGGCGTTCCAGAAAATGCTATTTTCGTAGATAGGCCCTCCAACACAACAGTAGTTTTGTACACCAGTGTCGTACTATGTAATTTCTTGGAACGAATTGGCATAGATATCTATAGCAGTATATTTCTACAGCGTTTTTCGTACTAGATAATTTCTGGTAACGAATTTGCGTAGAAATATACAGCACTTTGTTCCTACACGATTTCACCACCATTATCCCTTTTTTCCTTTTTTTGGAACGGCGTTCCAAAAAATGCTTTTTCCTAGATATTGGTAAACCCCAAACACAACAGTAGTTTTCTACACCAGTGTCGTACTATATAATTTCTGATAACAAATTTTCATAGATATCAACAGCAGTAGCTGTCTACAATGTTGTCGTAGTAGATAATTTCTGGTAACGAGTTTGCGTAGAAATCTACAGCTTTCTACACAATTTCACCACCATTTTTTATTATTTCATTTCTTTGGAACGGTGTTCCAAAAACTGCTCTTTTCGTATATAGGGGTAAACACCCAACACCACCCCTTCTCGCACCCCAATATTCTTAATTTCTACTGAACTAGCCTTTAATTTAGTCATCAATTTACCAGTTTTTCCGTTCTTTGTAACGGAGTTGGAGGAAACCGTTTTGGAGACCGGAAATTGACACCACTTTTTGGATGTTTTTGTTGTAGATTTTCTTTTTCAAATCCATGTCACAATATTGTTTACCTCTTTCTCCGTGCAGTACATCAACGTTGTATTTCTCGCCAGTTATTCAATGAAGGATGGAGTATAGGTATGTTGTAGTAAGCGTCAGCATCGCTGCACATTTGGTTTAATAGACCAACGACACACTAACAGGAATGTTTCACATTGTTTTTGAGAAATGGTTTCCACTTATCTCTTGCTACGTAGTGGTGTACTCAGATGAAAGCTGTTTCAAGCTATCAAATCCTCTCTACATTTCATGTTTTGTCGAAACAAAGGATACCTTTATTCACACAACATTGATTCTGATTGTTTTCAAACAGTAAAAGAATTATTGATTTGTTACGTCTTTTTCTAATCAGATTGTAACAATTTCTAATCAGGTTTGACATTAGCAATGACACGTACCAACAATACCCATGGAAAGCAGTCCACCCGCTTCTAATTCTAACAACAAAGGGAACAAGGCGAAAAGGGTTAGAGTGGAAGATCCCACCACCAAATACTCCTGCAAAACATGATGACGATCAACGGAAACATCATATGTCTGTGGAAAACAATCTTAAAGCGGCACTCAGGAATGAGTCCTATGCAACTGACGAGTCTTTAAGGAATCTCAGTTTGGAGGTTACAACATGTTTCACTGCATTGACAACCAAGGTTTGCCTTGTATCCAGTATTATTGAATCCGAAACCAAGGCCAGATTTCAGTAAGACCACGTCAACTACGTCTCGGTCAGAGAAGAAGGGTAGGGGAAAGAAGAAAAAATCAGACACCACGTTCAGTGACTCAGGGACCTATTCCCCGGCAAGTAGATGTGATGGTGAATTTGTTTTTGTCCGAAGTTGACAACGGCGTGACTGGAGTGTTGGAATTATTGACCAGGAAGCAAATAAGCAAGCGATTCAAGGACTACGACCTGAACAACAAGTGGTTAAACTTCGAGTCCGCTTTTAGGGAATGTTGAGGACAAAATTGTTGGGGCTTCTCTGTACGGGCGTAACGTTGTTAACTACGCAAAGATAAAGAAGTACATGTTATTTAACCAGTGAAATCTTGGTTTGGTACATGAAGAATGTTCAATATCCACCAGGGCCGGACAATACGTCTGACGGTTTGTTCTTCCATACCAAATGCAAGAATGGTTCTCCACATGATTCAAAATAATAGTACGTCAATTCCATGAAAAACTTCTTGGACTGCCTTATGGCAAATTCATCACTCCGTGTTTCATTGAGTCATAGCTACAATCAGGTGGAGTTAGACAAACATTTCAAGTTGCAGCGTATTGAATGCTTAAATTCCGGTACCCACACACAGGCTACAGTTGGTACTAGGTCAAAACGAATCTGATCATTACGTGTGCAACAAAATAATGATGAATATAACAGAACCAAGAACAGCATTTCATGAGGCACTACGTAAACTTTGGGTTGACTTTCAACAAAAGTCGAAACGAATTTGTACAACCTTATCTCTTTGTCACCTTGACATGAAACTTTTGACACACAAAGATTTCTATCAATATTTCTTACCAGAATGATTTCAGAATTCCTTCGTCTTGGGAACCACGCCGGTCCTTTTGGGGGAGAAGTGGGTGCCAGTAGGATTTCATCAACAAGGGGACACAAATGTTCCAAAAACCGGTCAAGTGATATTACCACTCCATTCTTCCTTGGTATTCCACTACGTCATCCACTACAAGGAAACGGTTTCCAACTATTATAACGTTCATTTTGAATTCAATGACGACCGTGTTACCCTATCACCATGCAAACTTGGCACCGGAAATATATGTCTGGCACCTTTCACCGATACCAAAGGAATCATATATTTGGTGAATGAATGGTTAATTAGGAAAGTTGTTGATCCCGGAAAAATTCTTGGGGCGAACGTGGTCCTTTCTTGGGAAACAGCATGTATTCAGTTCATTTCTCAAGCCTTATGTGCATCAATGGTTCAAGTCGACGTGGATGACTCATCGTTTGATTGTTTGATTGACAATGTTTGTAAGATAATTTTGCCTAAAGTCTTAAAAGCCAAGGACAATGGGTGTTTTGGTTACGATCATGTGATGGAAACAATTGAAGATTTGGTATTGACCGAAAGGAGATTTCTTGCAGGAGCAATGCTACCAGAATTGAGCGACGCAAATGTTTCCTATTTTGAAAGAATAGATTGATTGTACATTTACCCTACGGCCTGGGGTTTTGAGTAAGACACAGTTTGCCCATGTCAAATTTGAAGATACACCGGAACAAGCCCAACTTGTAACTGGCATTTTGGAACTGTCAGGTTTGGATGACAAACATAATAATCAAACTTGTGTTACAAGGTTCCTTCAATACGATGTTAACTCACAACAAGAGGTGCACCAACAATTTTTTATGGAACACATTCCATACATGTTTCATAAGATATTTGTAATTGACCCAACAGTCGTCGAACGTTATACTTGGGTTGAAGAACTAATTCTCTACAGCTACCTTCCAGAAATGGGTACCATATTTACACCGTTGACAGAAAAACTTGCCGGATATTTGTTGAAAAAATCAGATGATCTATCGTCGGCAAACCTTCTAGTTAAATTTCTGGATGATAACGTGGTGGTCAAAACTTATGGAAAGGGAACGGGAGAATTGAATCCTGCATTCAAATACCTCCAGGGATGTGACTTTGTTTTTCACAAAGTAACGGACTTTGAAACTTGGAATTGCTTCAAAACGTCCAAGGGTGATATAAAAAATGGAACGAATTGCAAAACGGCTATCAGGTAGGATGGGTTATGCTCACTTTCAATACTACAAATCATTGCAAGAATGAATTCATTCTACCTTGGGTGGTTCAAGATCAATCAAAAACTACGAATAACCATCGTCAACAGGGAACAAACGAAGAACGTGTTTCACCAGATACTGACGCGAGTTCAAAAAAAAGGACAACCCATCTAAACCATCAGGAATTGACAGAACTAAGGGGGGTTCAAACGATGCTGGTACTTGTGACGGTGGCCAGGTTACCCAAAGGCCGACAACAAGCAAGGGGAGAACAAATAACAAATTTGGATCAACAAATTTCCAGTTTCGGCTACGCCACTAATAAGGGGCCTAGTAAAAGTTCCTAAATATCCTTTGAGAAGTAGAAATGCACCATATTCATATGGCTTTCCTCCGAATGTCAGTGAAGCAATGTGGTGTTTAAAGAACAGGATCCAGAGATATTGTATCCCATTTACGAAATCAAGGAATAAGTTTGTTACGCTGCTCGTGGACAATGCCCAGCTTGAATTGGAGAGGTTAGTAGATACATCTTCCAAAAATTCATGAATTACAACGAATGCCCTGGGTTACGATATTCTTTTCCGAACTCATAAGGGGGATCATGTTTGCCTATGGTGCCCGTACTTTCATGTTTTACCTCTGAATGCAACAAATCCTAGTACCATTAGAAGAGTATTGGATTTAGTACAATGTTACAGCAAAAAAACGTGGGAAGTGTGGTGAGGTGCTGGGAAGTAATTATGAATCCACGACCTCCTCGTCTGATGACTCCTCGTCTGATGACTCCTCGTCTGATGACTGTAAATCATCAGATTCTGAATCAACAAAGAATGTATCAGAGGATTACGGATACTCCTACGTCCTCCTCCTCAGAGGAAAGAAAGGATAAGGATTCTACATCATCATTTAATCCAAGCTCCAGTGAAGAAGATGATGAAGATGAAGCATTAGTCTAGTATTAATAAAATTTATGTAGTAGGAACTGGAAAAACAAAATAGTACACAACCTTTTCTGTATTGTGTTTTGCAAACGTGTTCCCAGAAACAATATTCATTGACAAATCACCAGAAATGTCAAGTAGTTGAAAATGTAATCGAATATTATCCATATAATAGAAAACATGACAGTATTTTTGGTGCAATTCCATGGCGCAAAGTGACTTATTGGATAATGACTCCCATAGTATCAGGTCCGTTCCATGAATACATTTCTAACAAGTCATCAAATGCATATTGGGAAGAACTTTTCCCACCACAATGCTGGAGATGTTGTGGTTTGTCTTTCCAAGTGGCACAAAAGAGGGTATTTTTGGTGCAATTCCAGGGCACAAAGTAAAAATGTTTGGGTAATGACTACCATGTAATCTGGTCCGGACCATGAATACATTTCTCACAACTCTACTAATACATATTAGGAACAACTTTGACCCACAAAACGCTGGAAATGTTGTGGTTTGTCTCTCCAAATGGCACAAAGTATATTATTTTGGGTGCAGCTCCAGGCCCATATTAGGAACAACTTTTCCACAAAGAATACTGGAAACGTTGTGGTTTGTCTCAGCAAATGGCACCAAAGATGTTATTTTGGGTGCAGTTTCAGGGCACAAACAGAATAATTCTGATATGATATCCAAAGTATCCAGTCCACGCCATGAATACATTTATCATGACTCATCAAATACATATTTGGAACAACTGTTCCACACAGATTGCTGGAAATATGGTGGGTTGTCTCTCCTAATGGCACAATAGAGGGAATTTTTGGTGCAGTTTCCGGGCACAAACTAACTTATTGGGTAATGAATCACAAAGTATCCAATTCAAGCCATGAATACATTTATCATGACTCATCAAACACATATTACAAAGTATCCAATCCGAAGCCATGAATACATTTATCATAACTCATCAAACACATATTAGGAATAACTTTTCCACACAGAATACTGGAAATGTTGTGGTTTGTCTATGCAAAAGGCACCAAAGAGGATATTTTTGGTGCAGTTCCAGGGCACAAACAGAATAATTATATAATTACTCACAAAATATCCAGTCCAAGCCCTGAATGCATTTATCATGACTCATCAAATACACATTGTTTGGAACAACTATTCCACACAGAATACTGGAAATGTGGTGGGTTGTCTCTCCGAATGGCACACAACAGGTTATTTTTGGTGCAGTTACATGCTGGCAAAAACTGACTCATTGGGTAATGACTCACTAAGTATCAAGTCCAAGCCAGGAATACATTTATCATGACTCATCAAATACATATTAGGAACAACTTTTTCACACAGAATGCTGGAAATGTTGTGGTTTGTCTCTCCAAATGGCACAAAAGAGGTTATTTTTGGTGCAGCTACATGCTGGCACAAACTGACGTATTGAGCATTGTTTGGACTACCATTACTGAAAAATTCATACTGACTGAAGTATCAGCCTGAGAATTGTCAATATTGTTTCGTAGTCTACCCAATCCATAGTATGAGCAATATTCCTCTTCAAATTTCAGACAATGACACAGATTTGCAATCAAAAACTGATTAGCAATCACTAGTTTGGTACAGGCATGGCAATGGACAAACATTATTCTAAAATTCATACTGACTAAAGTATCAGCCTGAGAATTGTTAATATTGTTTCATACTCTACCCAATCCATATTATGAGCAATATTCATCCTGAAATTTTAGAATATAACACAATTTTGCACTCAAAAAATGACTATCAATCACTATTTTAGTACATGCATGGCAAGGGACAAACATTGTTGTAAAATTCATAATGACTAAAGTATTAGCCTGAGAATTGTCAATATTGTTTCATACTCTACACAATCCATACTATGAGCAATATTCATCCTGAAATTGAAGCCAATGACACAATTTTGCACTCAAAAACTGACTAGCAATCACTATTTTGGTACATGCATGTCAAGGCACAAAAATTATTATAAAATTCATACTGACTAAAGTATAAGCCTTAGAATGGTCAATATTGTTTCATAGTCTACCCAATCCATAGTACAAGCAATATTCATCCAGAATTTGAAGCCAATGATACACGTTTGCACTCAAAAACTGACTAGCAATCACTATTTTGGTACATGCATGGCCAGGGAAAAGAATTATTATAAAATTCATACAGAATAAAGTATCAGTCTTAGAATTGTCAATATTGTTTCATAGTCTACCCAATTCACAGATGTGAGCAATATTCATCCAGAAATTAAAGCAAATGAAAAACTTTGGCACTCAAAAACTGACTAGCAATCAGTTGTTTGGTACATGCATAAGCAGGGACCAAGAATTATTATAAAATTCATACAGACTAAAGTATCAGCCTCAGAATTGTCAATATGGTTTCATACTCTACCCAATCCATAGAATGAGCAGTATTCATCTTTAAATTGCAGCAACTGACAAACTTTTGCACTAAAAAACTTACTAGCAATCACTATTTAGGTTACTTCATACAAAAATAAAGAAATACTAGTAGGAACAAAAAATAATGCGGAGATTACTACGTCTGCACAGGTTCTACGGAGGAGTTGAACCACCAGACACAGTGACTTCAATATAACCCAATCCTTGCGAGATCACAAAATTTACACCAGTTAAAAGCGCGGTAAGAATTATTCCTTAACAGTTTACAACGAGTAATTGTACTAAAATACCGGAGTATTTGCCCAACGTCAAACATTATTAGAAGTAAGAGGTAAATGGAGAACACAACACCACAATCAGCGTACAAGAGGAAGGTTTTGAAGCCTAGGTTTCTTTTGGATTCTGCAGAGTACTGTGCAAGAAGTAATGAGCTAAATAACGGTGGCGAAAATGACGAGCGGAATTCATTCTTATATCATTTTGAAACTGGGTTCGATGCGCTATGTGCCAAAAACGGCAACTTGGTAATCACAATACTTAATGGATGCAACAATATCGACGATGTGAGAGAAAGACTCAACAGCCCAAAAGGGCATTTCGATGAAGAAGAAGCTTTAGAAATTTGGAAACAATGCTTGAAGTACGTAACTGAGGACATATTTCCTTTCTATGAGGAAGGCGACACTGGTGGCGTTGACCACGTGTGGGCTATGGGTATCATTATGGCGTATGTTTTATGCGGTTATCCTGCATTGAAATCAACGGCGGACATACAGTGCTACAACAACGTGGGTATTGGACTGACAAGTACAATCCAGAGAACAAGAGAGGCTCAAGCTGAATGGTCAGACTTTTCCACCAAAGCAATGGTGTAACCTGACGCCGGAAGCCAGAAAACACATAAAGGAATGCATACATTTTCACCCGGGTAACTGTCCCTGTCTGACAAGCCTTTGGTTCAACAAGTGGCGCACAATGACTGAAGAGGCAATCATTGAAAAGTACCGTATAATGTACATAGAAGAAATCGATGATGGAAAGGAACGAAACAAAGAAACTGGAGAAAAATAAGATTAAAGACAATTGGAATTCGTTCACGAAGAAAGCGACAAAACAGTCTAAGAGGGAAAAAACGGAAACTAAAACAATTAGCAAACAAAGAGAAAAGGGAGGAAGAAGATGGAAACAAGAGAAACATTGTGCACTGGCTACAACTTTACGAAAAACGTTGGAATTCACCGGAAGATTTAGAGGAGTACAACAACTATCCCGTTCCTTGTGGTTCATGGGGACGTGTGAGACACTAACCATGCAACTCTGTAAGGATTCCAATCCAAAAATAAAGAGAATAATCAATGAGGTATTTGGTAAAAAGTAAGCAACAAAAAAATTGAACGATGATAAAGTAAAATTACCAAAAAACCAAAAAATCGAATTTCCTGCAACGCCGTTCCAGAAAATGAAAAAACAATAAATACGAGAACATACCGATGTGTACGGAGGAGTGATAGGATGGGGAACATCAAAATAAATTGTTATCGTAGAATTAGTAGTACTAGTTGTTTTGAAATAAGTAGCAAATGTAGGGAAACAAAAAATGGCGCGGATATGCCAACAGTTCTTTTTGGTTGGCCCGCGCTCACAAGCCCGCTTCCACAAAGAGAAATGTAATGCAAATTGCTGAATTTAATACAATCGATGGAAAAACAAGGCATCATAAAAATTCACAAAATTGCCAAAAACACCGACGATTGAAAAAATATAAATACAAGATGCCAAAACAAAAATGATCCAACCTACCCAAGGCAAAAATAACACGTCTCCAAGGAAAGAAATAGCAGGTATGGCAAATGCAGCCAGGGACAGAGACACTAGAGATAATACCAAAAATACAAGCATTATTACCATGTCCACCAAGAAGAACACAACAATTGTAACAACACAAGAAGGCACCACCACGGCGGAAAGAGAGACACCACTAAAAAGAACAGCTGAAAACATTAGCATGATGGACAGTGAAAGTGACAGTGACAGTGACAGTGATTCAAGTTCTGTTAGTGAAGACAATGATGGGAGCTCCAACAAGAATAAGGATAATAGTGAAAATATCAAAGAGACAAGAGAAAAAAAAACTACGGAGGGCAGACAACAGAAAAAGAACAACGTGACTCGCGTAGTGAAAATAATAACAGAAAAATTGAATAAGAATCCAGATCTACTAGAGAAAATGATGATGACAATGGTGAGTGATAGTATGAAGGGAGAGAATTCTAAAGATGATGCTCCAAAAACTACCAACACGGTTCCATTGAAAACAGTGCAGAGCAGCGATAGCGTTGATAAAGTGAGTACGTTGAGTTATGGAAGTGTACATAGTATGAAAACGGGTACTATGAAACTATTGAAAACACATAAAGATACAACTGAAGGACAGGTGAGAGCCTATGTGAAGAAGGAATGGTATGGTGGCATGAAATTTCTGACATCAAAAGGACTCTCCAAAAAAATAATGGTGCAAGGAATCGATGCCAGGTGTAATCTCCGTTACAAAAAATATGCCCGTTAAGGAATTCTGTGACTATTTTGATAATGCAGTACCAAAAGCCCTGGCAAAATTGAGACACAATAATCAAACATTGGCAAGAAAAAATTGGTTTGGTAAGTGTCGGTGTAATGGTTGAATTGGACGGAAATTCTTGTGCTGTTGACATTCTTCCGTATGTGCCTACGACCCGATGTACAACTAACCAAGCCATACTATGATATCATACTGCCATTTGTTGTCATCACCGCAGCTGATAGTGAAATGGCAAAAGTGCCGGCGTCATTCCCTGGTACTGTAGCTCTAAATACGGACTCGGTGGAAATTCTAGCCAACAAGTACCGGCAATATGGAAATGCGGATAATGAAGAATTTTATTATTTTGTGACAATAATCCTGTCTGCCATTAATCCGGTGAAGACAAACTTTAAGCTGAGGAAGGCAAAGGAGCTTATTAGTACCATCTTTACTGTTACGGATGAGGCTTTCGCCCTAATGATAATTGACAATGAGTACAGCAATTGGGAAAAACAGAAGCAAATGAAACTTGATGGAACATACGCGACACAAAGAACGAAAAAATACATGAAAAAAAATTTTGCAATTCAAAAAGTGGAAGTGCAGATGGATGGGACAAAGAAGGACGGCGAGTGTTCGCTAAATTGTGCAAGAAGGTACAAACGTTAAGAGAAGATCCTGAAACGGGTAAAAATTTGGAGAAAATGATGCTGGAAATATTCAACTCAGAAAACAATCCTACCAGTACTGTGTCAAAAGATGGTGGCATTGTTGCCAGTACTGGCTGAAGAGGAAAATGAGGATGACAACTATATTGATCCTGCATTGATGCAATTGCTTGGCAAAATGGAGGAAGTTTAGGCATTGTTTTCAGAATCGTTAGTGTTCATTGTGTCAGTCCATTCACTAATTCAACGCAAGTGGGTTCACACCTACGTTAGTACGACACGGGTAAATCTTCAGGGAGAGTGATTAGGGTAAAATGTACATATCTTACATACATTGCATACCATGGTTGCAAATAGTAGATTGTGTGACACAAATGATTAAAATGTACAGAAAGGAGTACTCATACCTGTCATACATATTTTGCATATGATACTACTAGGCAAATTCTTGACCCGAATAATTCAACTGTAGTGGTAGGTACTAGTCGCAAGCGATGATATTAAATTTTAAGGGTCGTGTGTCGCGAGCACAAATATTAAATTATAAGGGTAGTGTGTCAGCGAGCACTAATGTTAAATTGTACTGGTTGTGTGTTGCAAGCATAGGAGATACATTTTAAAGGATAGTGTGTCACAAGCCCAATTATTAAATTATAGGGGTAATGTGTCACGAGCAACGGAGCTAAATTTTAAGGGTTATGTCCCGCGAGCACTAATGTTAAATTTTACTGGTTGTGAGTCATGACCTTGCGTATTTAATTTTAGTAGGTGTGATTTGCGAACGTACGGGTAGGATATTAAAAATTAATAGGTAATTATTATGACCCAAGGAAAAAAATGATCACAAACCAGGGGTTAAGAGTTAGAAAATGAGTATGATAAAAAGCTACCAAATCACAGGGGGGGCTCGTTTGTGAGTCATGACCTTGCGTATTTAATTTTGGTAGGTGTGATTCGCGAACATACGGGTAGGTTATATTAAAAATTAATAATAATTATTCATGACCCAAGGAAAAAAATAATCGCGAACCAGGGATTGAGAGTTAGGAAATCATGCATGATATGAAGCTACCGAATCACAGGGGGGGCTCGAGTTAAAATTACACACAAGCAAGGGTTGCGAAAGTACCTTGCGACGAAAAAAAAGGGTTGCGGGACAGTTATCAGACGTAGATACTGTAATTGTTGATGCTCTCTCAAGGCTCCCTATCCAGCAATCCCCGGAGGAAAAGAAGGAATCCCCGACTCCCCCAACTGGATTTGGAAATTGCAACTGGCCCAGCAGAGAACCCAACCGGCATTCTCTCTCTTTCTGACTTGTTCCTCAGCTACCCGGAAGACATTCTCATGTATCCTTTAACCTTCACTCAACTGACCGCCGACCAAGCCGCCAATGTAGATATTTCTACCAATCCAAGCTACACCACAGAGAACTTCAACAGTACGGACTTTAGAATTGTTGAATCCAACGGTCGTTAGAAAATTGTACTCCCTCCAAACGGAGTACAAGCCACAATCAAATATTACCACTATGTCCTTGGTCATGCCTGGCGCTGAAAGATTGTATTGAACCATTAATCAATTTGTATACACCCCGAACTTGAAGGACCAAATCAACTCCTTCTGTTGTTCCTGTGATGCTTGCCAAAGATACAAGAACACCCACCAAAGCCACGGCCAACTCCCGACCAAAGAACACCAGTATCCATTGCAATCAATGGAATTGGTCATTGGAAGATGAAGATCCCCGGCCATGGAACAATTGCCTTCAACAGATTCACCATTGATGATATGTGCACCATCTCCTTGCAATAATTAGAGCGCCACACGCAAGTGAACCCAACCGGCCTTATGGCAGTCCATGCCCTTGACAATGGCTGGCTCTCCAGATATCCAAAGCCAGTCAACTGCATCATTAACCAAGGAACCAACTCCATGAGCAACGGCTTTGAGCTCCACCTTGCCAATCTTGGAATCAAAGCCAAGGTTTGCTCAGTCCAAAAACTCACGGTCGAACGCTGTACTTGAAATAGTACACGGCACCATCAAGTCTACAATGCCAAACAGAGCTCAATACCAATCCACCACAGACCCTTCAGGAAGCCACCAACATCATCGATACTAGTGTCCGTGTCTTTGCATCTGCTCAGTTTGCTGTTAGATCCACCATCCACAAGACCTTTGGAACGACCCCTGGTGGAGCCCTTGTGTTCCACCGCGATATGTTCCTACCGATCCCTGTACTAATCACCAACCAACTTGGCCATGATGGTCAGAAACAAAAGACAAGCTCAAATCAACAAGAATTCCATGAAAGAAAATAGAGATCAAAAGCATCATCATGATTGTTATAGTAGTGTTGGAGACCAAAAAAATTATGATGAAGAACAAGAAGAAGCAAATTCCTGGAGCTTTTGGAGCAAGAAGCAAATGCCCGTCGTAGTACGCTATTGTCCAGCAAATCCATGCAAATGGTACACCAGTTTCCTTTCTCTTAGGAAACCGTGTTGTCCAAGAGATGAACATTTGGAACCTACTACAACCCACCATATCACCTCACCAGCACGCCAATTAAAAGATTTGCTACTATCTAGTATGGATGACTGGTGGGTGGCTGCTGCACGCCACACAACGCGATCACCAAAAATTCCGTACAACCAGCATGTGAAGAAGCTTTTATGGGAATGAAAAAGAAGAGGAGTGCCGTGGTATTCAAACCCTCACGATTGAAGAATTTCCCATGATTCAAGAAAATCTGAAAGCCTACTAGTATGTCGGCGGCAACAACAATAACAATGCCACGCCAGCAGCCGGCCTTCCACCTTGTTGAAGGCTGGACGAAGAAGAACATACTATCTTAATTCCTCTAGTATGTGCAAGTGGGTTGGATTTCAAGTTCAACACCTTTCAACTGTCTTAGCGAAATACTCCCTCCGTCCCAAAATATTTAGACATTGTGGCCATTTTGGGGCGTCCCTAAATATTTAGACGTTATGAATTGATGTGTGTAGGAACATGTAGAACTATTACTAAATTAATCAATTACGGAGCATTCTAAACTTCTCTCATGTTCAGGGCTGTCAATATCGCTGAGCAAAAGTCACAGTGTCAGCATCACAAGTAATAGACACAGGGAGTCTGTCCTCTTTCAAGAGTTTTTCCTTGCCCATATGACGGAGTTTGTAGCTGTTGTTACCTTGGACTTTAATAGACTCTTCCAATGCACACTGAAGAGATAAAAAGACGCTGTTCAGAGCAATAGTGCTGGTCTCAACCAATGCTTCCTCCACATGTGCAATCAGCTGATCAATGTTTTTGGCCCTCTTCTTGTATTGCAGAGCCTGGATGGAAGCAAAGAAGCCCAAATCCAAGACATTGAAATCAGGACTATTTGGTGGTTGTGTTGTCACAGTGATATTCCAACCAGCTTCACAAGCCACCTCTCTCACTGCCACCCTAGATCACACATGATGGAGTTTTGCATTGTCCTTCTGTATAAAAATAGGCCTGCTCTTCCAACGCACTGGAAACTTCTCTTGAATTGCAGGGAGCACTTTCTCCAACATCATCTTCTGGTATTCAGTCAGCATTGACAGAAGCAATGTTCTTTGTCACCATTGTTCCTCTTGGATGGTTCACTGAGTTGCGCTGAGCAGGTTCCTTCACAACAAAAGGCCAGATGCCTATCTTGCCATCATACCCAGCGTTCCTGGTCAGCATCATGCCTTGGACAAGTCACTGGCACACAGAAACATAACTTTTTCAATGAACCGTTTTGACTTACAAGTAGAGTGTGGTTTGGGCTCACCAGAGCACAAGTAGGTTTTTTGGTTTGTCGTCTTCATGAAGAACCACTTCTCATCAATGTGAATTGTGTCATACATATCTTCAAACTTGCTGTCAGGTTTGATACAAGACAAAGCAAACTCAACTCTTGCTTTTTTGTTTTTCTCTGTGAGGAAGGGTTTCACAGCCCCACTGTGTCTGAGTATCTGTCCCTTCTTAACATAGTTACCCCAGGTGGTTCTGGCAATTCCACTTGCAGCAGAAAGAGTACGCAAGTCAGACCTATCTTTGTAAGAGACTGTTTCTTGACAGCCTCTTCCACAGCAGCAAAGGTGCTATTTCGTTCGCAGTTTTTCCTATTGGTAGACACATCCCCAGCAGGGAAGGTCTCAGGATCCACTGTTTCCAGGTACATCTTCCAAACCCTAGAGCAAGTTCTTGCAGTCACGCCAAACAATGCAGAGGATTCTTTGAAAGCCCCCTTTGGAAGCTTTGCACTAGTGGTGCTTTGCTTTGGTAGAAGGAAGTGGACAACAGCTTGACGCTCATTCAGAGTCAGGTTTCTATTGCAACGGGAAGGCACTTCATCAGTAGGAAGTACTTCCAAGGCTTGGTGGTGCTAGGCTTGTCATGATGCTGGTGTGTTGTTGTTGTTGTTGTTGTTGTTGTTGTTGTTGTGTGTCGTTTGTGTTGTTGTTACGTGCCTGTAAGATTGTGAGAAAAAGTAATAGACTAGGTTGATTGTTGAATGCTGTTGATGCTTCCTTTCTGCTTCCATTGCAGATTGATTCGCGACCGTGCCCTTGCCCGTGTGCTTGCCGCTGCTTTGGATCAATCCACGCCGTCTTTTGCAACACTCCCCCTTGTATAATCTGTAGGCCGTCTTTTGCAACACTCCCCCTTGTAGAATCTGTAGAAGAGTACATTCGCGACGGTGCCTGTGGGCTTGTGTGTAGCGTCTAGTGTTGAGTGGTGCAAAAGATGGCGCGGATTGATTCACAATCCGCGCCAACTTCCTTCTTGTTCTTGTTGCTTGTCCTCTTGTTGCTTCTCGGCTTGCGAAACTCCCCCCCCTGCCTGTAGAAGTGTACTGGTCCTTCTCTGTTTCGCGTTCGAACTGACAGAGGTGCTGACTGACGTACTCGTCAATGTGATCCGATCCGATGGAGGTGCAACAAGAGGAGTGGAATAGAAGATGACAAATGAATGGACTTGACGATGCCGACGCCGACGCCGACCAACAGAGGTGCTTCTTCTTGGTGGCGCTCCCCCCCCTGTAGAAGTGTACTGATTGTGATCCCTCTTTGTTTCGCGTTCAAACTGACAGAGGTGCTGACAGGAGTGCTCAATCCGATCCGATGGAGTGCAATAAGAGGAGTAGAATACTTTGATGACACACTTGATGACGCCGCCAACCAACAGAGGAGGTGCTTGGCGCTCAGCAGGCACTCATTCGCTCATTGATCTGTGTCCCCCGCAGAAGTGTTGTACTGATCCTTCTTTGTTTCGCGTTCAAACTGACAGAGGTGCTGATCCGATGGAGGTGCAACAAGAGGAGTAGAGGAATACTTAGATGACGCACTTGATGATGACGCCAACCAACAGAGGTGGTTGGCGCTCAGCAGGCGCTCATTCTCGTCAATCTGTGTCCCCCTTACCGGTAGAAGTGTACTGATCCTTCTTTGTTTCGCGTTCAAACTGACAGAGGTGCTCAATCCGATCCGCTACATACTTAGTCAGCCGATGGAGGTGCAACAACAAGAGGAGTGGAATAGAGAATGAATGCAAACACATGAAAGTTACCGTGTGAAAAACGCGAGTGAAAATCACCGTGTAAAAACACACACAAAGAGACGAAAAACGAAAAACGCGATGAAAAATTCGATGAAAAATTCGCGCGATCTAAAATCCCCTCTCAGATCAGTTTTTTTGCATCAGTTGAGTTTTTTCAACTGACACCCGTGCAAATGGCACATGCAACGAGCTCAAAATTGGCTGTCTTTGGAACACCAATGAAAGTACAAGAACATTCTTACTGTTTATAACCAATTTGCCCTTACACAAATTCAGTGCCTTAGCTTGCATGTGGAACCATCCGGACGTTAAACCGGCCAGCAGAACCCTCTTAACCGGAGGAATCACCACTCTTGCAAGCAGGCGTGGCAGCCCTTCTTTAACTCCCTATGAAAGGTACACCAATACCACTGAAATGTCTAACGTTTAACCCATCGTGAGGAGTTGATTGTGGAGAGTTCAACCCAAAAAGCCCGGTTGGTATCCATGGAGTATTGACCTTATTTGAAGTATTAACGTCCATACTGTCTAAAAATTTCGGGGCAGAGGGAGTAACGCAACAAGCTCAACACTCTTCGGATTACGTACCGTACGGTAGTTTGCAGAGCTTCTTGCTCACAATCTTAGTTTTAGTCCATTATTTACACATACATACCTACCGTACACATGATATTATTACTACATTAGTACCTTCTACTTGGAGGCATACGACAGACCTGTACCATACGTAGGATATGGTTTGTTAGTAGGAATACCCTGTAAGTACGTACACACTGTAAGCAGCACAAAAAACTCTGCACCACAAACAACCATGTCTTGTCGACCTACGATACCGTACGAGCACCGCTACAAACCGGATAGTAACATCTATTTTTTTTCATAGAGCACCGTCCGATGCGATGCGATGCGATGCGGTACAAGTACGATAATACGAAGGCCCAGTGAGGAAAGGCATTCATAATCTTCTTACGTGTCGCACCCACCCACCCGCCAACGATAACGATACTGTACGATAGGTCTAGCATTCGCACGAAGCTACACAAAAAGCTATTGTATTCACTCGGCCACCGTAACCGTAACCGTGGTGGTGGTTTGTGATGTGTCGTTGTGTCGAGCAGTAGTAGGACTACCACAGCATGTCATGGCATGTCATGGCATGGCATACACGGTTTCGTTATAAAAGTACGAACCATACCGTACGTACGTACGGCATGCATGCATGGTACGGAATACGCCAAGAAAAAGTCGTAGTTTTGGGAGGCGAACAAAAGTCGCAGGGTGTCGGAAATTGAATTAAATTTGTTCCATTGGTTTCACAGGTGGTGTCCGTCCGTTCCGTTCCACTCTTGGAATGGTGTCGGTCCGGTGTACACACTGGAATTGTATTGTATTGTAGTGTCGTGAATTGTTTGGGTGTCGTGTGGTGAGTGACTCGGGTGGTTGGATTGGAATGTAGCTGCCGTTCGTTCGTTCGTGCATTCGTTCGTGTGCATTGTTTCGCATTCCTTGCACAGTACGGTACGTGGTCGTCATTCATTGTATTGCATTGTATTGTATTGTACGAAGTAACAGTAACAATAACAATAGCTGTAACTATTATGAATTGAGAGCCGTTCCCAAGAGCATTCTCGAGAATTGTTCGTAGTCGACCATCATGTCGTCGTCTTCCACGTCGATGATGGACTTGCGATCGTCGCTGATCAGATCTCTGACACCGCACAAGATGGCGTCGAGGTCGCGGGCACGGACGAATCCGGAATCGTTCGGATCGAGTGTCTCGAATGTGTCGATGAACAATTGGTAGGTCTCGGATTCGGCCATTAGACCGAAAAAGTCCTCCTTGGTGATGATCTTGTACTCGTTGCTGTTTTTGCTTACCTGCCAGGGTGCAAAGGATGTCTTGGGCGACATATCAATGACGTCGAGGAGTTCGGCATCGGACTTGCTCTCGCCTACGGAATCCATGACCCTTCGCAATTCCATGAGGTTGATTTCCTCCGAACCGTCCTCGTCGATGAGCTTGAAGGCATCCTCGATGTAGGTTCGTTGCATGGGCTGCAGCTTGCTGACCAGAATGTTACGCCGTCTTCTCGATCCGGGATCTCCGAATTTGAGCTTGTACTTGACGGTGTAGTCGAAGCAGCGGGTGATGGACCTAATCAATTTGAGACGGACCAGAAGACTCACCATGGTTTCGGTACCGACTCCGAGGGCGCTCGGATCTTCCACGACGTGACTGGGTTGTTGTTGTTGTTGTAGCTGCTGCTGCTGCTGATGTTCCTCCTCCTCGTCGACGTCGACACCGGCAATGGGCCGGGGCGTGTTGGCGCTTCCTCGCACCTGCGATGCGACGAGTGATTCCCGGTACTGTTTTTCGTCCCTGATGTAGCTCATGTCGTCAAAGGCAACACCGTACTTGTCGTTGATGTCGTCGATTTCTTGCTGCTTGTCTGCGGGAGAAATCGCCGTGGAGAATCCGCTGAGAATGCTGGATTTGGGGAAGGATCCCTTGTCAAAGGCGAGGCACATGGTTCTGGAACTGGCCCGGATACTGGCGGCCCGTGGTTCTCCGGTGATGAGGGCACGCTCGCCGAAGTAATCTCCCTTGTGGGTGAACTGGTTGATGACGGTTCCGAGGTAGGACGGGGGAACGGTCAGGGGATCCTCGAAGGACGTTCTCTGGCAGATCTCCACTTCTCCCTCCAGGATGATGTAAAAGGTCCGCCCGACGTTTCCCTCTCGCATGACGATCGATCCGGCCTCGAAGGTGAGCAGTGTGGCCTTGGTGAGCAGTTCTTCGTATTCCGATTCTAGCATGTCCGACAGGTAGTTGACCTTTCGCAGGAAGGGTCGTTCGCGCTCGATGACGTCCTGAACGGTTTCTTCCTTGCTGGCTTCCGTTGCGTCGGCAGCAGTCGCCGCCACCACAGCCACGGCGGTGGTTGCAGAAGGGTCCACGGTAGCGGTAGCGGGCGGAACGGACACGGTCCCGTTGGCGGCCTCGTTGGACACCGCAGTGGCGTTGACCGCATCGGTGGCAGCCGACGAGTCGTATTCGGTCCCGGTGGTTTTGAGGGTTCGTGTCTTGGCATCGATGTTGTCGTTGATGAGTTTGATGAGTTTTCGTTTGAGCGTTGGTACCTTCGAGGGACCGCAGGGAAATGTGTCCACCTTGAGCCCGTTTCCGGCGTAGAGCTGCACAGTCGGAAGAGCCAACACACCGATGGATTTGACAAAATCTTTGTTGCCCTGAATGTTGAGATCGGCCCAAACAATCGGCAGGGTTTTGTAGGTTTCGTCGTTGACCAATCTCTGAAATTTGGGAGCCAATCCCTTGCAAGCCTTGCACCACGGAGCAAATACCTTCAATACTATCAATTTGTCCTTGTTGTTTTCCAGCACGGCTCTGATGTTGATGTTGATGTTGTCGATGTTGTCGATGTTGATGTTGTCGATAGATACAAATACAGATACAAAAGAAGGTGAGTTTGAGTTATTTAGCTGTATTCATCATTATTCATTAGTCATACAACATAGATTCAAAAATCGAAGCTACCCGGAATGAATTCCAATCGAACTCCGTGCCCGATGAATATATCTTGCTGCTGCCGCTTTGTTTTTGTTTTCGTTTCCGCGTCTGCGTCCGCTTCGATGACCACACTATCCTTCCAATTCGAATTCGAATTCCAATTCGAATTCGGACTCACCTGTATTCGGCCTCGTTGGTAATTTTCCACACCCCGTCGGCTCCAAGCTCCGGAAGCCCTCCTCCTTCTCCCTCGTCGTCCCCCGAGGTTTCTTCCTCGGTCTGTTCCTCTAATCCCGTAGCCACTCCCAGCGCCGAAGACGAAGAGGACAACGACGAGCGCGAACCCAGGTGTAGCGGTCGACTGTTGGCAACCGACGGCTGTACTATCGTCGATGTCGATGTCGATTGCGATGTCGATTGGAACTGCGATTGGAACTGCGATTGTGTCGTCTTCCTTGGCAACGTAAAAGATTCGACTAGATTTCCGGCGTGCAGCAGTCCCAGAATCAGCAGGACTACGGCCGATGCGTATATTGTGGATTTGGATTTTGTCATTGTTGTGACCGATGCAGTATTGAATTGAATTGAATAGAATACGGAGTTGAATCGAATCGAATCGAATCGAATCGAATCGAATATAGAGTTGAATCGAATATTCTTCGTTCCTTTTTGGTTCGCTTCGTATGGATTATCTCAACCGTTATTGGTCTTGCATTCCAATCAAGAAAGAATTGATTTCAATGCAGCGATGCGATGCGATGCGATGTTGTGTGTTGTTGTTGTTGTTGTTGTGAATGTTGATGGTTGCTTGCCTTGGCTTTTGGATTTTGGTTACGAAGAAGGGTCGTTCTTCGGCACACTGCAAATCTTCTAACGTCACGAGAAATGATGACAATAAAAATACGGAGTAGAATGTGCCGTTATTACCAGACAACGTCTCTGGATGATGTATGGTGACAACGCAACAAGTGATACTTATGAGAGACTCACTCTACAGTACGAAGCTAGCTGCTACCCGTACCGGTATAGTACCGTATGATAGGTGTGTGTGTGTGTGTGTGTGTGTGTTACGAAGTACTCCGTAGTAAGTAAGTGAGTGAGTGAGAGTAAAAGAGCGCGAGTCTTTCTTCTCACCAACTACAGAAAACCGAGTGTTCAAGTAAGATATTTTTATTGTTCCAGAAGTCGTTCGTACCAGATTCTTCGTTTCTCTGCCCGGATCGGAATGGAATTCAAACTCTCGTCTGAAGTGCGAAGCAACTCAAAAAAACTCGTGCGGGAGGAACCGGACGAAAGGCGGGGAAGAAGAGAGAAAACGGACACAAAAAACACAAAACCCATGGCGATGGCACCGCGCAATTCCGCGCGTCACACGATCCCAAAGAACAAACAAACAAACAAAAACGGCAAACACACAGACCCACCAGACCAGACCAGACCAGACCAGACCCATCATTCTTCACACACAGCCATCATCGATCGATCGATCGATCGATCGATCGCTTGTTTTTGTCTGTTTCTGTTCTTCCCATAGTACTCGTACAGGTACTATGTACCGTACGTACCGGTAACATAGGGCACGGTACCATATGTACCTTGCCCGCCGCTGGCATAGAAGATACGTAAGATTTAACGGCTATTGCTACGAGTACCGGTGCGTGTACGTACCTTCAAGCGTACACGTGTATTTGCGTGTATGCCGGGACTGACGCGCACCGCGCGAAGTTGTGGCAGATGGTCATTCGTTGGTTTTGCTTACCGTACGTACGAGTACGAGTACGGTACCGTACATTATTTTGGAGGAAGAGTTGTTTTTTCACGAGCTTGCATCGGAAGATGGCGAACAATCCAACGTCATCCGGTTCGTTTCGTTGCGGTTCCCCCAGCAAGCAAAACAGACCGTAAGATTACGTACCGGTAGGTACCGTACGTAATCTTACGAGTACCGGTACAACAGCGACAAAAGCAACAACAACAACATCAACGACAGACACCCATCACTTTTTATATTGCTTACTTCTAGGTACTATTTTTTATTTCCTCCAATCACGCATCAATGAATGATGTGAATATTCGGCATCTTCCCTCGTTGCTGCACCGGCGGTGCGCGCTGTTCGCTGCAATGCATCCAGGATCGTACGGGTACGTACTCGTACTATCATTCCCTATTCCGTACCGTACCGTACACCGTAACTTACCGTACCGTAGCTATTATCGCACGCAGCGCGTTGGGTCGTTCGATCTCCATGACTGACCTCCTCGCTTCCAATTCATTCCGGCAACGGAGTTTTAGCGAATGAACATACCGCCGCCGGCGGGCGAACCCACTGCCACCTGCTACGGCACCGTACCCATGGATGGAAGGAAGGAAAAGATCCAAAATCAACAAAGAACAATCAATCGGTCACTTTTTTCAATCCAAAAAACGATAAAATTATGGATATCCTTCTCGGTCCGTTCCGTGCCGGATGGAGTTTGTTCCTGTCTTCTTTCTTCGACTGGTTCGGTTAGGCTCGGTTAGGTTCGGTTCGCTTCGGATGTTCTTTTCTTTGGTACCTAAGGTAGCAGATGGCAACACCACGAGCAGGCATCACCAACAGCAGCAAACAAGCAGCAGCTGTAACGGTTGGATTGCATTGCATTGCATTGCATTGGATTGGATTGGATTGGATTGGATCCAACTGAATTTGGTAGGGCAACGCGACAACTCACGGCTCGCAAACAACGACGACAACAACAACAAGGTACGTACACCAATGGGTAGCATAGCATGCACACCGACCCGACGCCGACCGTCGCGGAGAAAGGAGAATTCGACCCGGAATCGAATACTGTTCTAGGGTGAGTGTTAGAATTCGAGCGCCACAACACAAACCGTGGCTCTATATGGGCCCGTCGGTTTGTTCCCTCCCGGCTGCAGCGATACCCAGACACCGCGGTGGTTGGTAGTGTAGTTTTGTTTAGTGCAGTGCAGTGCAGTGCAGTAGCGGGCCTACCGCAAAAATGCGGTGACAGATGTTTGTCATTCCGGGAATAGGATAGTACTAATCTTACATCGACGCGAACAAAGCCGCCGATGCAAACCAGGTGCGGTGAGGTGAGGTGCACCGCGATACACAGCAACGGGAATTCAAACGAAACCAAAACGAAAAAATGGCCTGTGGTTCACATCGCTTTCTATTCCGTCACTGCCGCATTCACTCGTTTGACGGCACGGCGAAGCGGCGAAGTCTTGGTCGTGCAAATTACTGTATTATTATTAGGAGTATAATTATTATTTTTTGTAGTTAGTATGATGTGCCAATTCACAAATCTCCAGAAAATAGGCCGAGGAGACCGTGACGATTTCACGGGTTTGTCTTCCTCCAAACCTTTCTGGCCTTGCATCGAGCAATCAATCACCTCCCTCCCCCCCCTTAGGATTGGCGTGTGGCACCACCTAGACAGTCATAAATTACAGCAACACCTGCCGTCTTTGTGCTCTTGCGTTGCGTCTTGTTGTTGTACCGGTAGTACGGTACTACAGTAAGTTATACGATTTTTTTTCGAATCGTTGGGCCGCAAAATGCACTTTAGTTCTTCTTGCTGCGAAGGTGAAGCAACTCGTCGTCCACTCGTACCATACATTGGACAATTGTCCAGAATCAGACTTAAACAATGGGTGGGCACGAAATAATAATTTCATCTCACGATATTTGTCATACCTCTTGTGCTCCGTGGTTCCAAAAAGCTTGCTGGTGCCCACAACCGGAAGGACCACCTCGCAACAAAATTTGAGAACATCCGATGGAAACCAGGGTACACATGCGTTTTTTTTTTCATCCCACTTCATGTAAGGGAGACCATTCATCACACCAATCCAAAACGAAGACCCAGCTGACCAACCACCCTCCTTAGGATGATTTGGTCCGGTTATGGGTCTATGTTCAAACAAATCAAATTCACGGTCAAGTCGATCAATAGTTCGATACTCCATCACTTGGTTGCAAGTTTGCTTGATAAGTGTGGACTTGTTTTGTTGAGTTCTCTTAGCAGGAGCCTTCACTTCAGTTTTATGATTGCTCTCACTCGCGGCAGAGTCCCACCCAGTTGGAGGACCAAATAATCTCATGTACTGTGGTAAAATGAAAATACATGTGATTCTTCACCAGATTGTTACCCTCTTCCTTAGTTTGTTGCACATTGTTATTTATACAGTTGATGAAAAGAACAACCATTTTGTCGAGATTCAAAACACCTTTCTTGTCTTTTTTGAAAACCTCGTCAAACGTTCCAGCGTATTTTAGGAATTCTTCCATACCCAACAACAACTCAATGGCGTAAATACGTTGGTCAATTTTGTCTTCACACTGTCTGCTCTTGTTCTCAAGATTGGATGGCGTCTTTTGAGACAACAACAATTGACGACCTCCAGCAGACAGAAGTGGCAGCATCTGAATACAAAGCATTCCAATGTACTGGTTCCCCTCCTTCTTTGCTGTATATATTGATTCTGAAAAATTGGTTCGTGGGAAGTCACGATCGGATTGCCTCTGAACAGCAGCACCGTAGTAACTGGCTAACCTTTCCATCTCACCAAGAAGCCGCTGGTTATTGCCAAAAAAGTCCTCGCAGAACGTCTCTGCTGCACGCTTGGCACGACCAAGTTGGTGCATATGGAGTCTCTCTCCGGGCGACGCTAGATGAATATTATGTGGGTTTTCCCCAAAATCAAGATCATAAAAAACGTTGCCGTTATGTACACCGTGGTGAGAGATGTTTTTGAAATACTGTTCAACATTCACTCCTTCGTCAACTGTTGGAGCAGTAAAATCAGATATATTCCAGAGCCGAATGGATTGATACTCATCCCCATTTTGGTGTTTAGACACCTGCATGTTACCACTTTTAAGTGAAACGGGAATCTTCAAAACATTCACACGAGTGTAATACCAAGTGCTCTAGGACAATTGCAATGCCTACAGATCATCTTTGAATTCGACGTTTGATAATGTCCACAAAGTTGGTCGTACTGGGGAGTATCACCTATGAAATAAGCAACCAAAAATTTCATTCGAACCGACCATTTCTTCTTGTTCCACGGCAAATTAGACCATTCAATACCATCCGTTTGGTTGCAGGCATCTTTCAAAGATGAAAGAGCGCAACGAAGGCCAGAGTGAAGATTGTTCACATTGCCAATTGATTCAGAACCTTTATCACCTGGACATGTTGGGTGATAATATATAGCCTCCCAGGCATCCAGCTGGGAGTTTTGAGTTAGGGTGTTGAATATGCCAAGAGTCATGTTCAGTGGGGTAAGAGTGGTTTGACCACTATTGTCAATTGCAATTCCATCCATGTAGAGAATAATAGGAACCAGAATTTCATTCGATTCGGATTTGCATCTCTTCTCCCAAGTATTGATCCACCATTCACTGTGATGGAGTTTGTCAATATCAATATTGCCTTGAAGTTCTGGACAACGGACTGGTAAGGTTGGGTCTTCAGCATGGGGGAATGACAGATTGTCTTCCTTCATCAAAGTCACATTCGTTAATAGGGAATGAAGTGCTTTTTGGAACGACCGGACGTAGATTTGTTTGCAACAGGAAATGTCAGCACTCTGTGATTTCTTAGAACACCAGTCAATAAGATGAGGTTCAAACCCATTGCCTTTTATTTCAGGCACAGTTGCGGAAGTCTCCTTCATGACACTTGCCCTGGTCTTTATGAGATTGCCTTTAGTCCATGAAAATAAATTAAGCCGCTCCAATTTAATAGCCCATTCATACAATTCCTTCTCTGCAAATAATGGTATGCTATGATTTCAGTAACATGCCACTAATTTGGAAGCAAATGCCAGTGGGGTAGGAAAATGCAATGTGCATCAAAATGTTATGAGTTTGACATTAATTTCAATAAATAGGGTGAAATTACAAAGGGGGACTAGTAGAGTTTGACCCAAATATGCGCGTGATTCCAAAAGAACCCCAAATCTTGTTTGTGTGACGCAGTACTACAATGGTTGGACATGCGACACTTACGTGAGTAGTGTTTTTGTTTTTGCATCTGATGGGAGAATCTGCATAACTGCTTTCAACTGTCCGGGGTCTTGGCATGACAGCACCGTTGCAGATTACGCCGTTTATGACCAGATGCAGGAAATGTTCGATGAGTATGGTGCAATGCTTACGGTTGACGCGGCATTCAAAGTAAGACTTTCAAACTATCTTATCCAGAGTTTGCAAGCAGATCAAGTTGGTGCTAAAGCTCTCATGTTGAATCGTGAAGCAATTTTGCTTCGGCAGCTATCAGAGTGGGGGATGCAAATGATCCAGGGGCAATTCCGGAGGATTGAAAGACAGGCTTCTTCTAGAGGACTTTGGAGATCGAAAGGTCATACTTAACATGATGATGCTTCTGTACAACTACCAAACCAGTACTGTTGACCACAACCAGATCCTGAATGTTTCCATGCATAAGAAGGATGGATACTTCTCTTATGACACCAAGCCAACTGAAGATGACACCAGCATGTTCGAGTAGCCAGACAAGCGTTGAGCTGTTGAGGAGCTGCGCCAAGCCGTTGAGCCGGTGATATGGTGCGCCATTGGACTTGGATGGATGGACTTAAGGTATTTGATAACTGGACTTAAGGACTAATGGAAGTTTCCCCTTCGAATTTCACTTTGGGTGGTTGAGTAGATTGTCGGTTCCAAGTATCAATCATGGTCAATCGATCAATTGGTTGAGTAGAAGTAGATTGTTGAGATCCCCCATGGTAGTAGTAATTAGTAGCCTGTTATATTTGGACATAGCTTTTGCTGTTGCTAGGTTTTTGAATTATGAGCTTAGAGCTTGTTGCTGCTTGTTGCTGCTTGTTGCTGGAAGGATAGAAGGATACGAGTAGTACTACTAGTTTATACGAGTTACAAGTAATACGAGGAGTAGTTTTGCTTTTGGTGTTCGGGTTCATAAAAACCGCACGACTTCTCAAGAGGGGTTCAACTCCTGAAGAGGGGTTCAATCCCATCAGTTTTTCCATACACATGGAAATGGGAATGGAAATGGGAATTGTTGGCCAGTGCGTTGATTCCCATCGAGCTCAGACTTTCATGTAACAACTTCACCAACTTCACTATTTTGCAGTAGTTACTAGTAGTTACTACTAGTAGTTCATTCCTTTGCAACTTGCAAAGCTCATAAAACAAATTCTTGCAAAACCAAAAGCAACTAGTACTACTTATCGTTAATCTACTATGGTCATTTCCAAAGAACAAGAACAGAAACAGATTCTTCAGGCTCTTATAGCCAAAGTCAAATGAGAACACCGAGCCAAAATTGAACGACAACGCTGGCAACAGCTTGTTTATCGCCAGCAGGAGATTGCTCAACACCAACAACAGATTCGTAAGATTCTTGCACGGACCAATCCAGCCGTTCCAAATGAAACCAGCAATCCACCAGTCGTTCCAAATTGAGTCGACTTTCCAAACCCATCTGATGATTCCTGGTTATTTGAGGATTCGGATTCAGATTCTGATTTGTTTGATTCCAATTCTGAAACTACTCCGGATCTTTCTGCTATTAAACAGAAACCAAATCCTTAAGTGGAATCGCCAATTCTTACTCCAACTCAACGCTCCAGTCAACAGATTGTCTTCTGCAAAATTGTGCCTGTCTTGTTTCGCTTTCAGATTGGCTTTTGGTTTCTTGTTGAAATCCAAGAAGTCGGAATTGGAATTAGAATCTACATCATGTTTGTTCTTTTTGCTTGCCCTCTTCTTGGTATTATTTGCGAAGAGGCTGGCAATATCCACAGCAACCTTGGATATGACGGTGACAACCGCCTGTCTTTCTTCCCTGTTCAACTCAGCGTGCTTCTCCAAGTCTTTCCTGTTCATATCAGCTTGCTTCTCCAAGAATGACATCAGTTCTTTGTTCATGAGTTCTTGTCTACTGACTCTGTCGCTGATGTGGGATCTGTACGATCTCTTTGCTGGTGACGCTGTCATCGACACACCAGGTAAGGCTTCTCCTTGCGTTGATGGGTCTTGCGTTGGTTCTTGTGTTGGTTCTTGCGTTGGTTGAGTAGGTTGACCAAGAGGAAGAAGGGGAAAGCCGGCATCGTCTTTGCCAAAAATGCCTTCCTCTTCCATAGAAAGAAGCATATTCTCCTCATAACCTTGTGTCATATCATACTGCTCGTGTCCATCGCCCCCATTTGCCTTATAAAGCATCCTTGCCTTGATTGCCTTTGCCGTCCTTACTTGCCAGGGACGTATTGGATCGCCAGTTGGAATTTTTTGGCAATAGAGATTGCTTAGTTTGCAGCAAATGGATTGTCCTTCCCTTTGGGAATTAGGATAAGCATCTCTATGAGCTTCTGTAACAAAATTCCATTCCTTGCTAGAGACAGGGTCAACACAAAATATCTTCTTCAACAGAGACCTGAGTTTGTCTGAGGTGTAGTTGTTCGTTGGACCCCTCTTTGGTGGCAGCATGATGAATGTATGGGGAACTGGCGATATGGCCTCCTCTTCATCATTGGAAAAGCAGTATGATTACTTCATAAAATGTTGTTGTTCCGACTTTTCAATTTTTGTACTTATGATTGAAATTGGTGAGTTGGACTGTGACTGGAAGTTTTTGTTCTTTTATGTGACTCGTCCGTTGGATTACTGTGGTATTCCAACGCTCACGATTGAAATTACCCACGATTCAAGAAAATCTGAAAAGCAAGCCGGTCTTCAATATTGAAGACTGGATGAAGAACATATCCAAATTCTCTATGTGCAATGTACGTTGAATTTCCATTCAACGGCTTTTTACTGTTATAAGCTTTCTCAACGGCTCCTCGGAGTAGTTGACAGAGCTAGCTCACAATCTTAGTTTTTAACCAATACATAAACCTTATTTTAGTACCTTATTTTAGAGGCGTACGACACTGTTTAAACAGTCGAATAACCGCTTCGACCTTTTCTACCGGTAAAGACTACTTCAACTACACGAACAAAAATTACCACTACTACACAACTAACAACCGATCCGAAGATTGTCCAGTAACAATAAGAAATCGACCAGTATGTCTTACTCAGTCATTCCCTTCAAGTATGACTTTGATCAAGAGACTATTGAAAAAATTGAGTACAAGATTACACAAGAAATCAATGGCTCCCAAGAAGTTACCAAGATCAAAATCCCTTTGATTACTGCAGGATCAACCAAATTACAAATTCTTTTCACCATCGATGCGTTCATTAGATCTAAGAAGACCCTCAACCTAACCACAGGACCAAGAATCTATGACAAGTTTTTAGACCTCCTCAGAGACTACACCGACTGTAGCTGGTGGAACAGCTATGTAACAGCCAATGTTCCGAAGAGAACTGTGGACAACTTCCAGACGACAGTGGAAGCATTCATCAGCTTCAAGTTCAACAGCAATCTCGATGCCTACCAGAATCATAAAAGATTCCTCACCAACATTAAGAAGACAACTTCCATGACTGTACACCAATTCGTAGCTCAAGTCAACTTCCACAACCATGTTATTCTCCCATTACTACCGGGACACCCTCCACAAGATGCAGAGATCAATGAAAGTGACTTCAAGAATCTAGTCTTTGAATCGATGCCAGAGGACTGGAAAGACCTCTATCAACAACACCATTCTCCCCATAGAGATTCTCTCTCTGAAATGATGATAAAATTCGAAAGATTCCAATCTGTACAGAATAAAAACAAGAACAAGAAATCAGACAACCAGTCTCAAAACAACAACAACAGCAACAATAATGCCAACAACAACCGTAACAACCGAAATGGAAACAATCGCAACAATCGAAACAACCGAAACAATCGGAATCGAAACAATAACAACAACAACAACCATAACCAACGCAACAACAACAACAACAATCAACGCAGCAACAATCAAGGCAACAACAACAAAAGCTCGACTAGGATCTCGAACGACTCACCATGTCCTATCCACCCTGGTACCAATCACACCTGGGGTCAATGCTACACCAACAAGTATGGCACCAATTCCAATCAGTCCAATAACAACAACAGAGACAACACCGACTCGCATGTGAACGATCGCAGTAACTCCAACAACAGCAATCGATCCACTACCTCTTCCCACGGCAGTAACTATCAGGAACCCGAACAACACATGTGTGTCTTCATCAATGAACCAGAAGAAACCATACCTGCAACCCCTTGGCCAGATCTCTTCCATGTCGATATGGATATCGATGAAGAATACTACAACTCGGATCTTCAAAGATTTCCCTCTGAAAAGACCAATTCCGACAACAACAAGCAAGATGTTGCTCCTAGTAAGGACAACGTCGACATCGACCTTGCTCCAACCACAGTAAGCGTCTGCAATTCCATCAATGGATCCCTTGGAAAATACTACTTGAAAACCCTCTTCGATTCTGGATCAACTGACAACCTTATAGTGGAATCGGCAATTCCCTCCGGAATCAAGAAGAACCTCCTAGACCAACCAATTCAAATGCAAACAACAAATGGCAAAACCACTTGCAACCACTATGTAACCTTGGAGAACACCATATTCCCAGAACTATCCTACTCAATGAAAGTCCTACAAATCAAGTGCTTTGTAGTCTCTCAGAACATCAACTACCATCTCCTCATTGGAAGGAAGACAATGCGAGACCTCGGAATGAAGATGGACTTCGAAAATTGCACCATTGAATGGTATGAGAAGACCATGGACTTTCACCCTCGCAGCTACTTTGACAACAAGTCCTTGCTCCACAAGGTCATGTCTGCAGAACCACATGCCGTTGCAGAAAGTTACTCCGCCCAATCAATCCAACAGTCTTATGTAGATGGAACCACCAAGTATGAGAAAACTGACCTCCACAAGCTTGTCACCGACCAAAATCATCTTTCCTACCAAGAGAAACAAGCCTTGTTACCAATACTCCTCCAAAACAAAGAACTTTTTGAAGGGTTGAACGACAAAGAATTAGGCATTTTCCCTAATCAAACGTTCCACATTGAACTGCAGCAAGGCGCAACGCCATATCATGTAAAACAACCATATTCCATTCCACTGCACCAACAAGAAGCAGTGAAGAAAGAAATCGATCGACAAGTAAAACTTGGCATCCTCGAACGATGCTATGCAACTGAATGGGGAATGCCAACCTTTGTAGTGCCCAAACCAGATGGATCCTGTCGACTCATCAGTGACTTCCGCGAACTCAACAAAGTCACCAAGAAACTTCACTATCCACTCCCAAAGCTCCAAGACATCTTCCACAGAAGAAGAGGATTCAAATACGTCACCCTTATCGATGTGAGCATGCAATTCCACACGTTTAAACTTGACGAGGCCTCCACCTGGCTTTGTGTCCTTGTTACTCCATTCGGAAAGTTCAGACTCCTCCGATTGCCAATGGGTTTCCTTAACTCTCCAAGTTGGGCCCAAGGCTGCATGGAACAAATGCTCTCCCATCTAAAGGACATCGAAGTATACATCGACGATATTGGTATCTTCTCAGATACTCTCGAATCCCATTGCAAATCAGTCTCCTCTGTTCTGTCCTTACTGAAGTGTCACAACTTCTCTGTCAAGCCCTCCAAGTGCCACTGGTTTCAATCCCAAGCTCCTTGGCTTGGTCATATTATCTCGCGCGATGGTATTAGGCCCAATCCAAACAAGATTGCTCCCATCCTGAAACTTGCTTTTCCCTCAACAACAACCCAACTTCGGTCCTTTGTTGGGATGATCAACTTCTACCGAAACTTCTACCCCAAACGCGCAGAGGTCCTTGCACCCCTTACAGACCTCTCTGGAAGAGCCAAAGGAAAAATCACTCCAACTCCAGAACTAATTGAAGCTTTCAACAAAGCCAAATCGCTTATTGCCAATGATATCCTCCTTGCCTTCCCTGATCCAAACAAGCCCTTCCATGTCTATACTGATGCTTCTGACTACCAACTCGGAGCTGTCATCCTCCAAGATGGCAAAATTATCCTTTGTTTCTCCAGAAAACTCAACGCCGCTCAACAAAAATACCCAACGGTCGATAAAGAGATGCTCTGTATTGTAGAAGTCTTCAAAGAATTTCGCACCATTCTATGGGGTGCTGAAATCATCGTATGGACAGACCACATCAACTTAACCAGACCAACTCTTACCAGCCACAGAATTATGACTTGGCGCATGCTCCTTGAAGAATTTTCACCAGTATTCAAGTATATCAAAGGCAAAGACAATATCCTTGCTGATGCCCTCTCAAGGCTACCACTTCAGCAAGATACTCCGGAGAAGAAGAAGGAGTTCTTCGGTCCTCCAACTCCCGATCCAACGGTTGACTCGGACCTTGCAACTAACTCAACGGACTCTGATCTTCTCTCTCTTTCTGACTTGTTTCTTAACTACCCAGAAGACATTCCCATGTATCCCTTAGCCTTCGACCAACTCGCCCAAGATCAAGCAGCCAATGCCGATATTGCTACCAATCCCCGGTACACAACTGAAAACTTCAACGGCACCGACTTGAAAGTTGTAGACTCCAACGGTCGCCAGAAAATTGTACTCCCTCCAAACAGAGTGCAAGCCACCATCAAATACTACCACCACGTGCTTGGCCATGCCGGCGCAGAACGATTGTATCGAACCATCAACCAATTTGTATATGCCCCAAACCTGAAGGACCAAATCAACGCCTTCTGCAAGACTTGTGACACGTGCCAACGATACAAGAATAGCCACCAAAACCACGGACAGCTCCCCACCAAAGAACACCAGTACGTTCCTTGGGACACCATTGCAATCGATGGAGTAGGCCCTTGGAAAATCAAGATCCCTGGCCATGGAACAGTCTCCTTCAATGGCTTTACCATCATGGACATGTGCACCAACCTCCTTGAGATCATCCGAGCTCCACAAGTAAATCCAACCGGCCTCATGGCAGTTCATGCCCTCGACAATGGCTGGCTCTCCAGATATCCCAAACCAGTAAATTGTATTATTGACCAAGGAACTAACTTCATGAGTAACGACTTCCAACTTCACCTTGCAAACCTAGGAATCAAAGCCAAGGTCTGCTCGGTCCGAAACCCACAATCCAACGCAGTACTCGAACGCGTCCATGACACCATGAAGTCTGCAATGAGAACCGAACTCAATACCAACCCTCCACAGACTCTCCAGGAAGCGACTGATATCATTGACAGCATCTTTGCGTCGGCTCAGTTTGCGGTTAGATCAACCATCAACAAGACCTTCGGAATGACGCCTGGAGCCCTTGTATTCCACAGAGACATGTTTCTACCGATTCCAGTAATTACTGACTTGGCCATGGTCAGAAACAAAAGACAAGCTCAAATTGACAAGAATGCTATGAAAGAAAACAGCCACAGGAAGATTCATGATTACAGTGTAGGAGATCAAGTTATGGTGAAAAATGAAAAGCAAATCCCTGGAGCTTTTGACGCAAGAAGCAAAGGCCCCTACACCATACAGCAAATTCACACAAATGGTACAGTTTCCTTTCTCTTAAGAAATCACGTGATCCAACGCATGAACATTCGAAATCTGAAACCATATCACACCAACTAAAAATTTCTTATCTAAGCAATACTGGTCGCACACGACTAACAAAAATTCTGTGCCACCAATCGAACTTTTACGAGAAGGAGAAGAGTGTGGTATTCCAACGCTCACGATTGAAATTACCCACGATTCAAGAAAATCTGAAAAGCAAGCCGGTCTTCAATATTGAAGACTGGATGAAGAACATATCCAAATTCTCTATGTGCAATGTACGTTGAATTTCCATTCAACGGCTTTTTACTGTTATAAGCTTTCTCAACGGCTCCTCGGAGTAGTTGACAGAGCTAGCTCACAATCTTAGTTTTTAACCAATACATAAACCTTATTTTAGTACCTTATTTTAGAGGCGTACGACAATTACTAACAAGGGAATGAAAAAGGTGCAGTCATGGATTCCAAATGGAGACACAGAATTGTGTGTAAATCAGTGTTTACGAGGGGGTCTCGTAAACACTTAAAAACAGTAATGTGAGTAAAAAAGACGAAAACTGAGTAACAAATGACACGCAATCGTGCACGACCTAAATTACACAGATATTCTGTGTTTTTGGGAATCGTTTAACCACTGGTGGGAACTCTCAGAAGACCTGAGCAACAACCGAGCCCGGACCCGCCTAGATTCCAAAAACGACATTCCAATCGTGATGTGGCCCACGATCCTGTCCGACGAAAGCAGTATAGCGCTTGTTTGCGCCGTATCCGACCTGCACCGACGTTTTCTGCGGCTGCCAACGCCAATTGCCACCTGGAGCGCGGGTTTTGCAGGGGGTTCTTGTTCAACGTACCGAACGGCTCACGTCCCGAATGAATGCACGACGATTGTATGTATTACTATTGTACATTGCGTTTTAAAAGGAATACGCCAACTGCTCAATCAAATTGTTCTGCCACTTCAAGTAGAGCTGATAAAGCAAGAGTAGTGTGGCAACACAGGTACGATACTACTATGAGGGTGAAGCTTCTCAATATTACCACAAGCTAAGCAGAGAGATTTACAATGTGATTGTGGTTCGATATGAGAATCACACTATGACTAGGGGTACTCTGTTTGAGCAATTGAGAAAGGGGACCTATCCACTGCTTGATTGGATGAATGAAGGAGACCCCCAACAGTACCAGACTACTAGCTAAAGCCACCAGGGAAATAAGATTGCTGGTTGCTTCCAGAAGCCACCACCACTACTACTAGTAGAAACAGCTTCCTGCTGTACGGACAAACTTCCAAGAGAAACCGATGATGAACACTGTCGCTAAGTTTCGAGAGCAAACTAAGAAGTTTGTGAATAATTTCACATCTTTTTGCAATGCGGGTATACCAAATGGAAAGCAACAGCCACTAGAACAACAGCAGCAACGGTGTGGGGTGAAGTTTGTTCAAGGAGACTACTCCGTCCAATGTAAGCTAGTACCTTGCATAGGCACGGTACCTGCCGTCCGTGAATCAAAGATTCCCACCAAACCATGAGTATTACAACAAGCCTATAACTGGCCATTGATACTGCAAACAAGCACTTACCAGAGTGGATTCTTACTAACTACAACCATCCTGTGGCTTCTACAGCAACTAGTTACACCACATGATTTTTGTTTTTTCCTATGTATTTATACCTTTGTCTCAAGGCATTAAAACGCTATAAGATTCGTATAACTTCGCAGTATTTATTGCTATTATTAATTTTTGGTATGTGACCGATTGCATCGGTTGAATACCTAGTTCGCTGCTTCTCTAGTAGGTAGGCGAACGTGCGCCATTCTGCGATGATTGTCCCCGTGCGATACGACCCTCCCCCCCCCCCTTGTGTTTCTCAGCAAAACCAAACCAAACCAAACCAACGAACGAACCCCCAAACGCATTCTCGGCACGCTGGGAACCGGGCAAAGCACACCTAAACCAAACGAGCGATCGTGTTTTGGCCGTGTTCACTTACCCGCTCTCATCGTGCGTCATTCCACGCTTGGGTTCGGATTGGATTGGATTGGATTGGATGCCGTCGGGTTGGGTAAGGCTGCTGTCTCGCGGGAACAAAGAAGCGCAGATTGCATTGCATTGCATTGCATTGCATGTCATGAAGTTGCATTGCATTGCATTTTATTGCACATTTTCTATTCGGCATCGGCGGGAATGGTTCCCTCGTAGAGAGCATCGAATTGATCCGCGTGTTGGTGAAAGGCGGCGGCGAGCTCGTCGAGAACCGCAACGTCGACCGGCAACGACGGCAACGCTGGCGTTGCTGCTGCTGCCGCCGGTGGCTCGTGTCATTGCCGTCGCTCCCCCGGTTTGGGCAACGCGCAGGGACCGCACGAAGCCCCCGCGCTCGCAGCGGAAGATACCCGCTCCAGCTCGGCCGTGGCCAATCGGAGGATCCGGTCGTGGTCCAGTTTGTGCGAGGCGATGGACGAAAAGCCGGACGTTGATGGCGTTGACGACGACTTGGAGGACGAGTGCTTGGCGAGGAGTTCCTCCTCGTGGTCGAAATGCGCCTTGAGAATGTCGTGGAGCTCACGGAGGCTCTCGGCCGTGGGGTCTTTGCGGGCCCGGCGAAAGGATTCGGCGCAAATTGCGTGCTCGTCGTCCAGGACTTCGACCCCGACGGAAGCGGGGGGTTGGATCGTGGCGGCCGAGATAGGAGCGGAGGGTTTCTTCTTCGGATCCATCTGACGGGGTGTGCTCGCCTTGGTACGGATGGGAATGGAATGGAATGGAATGGAACAGAATGCAATACAAAATGAATTGAAACGTAACAAAAGCAGATGCGGCAGCAGGATTAGGTTTCGAATTCGCCAAAACAAAACAAAACAAAACATCCATCTCGTTCGTTGTCTCTCGAGCTTGCGCAACACTCCCGTCGCACTTAACTTACCACCGTGCATTGGAGCACCGGCTCGCTGTTTTTGTCCTCCCCTGGAGCATGTACCATCAGTTCGTCCCTTAGCAACGACTCGACGTGCCCAAAGGCAGCCTCTCCATACTGGAGATAAGCCCGGGTCTTGCGACTGACAAAGTTTCCCTTTGCATCGCTCACGATAAACCCGGAACACCCCAGCTGTCCGAATCCCACCGGCATGTAGTGCCGGGACGGAACGAACGAATTGACCAACCAACTGCCGGTACCGGATGACGATGATTCTTCCTCGTTGTCGTTGTCGTTGTCGTTGCCGCCGCTGAAAAACATGTTCTGAAATGCCGCCGCCACCTGCGGGGAATCCACGCAGACGCAGAGGAACTGGACCCTTCCCCGATAGGCAAGGGACCAGAGTTTCATTTGTGCCGCGCAGGGGCGGCACCCGCCTCACCCACCGTCGTAAAAGTGGATGACGGTCGGTCGCTTGGTGCGGGACAAAAGGGCCGTGCTGGAGGTCAGCTCCTTCTCGAAGAAGACGGTGGGGGGAGCCGTGGCGGCGGCTGCGACTCTTGCCGCCGCTGTTTCTTTTACCAGGTGGACGTAAAAGTCCCCGACCGGTTCGCGCATGGTTGGATTGAGTTGTTGTCGATGCGATGAATCTTCGAAACAATGGAAGGAGAGGGGCGAAAGAAAAGGAAACGAAAGGAAAGGATCAATAATTCTGTTACCGTGTTGTGGCAATCTTGATCATCACTGTATTATTATTATTATTTGGTGGTGTTAGTCTGTTCGTTCTGTTCCTTTCTTTTTTCAGGCCTTTTCCATCTCGAAGCCTATCGGCAAGATGTTGTGTGACTTCTTGTGACAGCGATGCTGTGATGCGACACCAAAAGGCCTACTTTTTGGTCCTGTGATGATGAATCGGGGAGAAGGGTGGAACGGAAGTTGAAATCGGTCTGAAGGTCGTCGGTCGTTACGAAGATATGTACAATGATAGTAAAGTAGGCTGATAGGTACGATGCCTACCCGGGAACCGGAGGACGAGCTCAGTTTCTCGGTCGTGCTATCACTCACTACATTCGTGATAGCCTCAGTAGCCTACTACCTACTTGTAGTACTGGACGTGCAATGCCTAGTTCATAGGTGTGTTGGTGGGTTTAGCAATGCTAGAGGGGGAGCCAGGAAACTCCAGCCTGTTGGTTGTTTTGCAGGCTGTAGAGTCCGGTCCCTTAGTTTGCTGTGCCCACACACACCGGCGCACAGCCTGGCTTAACAGCTTGGGCAGTTAAGCCTTTGGCTGTTAAGCCTTTTCTGCGGACAGGCGTGGTGGGCCAATTTATTCTACTACTAATCGTTTTAGGAGCAAAAAGAGTGAGCTGTAGGCTTGGATTTGCTGGAGGGATCCTTTACAGGCTCGTTAGCGCTAGCCTGTAATTTCGATGATTGCAGACGAGTCTTTTGGTCGCAAGCAATCCATTCCTACGGGCCTTTCAGTGATACAGTGACACAGTGATACATCTATCTGGTGATAAAGGGAATCCATTGTATTTCCTTGGTACACTTGAGCTTGCTAGGGGAATCCTTGACATGCTTGTTGAGGCTATAGGGGTCTGAGAGTGTGCTTAGAAGCTAGTTTTAGTGATAGTGAAATCTACTAGATTTCTACTAGGTTTCCCCCGGTCTGGCCCTCTATCACTTGTAGGGAGTGCCACGTGGCACTACCATTACTTTCATTTGGCTCGCTACATCAACTACCACTCACTACATTTGTGATAGCCTCAGTAGCCAGCCTACTTGTAGTACTGTATGTGCAATGCTTGTAGTTCATGGGTGTGTTGGTGGGTTAAGCAATGCTAGAGGGGGAGCTGGGAAACTCCAGCCTGTTGGTTGTTTTGCAGGCTGTAGAGTCCGGTCCCTTAGTTTGCTGTGCCCACACACACCGGCGTACAGCCTGGCTTAACAGCTTGGGCAGTGAAGCCTTTGGCTGTTAAGCCTTTTCTGCCATTGGGCCATGAGCCACAGGGTGGGAGCTGGATGGAGACTGGACCTGGAAGGGACATGGAGGCCAGACCACGAGGGTGGGAGATTCTTCCAAGGAGGAATCAGAGAGAGCTGTCAGGGAGAGTGGGGGTGGCGGCCGGCACCCACTCTTCTGGCAGGAAGGAGTATGTCCCATTGTTGAACATTACAGAGGCAAGATTCTTGAAGATGGGGAGGGACTGCTGATGCAAGTACCTCATCATGCAGTCGCTGTGCCATCTTGCAAGGAGCTTGATGACTTTATAGTTGCATTTGCCCTGTAGTAGGGCCATAGCCCCACCTGCTTGAAGGGAGCAAGCCAAGATTGCGGCAGGGGAGATGCCGGTTGTGTGGTAGAGGGTCTGGGCATAGACCCTCATGGAGGAAGTGACAGTTGTTGCTCGGACTAGGGTTAACACCCCATTGTCGATGTAACTGGCAAGCTTGAGGGCTGGGCTGAAGGAGGAGCTGCTAGTGCCAGGGCAGCAGCATGGAAGGTGCAGGACTTGGCGGGCGCACGCTGCTACAGGGCAGCAGAGGGAGTCACCACTCCTTGCATGAGCCACCACTTCCCCTTTATCCCCATTCTTCTGTGTGGTGAAGGTGAGGGTGGCAGAGGTGGCAGCTTGGAGCTCATACACCGGGCCATCATGGTGGATGATGCGCGATCCAAGGTAGAAGGAGACATCTTGGAGGCAGAAGGCTTGGTCATCCCTGGTGGTACCAGTGTATTCACCAGGGTGTAGACAGAAGAAGAAGGCTATGCAGATCATGTTTGCAATGGCCTGTCTTGTAGGGGAAGGGGAGTCATAGTATGCAAATCAAAGTGCATGTATGACAAGGGTGACGGGGACCGGTTTGACCCTGCAAGGGGCTGGGTCCAGTTTGGCATAGCCCTTGAACTGGGCTGTTAGCCTGAAGTCAAGACTACCAGTGGAGTTGGTGCGAGGGTCTTTGGCCCCCAAGCGGGCCAGCGTCTGGCCCACTGACCGGATGGTGTCCGATACCGTGCAAGAGCGAAGGGGCTTGTGGCTACAGGACAGTCGGCCATCATGGAGTCTTTTTGCAAAGACCTGGAGGAGGGGGATTGGATCTGTAACAGATTGGAGGTGTGGGTCAAAGCCTTGAGAAAAACAAAATTGAACCCATTGATGCCAATGGGCATCCTTGCGCTTGGCATAGAGCTCAGTGACTGAAGCTTGCATGGTCGCCTGGATAGTGCCAAGGTCAGCGCGGAATGCATGGGAGGCCTGTGGTGGCATAAGCTCCAGGGCAAGTCCTGTGGATAGGTGGTGTTAAAGTGATGGAGCAAGGCAGTGTCAGAGAGGTCAGAGCGAGAGAGGAGGTCAGCAAGGTGATTGACTGGGCCTGGGATGTAATCCCTGAGGGGGACATGTTGGTAGAGCTGTTGGTGCAGGGCTTGGATGCGGAGGAGGTAGGCCGCAGGCCCTGTGGTAGTGGTGGCGCCTTTCCTTTGCCAGTAGACCGCCACGGTGTTGTCATAGCAGTTGTGTGTGGCTCTGGATTGGACACAGGCGGCCTGAGCAAGGATATCATTGTGAGCAATGGAGCCAGCCAGCTCGAGGTCACTGTTGTTGATGGTGCCCTCGGGGTTGTCAAAGGTGACTAGTTGGGTGGAGACCCACTTGGGGAATGCATGCCTCCACATGATGGGCTGCACGGCGCCATTGGGAAGGGGGACAAAATGAATGTCCCCCATGCCAAGACCAGAGGCATCACAGGCGCCCAGGGTGGCCGGGAAGGTGTCTGGCACTAGTTTGGCAAGGGAAGTAGGCCGGTTGGAGAGATCATTGGCAAGCCATTGGAAGTCTCAAAGGAAGCTGTGGACCCGCTTGGTGAGCCGGAGGCGCTCCCTTCCCAGGTCTTGGTGTCAAAAGGCTTCTTGGAGAATGGAGAAGAGGCCAATGGAGCCAGGGATGGCAAGGGTCATAGACCGGAGTTCGTCAAGGACTTGGTGCAATTGTTGGAGGGGGACATGGCGCTGGTTGGGGGAAATGGAATGAAGAATTTCCTGTAGGCGGTCCACGCGATGGGGAGGAAGGCTGATGGTTTTGGTGATGGAATCGATGAGCCAGCCAAGAATAACTTTCTTGGTGGTTCAAGTGGCGTCCCCTTGGAGCATTTTCTTGAGGGAAGCTGGCTCCTGTTGGAATGGGGTGTCAGTGGTGTCCAGGGGCCTGAAGACTTTGTCCAGAGATTGGAAGAGCACCCGCTTGATGGCGTGGCGGGTCCATTGGTTGCCTTGCGCAAGGCCACAGAAATCATCCACATAGACATCCCAGTATCAAACCGGCAATTTGCTGGGAGTGATACTACTAGGAGGGGTCGGATGAGGCGGGGCCGTAGGGGGGGCATGCGCCGACGGCGACGCGTCCGCTGTTGGAGCTGGAGGCTTGTCCGGTGGGGCTGTTGGAGCTGGAGGCTTGACCGGTGGGGCTGCGGCAGACGTTGCAGCCACTGCGGGAGCTGGAGGCGCGTCTGGTGTGGCTTCTGAGGGGAGATCCAGTCAATGGGGTGTGCGCCTGGCCACTGCCAGCCCTGTGGAGAGAGTGGCATTGGCCAGGTCAGCAATGGTTTCTGTAAAGGCACAGAAGTTGGGAGGACTAGATTTCCACCCCATAGGGTTGGTGTGGGGGGTGCCAATGAGGGGAGGCTCACCCTTCCTGGAAGGGAACAGCACTCCCAGTTTCATGGTGTCCTCTGGTTTCAACTGGACTTGGTAGAAACCATCAGCGAGGTCAATCTTGGACATATACACTGGACCGGACCTGTTGTTGGCGCAGTGCAGCTTGGTGAGGAGCCGGGGAAGTGTGTGGCCAAATTGCATGGCGCCGGCTGGGGCTAGAGGGAAGGTGTCTTGGTTGACCTCAGAATAGATGTAGTCAGAGATCATGCGGGGCCGGCGCCCATGCTGGGGACAAGCCCCAGTGGACTCAGCCGGAGGTTTGGAAGGTCTTGGATGAGGCTTGCTGGGAGGACAGTCCATTGCTGCTTGTCCATCGTGTCGGCATATTCCTCCTGCAGGAAGTCAATGCCCTGGTGGGACGATTGGTGAGGCCCCCTTGCTAGGGCAGTGTCAATCCTGGCAGGGTCCCAAGGGGGTCCGGTCATGGAGGCAGGTGTGCCTTCTTTCCCAAATTGGTCTAAAAGGTGACTGGCTGGATGGGGGAGAGTACCCACATCTGGTTGGATGTCACCTTGTCCGCCGATGGTTCGGATGAAATTTCCCCAGCTAGTGCTGTGGGTGTAGACATTGATAGCTCGTTTGATGTGCACGTCCAGCCTGTCAAGGGGGTAGGACTGGCCTGTAGTGACTAGAGGCTCGGACCCAGTAGGCAATGGGGGGCGCGGCGAATGTAGTGGGTGGTGTAGTGACTAGTGGCTTGGACCTAGTGGGCGGGGGCGCGGCGCCTGTAGTGACTTGGGGCTTGGACCTAGGGAGTGATGCGGGCGCGAGTGGTGCAGTGACTAGTCAGTGACTAGGGGCTTGGGCCTAGGCAACGCTGTGGGGGTGACTACTACTAGGAGCTCGGGCCAAGGCAATGGGACTGGTAGTGACTAGGAGCTCGGGCCTAGGCAATGGCAATAGGGTGGCAGCGACTAGGAGCTCGGGCCTAGGCAATGGCAATGGGGTGGCAGTGACTACTAGGAGCTCGGGCCTAGGCAATGGCAATGGGGTGGCAGTGACTACTAGGAGCTCGGGCCTAGGCAATGGCAATGGGGTGGCAGGGGGGGGGGGCTGAAGGGGGAGGGGATGTGGCTGAAGGGGGCGGGGATGGGCCCTTCTTTGGAAGTGTAGAAGCTGGATATTTGGAAGGCACCTGTAAAGCGAGAGGGTTCATAAGTGAGGAGACGCGCGCGTTCTGTTTTGGGGGGCTTACCTAATTCATGTGTGATGCGTAATGGAAGATTAGATTCGTGATTAGATGATGGATTGTTACTTATGATTCCCCCCAGGTTGAGTGGGGAGGGCGCGACGCCATGAGTCGGATGGCGCTTGCCACCAACCGGTCAGGCATATGCCTCTTCGCACCATTGCCAGAGCTGGTCTTGCTTGCTGGGGGTGATGGCCCCATGGTCGTAGATGTGCTTGCAGCTGCTGAAGCATGCACCTTTGATATGCCACAAGTGGCATCTCTCTTGGCCATCTGGTCTGGAGAGGGGGCCTTTTCCTTTGTCTCTCATAGATTGGATGGCTTCCCTCATTTTTGTGGACTCCACTTTCTTAACAATGGGGTGATTGCTGTCGTGTAGGTAGGAGTTCCCGGTGGGGATTGGTGAGGCGTGTTTGTTGAGTCGTGTTGTGGACACCTGGGTTGCTGGCCGGATATTGCTATTGTTGCTGCTGCTGGGCCTCGAGGCGCCAGCCTTGGTAGGGGATGGAGGAGGATCTGGTCTGCAAAGGAAGTCTCAGGGCAGCCACATTGGAGACATTGGGGAGCCAGTTGAGGTTTTGGCTCATCCTGAACGTGTGGAAGTCCATCCTGAAGTCATGGAGCAGGAATGATGGAGGCTGATTCCCACTGCTCCTCAAGCCACCCCTGGATCATGATTTGGAAGTAATAGACCACGATGGCGGGGGTGAGTAGATCTCCCACCTCATCTGCAATTGCTCTTCCGAGGGGCATCTGCTGGATCTTGAGCCTGCGGAAGCCTTGTTGGTAGTTGGTTACAACATCATGGTTGAGTCCTAGGATGGTAGCTAGGACCGCCAGGTAGCTCTCTAGCTGGGTGGTGGCTTCAGTCCAGTCAACAGGGATGTATGCTTTTTGTCTTCTGGAGCTCTAGTGAGTCCTTCAAAGTAAGGGAGTTGCCTTCTGTGGAGATCATTGTATCGTAGGCTGCCACATTGGCGGCTGCCTCTTGTTCCCGCTTCAGGATGGCGGCAGACCCCCCTGGTGGGGTGAAGGCCATGGGCAGTATCCCATCCTGCCACATCAAAGGGGTCGGTCCCGTGGAAGTTGCCATCCTGGAAGCAGTTTGAGGGCCGCCGTAGTGATCAAGGGGGCTTGTATCCCCAACTCATAGGCTCGGGCTACCACCTGGCTTTGGAAGGGTGTACAAGGGGCCCCAAGTGGCCCTCACTGACTGTGACCTCTTGTGATTGAGATTCTCCCTGAGCTTCAGTTGGTGGTCTGTGAGGGCAGTGACTGCTGCTGTGAGTGCTGGGTCTCCAGGTGAGTCCCAAGGCCGATCTCATTCAGGAAGGTCCCGGTACATCACCTTGTGCTTCATGTAGTTGGTGAGGCCTGTTTCACTTTGGAAGGAGGGGCCTGGCTGTAGGAGCTTGGGGCTTCCCCCTGGGGTCTGTGGGTGTAGTCCCCACCAACCGGAGTGTGTTGAACAGGGGGGTGCAGGACTCCATTAGCCCCACCCTATTAAGCTGAGGATGGAGGACCCCCATAGCTTGGCTTGGAGAGAGACCCTTGCCCAGGAGGAAATGCACCAACTCAAAGGGGATGAAGAACGCCTTGTGGGCCCGGATCAACTCTGAATGGCCTGTCCCTTCTGGTATTACCGGGATGGACAATCTTCCTGGGTGCGCATCCAACTCTGCCAGATGATGATCCAGGGTTAGCACTCGCGAGGCTGTGGCCGGGGACAGCATGGCAGAATCAACTAGGACCGGTTCACCAGCCTCCCCTTCAATGTCATCCAAATATCCCAAAGGCCCTGTATTTGTTGGGGCTGTGTTGAGCCAAGGGACCCGGGTACTTGCAAAGGCCATGCACCAATCGGAGGCAGGGTGCGCCTTGGGCGTCGGCTACAAAGATACCCAGCGCTCCCACAGCCTGAGCCTCAAAGAGGTTGAGTAACTGTTCCAGGAGGGACTGGGGGGTAGAGGTCAGAGTGAAGTAGCCAAAGATGGTGACGTAGGCCTTGTTGCGCTCTGCCGAGCTCCCAAAGGGGCTCGGGGTAGCTTGAAAGTACTCCGAGTAGTTAAGCATGATGTGGGCTTCTCGTGGGAGGCCTTCTGTTCGGTCTGCAATAGAGGGACTATCGCACCAAGTAATTGTGCGGGTATCGGTACTTGTGTAGGTGAGCAGCGTTGATTGGTTTAGAAGGCGCGGGGGGAATCGGTCTGTAATGGGATGACTATCACAAGAAGACAGGCTACAGGTACAATAGGGATGACTATTGGACCTGGACAGCAGCGTCGGTTGGTGTCGGATTGATCGTCGGTGTTGTGTGGAAGGCGCAGCTTCGGTCTGTAATAGGATGACTATCACAGAAGATAGGCTTGTACGGCGGGTACAATAGGGATGACTATTGGACCTGGACGTGTTAGCCAATTTATTCTACTACTAATTGTTTTAGGAGCAAAAAGAGTGAGCTGTAGACTTGGATTTGCTGGAGGAATCCTTTACAGGCTCGTTAGCGCTAGCCTGTAATTTCGATGATTGCAGACGAGTCTTTTCGGTCGCAAGCAATCCATTCCTACGGGCCTTTCAGTGATACAGTGACACAGTGATACATCTATCTGGTCATACAGGGAATCCATTGTATTTTCCTTGGTACACTTGAGCTTGCTAGGGGAATCCTTGGCATGCTTGTTGAGGCTATAGGGGTCTGAGAGTGTGCTTAGAAGCTAGTTTTAGTGATAGTGAAAGTCTACTAGATTTCTACTAGGTTTCCCCCGGTCTGGCCCTCTATCACTTGTAGGGAGTGCCACGTGGCACTACCATTACTTTCATTCGGCTCGCTACATCAATTCTAGCAACCGTACAGTAATCGGGTGCAATTCGTATGGTACGAGTAATTACGTATCCATACGAACTCGTACCGAAATAATTATGTTTTGTTCGAGGTTTTGTACCGTACCGGTACAATACCCGTCATCCATTATTTTTGAATGGCCTGTACCGTATCTATCATGGTGCAGTTGTGCGCGTGAGGATACAATGTCTGCTGCCTGCCAACGCTACAAGAGACTCCGCATGGAGATGGGACGACTGAACTGGATGGACAAGTAACTGACTCTCTGTCGATGCGATGCGATGCGATGCGATGCGATCGGTTTGGCTTCCGAGATCGGGAACCAATGCAGTCGTTGGCGAGAAGAAAGGATGGAGTTGGCGTTGCAAATTCGACCGCGCACAATCCATTGGTTTTGGTTTTGGGTTGGCCGCGCTGTTTCCATTAGTAATCACTCGTCTCACATCCAGTGACATGCCGCTACAGCGACACACACTCCGAGAATTGTTGGTCGATTTTTTTTTCTGGCTGTGATCCTATTTCCATTGACCCGGGCTGGCCGGCGATGCATGGATTGGACTCTGCCATCCCAATCGGTGATGCATTAAATTGTATTGCATTGCATTGCATTGCATACATTGCGGGGACGCGCACGGCAGTGCACGACACTCCTGTTATTAGCACAGAACGTCTTCCACCGAATAGCACCCCGGAACGCAATCCCCCCGTTCCATGCACACGTCCAACACGCAGCCCGGAATGTCCGGGTCGCGGCTTCCCTCGGTGAACCGCACCAGGTCGCCAAAGAGCTTGCCCATTTCGTCCAAGGCTTCTTCCTGTGAGAGGTCCGTGGTAGTAGGGTCCTCGCCGAACCGGCTCCGGACCATCTCAAAGACGTACTTCTTGGTCCGGCAGAAAAAGGGAGCGCTCAGACGGGCCGCTCCGTCGGAGGTGGGCCGGGTCACGACACGGTGGACACAGCTCGACACGGCACGATTCGTCAACAACTCCATCCACTTTCCGGCCATCACCACCACGTAGCGAGAGCGAGTGTGACTGTCCCCGGCCAGGAGTTCCTCCGCTTCCGGAACGATCCACTCGCGCGTCTCGGGCTTCCACAGCTGCAGGCCCGGAATGGCGCTGAGCGGGATGCACGTGGCAAACGTCCAGTCAGTGTGGCTGATGAGGGATTCCTTGACCGATGGAGATGCAGATGAAGATGATGTTTGCTTTTTCGCGTTCGCGTCCTCCGGACCGACAATGTACCGGGACAACCGGTGCTCGGCGTTGACAAAGGGGTGACCGCTGTTGCTCTTCTCGTCGAGCAACGAGGTGACGACCTTGTGCACAAGCCGTGGGTCTTTCCCGAGTGCCCCCGCCGCGACGAGGGTTCCCACGGTCTTGCACATCTCGGCAAACAGATGGAAGGAACCCGAAACGCCGTTGTGGGATCGGGGGGTCCCCCCGAGGGCGTCCTGGATGGTTTCCGGCAGGACGATCCCGTCTTTGTTTACGTAGGTCTGGCGGAAAAGGTACCCCGCCTGCGGATCGTGGGATCCGTCGCTTTTTTCGAGGACCTGCCGATCGACCTGCTGCTCGGTCTCCGGCAACGAAAAATAGTCTTCCATAGTCGCCCACATGTCCTCCACGATCGATGCGGTCTCGTCATCCAGTTCGACGACCACGTATCCGCCGGAATCCTCCAGTTGCCGGTACAGGGCGGAGCGCTCGTCGCGATCGCCGGCATCGTCGCCGCCGCCAGGGGAAGAGAGTCCCCGGGCCAGCAATGCTTTCAGGTGATTCCAGGAAACGATCTCCGAGGCGTGGATCCTTGGTTTCGTCCGCGAGTCGGTGTCCGAGTCGGTGCTTTGGTCGTCCATCACGAGCCGATCGAGAGCGACCTTTTCGGACTCGGCGATCCGAGCATTGTCGTGCTCTTCGAACCATTCGAAGTGCGTCTTTTGCTGTTCTTGTTTTAGTTGTAGCATCAGTTGTTGTTGTTGCATTTGCTGTTGACGCTCGATCTCGATTGTTGCAGCGGCGACGACATCGTCCATCGTGAGATCGTTTTCTGCGACCACGTTGGTGTTGGTGGCTTCGGCTTCGATGCCTTGTACTTCCATCGTGCTCCCCCCCGACATGTCCAGTGCGAAAGATTGCCGCGTTCGCTGTCGGTTGGAATGCCAATGCCCCAAGACACCGCCTCTCGCTCGGCACACAGCATCATTCGCGCTCCATGGCGTGCCATGGGGATGGAGGTCACGGTTCCTTCTTGCAACACATGGCGACGGAGAAAACGACAGCACTCTAGTGTTGACCGTCGACAATTCTGCCACGATTACCAAAGCTGCGGTCAACATCCTCAGATATACTTTCCTTGTCTTTTTTCTGTGTGTGAGTGGTGTGTGTGTGTGTGTGTGTGTGTGTGTGCCCGGGAAGCTATTCGTTCGATTATAGTCCACTCGTTCTTCGTTCATTCCTCTCGAGTCTGGTGGCAGCACGGAGTTGATTGTTGTCGAGTACTCGTACGGTAATTAGACTTCTATCGGGGTAAGTTACGAGTACTAATCTTACGATTGTGTTCGAGTACCGTATCGGTACAAGTATTGCTCGGAACGTCATCGTGATTTTTTTTATCGACAGCATTTTGAGAATTCACGTCATGCGTCATCGCTTTAGCGGTTATATGGACGTTAATGATCTCCGGAAACCACAACAACAACAAATAATAGTGTGAAAACGAAAAAATGCAAGAAAAGATGAAAATAAGAATAGAAGTGATTGTTGTGCCCTCTGGCGCCTCACGCGTCTCCGGCACAATATTATGATACCAATGGAGAAATGTAAGGTAACCAGAGCTAATGAGAAAAGTATGTTCAATTGGTTTCCGCTAGTATATAAATTAAAGAAGAATAATGAGTATTCTTGGTGTTGTCATTCGTGGTTTGAATGTTGTCTGTGATTTGAATTTGAATTTGAATTTGACTTGTGTCATTGCTTCCAATTATTCGTGACGTTGGTTCAGTCGTATTTGATATGCAGTAAAACCCCAACCCGGCCTTAATCCTTAACACACTCCTGTAGTTTTGACATGGTGGTGTCTATGTTGTAACGAGTAGTTCTTCTGTTGCTTTTTGATATTGTTCTTGGTACTAATGGATATCCTCCTCGTTGATTCCCAGTATCATTTTTCCGAACTTCTTAAATAGATTTCCTTGTAGTGGTGTTGTGAAGTAATCTGCAATCATGTCACTTAAACGATGCTTATGCTAGCGTCAAATTCATGCAATTTTTTTATTAAATGGAAATCTTTGTTCCGTGCAGGAAAAATAATTCTCTATGTATTTCTGCATGCAACAATTTCAAGGAGGACTATTTTCACATTCATAGTCTCAGCCCCATTATTATGGTTGCTTCGCCATTTTCTCTGGCACAACTTCATTTCATGCTTACCCGAATAAGGATTTATTCTCCACTCCCTTATGAAACTCATTTTTTGTAAGATTATCCTCTATGTGCAATGAGGCTATTGTTGTAGCGATATTACCAATTTCTTCATAAATGCATTCGCTTCTCAATAACCGGCAATCTATTATGCTATTTCCATTTCACAATACCCACACTACAAATATGAAATACAGAAATCTAACAAACATAGTTTTGTACAAAGAAGAAAGTATTTTATCAGCTTTTGCAATAATCTCCTTCACACTATTCAATTTTAATAGAAGACAAATATGTTGTGCAAACAGACATAAAATAATAATCAACTAACCGTGTCACTATAATGTTGTCATCACCATTTACTTTTGTAAATGTCTCATGTATCTGATGTAATATTTGTAGTCCTTGTCATCCTTGTCAAGAGTCTCAATCATGTTACATTGTTTCTTCTGCCTTTGCGCCTTTTTACTTTCTTCATCCTCTACATCTTGGGGTGAATGATTTCCATTTTGCTGTTTGTATGTTTTAAGTAGTTTTAACTCTAAATCATTCGACTTTTGTTCCTCCCTTCATGATTTTTCTATTTCACTTTTGACGTATGCGTAAAGAGCTTGTCCCTCGTCACCCCATCCCTCCTTATTTCCCGGCTTACTGTCAGTGAATTTCTTTCTCTTACTCGTGCCCTTTGTTGTGTTTAGCCACAAGTCGTAGTCATTGTAAAGGAAAAGCAATGCAAATGCTTCATTGTTTGAGGTTAAAATGTTACTGATTGTTGTTCAGAATGATTTTCTTTTGAAGTATGTCTATTTTGGTGACACTGCTCCAAGAATTTTTTTGACAAAGTATTGGAATTCCGGTGACATTTTTACGTTGATAGTCTTTGTGCAATTGGTACCTATTTTCAGAGTTCACATTTCTGGTGTTGGTGATTAGAACCATTCCTGGGAAACTATCTGATATCTGGTTGTTCTTTTTATCATCTATTTGTCAGTGTTAAGAAGACAATTGTGTCAGAAATAATGATGAAATAGTATATTGGCAATCATGATGTTGTCAGTTCTTACCATTGCAGTTTTCCCTGGCAAAAGTTTGAGCATTATGCCTACACCTAGTGATTGTTTGGTAAAAAATTCCACTCCACTTTTGATCATGAATGTTGATTGTCTTTGGTATTTGATTGCCATTACCTAGTCTTACAATTCTCATTATCATCGACTGTAGAAAGACTGGCAGGAATTTCATTTTCCTGAACGTTGTTTCCTTGATGTACTGGGTAATGTTTCGTTTCGTGTTATTGCCATGCCATCGGTTTGTTTTGTTGTCACTAGAGTATTGCTGTTGATACTGTTGGGGGTTATATCTGTTTGGCTATCAGTTGTGTTTGTTGGCCCACTTCCTGTTACACTGCTTGTTGGGCTGTTTGTTCTATGTGTAACAACGGTGGTACCCTGCACCAGACTGTGACTTTGTTGTACCATTATTTCTTTGTTAAATTGTCAATAGAAACTTACCGTTTTGACTTTTGATTGCTTTGGCGTGCTAGTTTTATGGGAATAGAGTTGTTTTGGAGTAAGTATGTGGATTTTTTCATTCATACTGTTGCAAATAGCCGTGGTAAAATTATAATGTGCTGTAATTGCTTGATTTACTGCATCCCGGGGAGTGCTGTATCACTATTATTTCTTGTATTGTTGCACTTGTGAGGGTGGCTGTACTGACACCTGTCTATCTTTTGCTTGTGCATGCCCTGATAATTGGAAATGTGGTGTCCTGAAAATCCTGGTGCCTACCAGAACATTATGGTTTTCCCTACCCTATCAATCCGTACATTCCAAATCCAATAACCATAGGGAACGTTCCAGGTAATCTTTTTCAACCTTTTGGTTCTACTTCCCCAAAACCTTCTCCACAAGGAGCTGCAACTAAAGTTCATGCTGCGTCACAAAAAGCAAACACCAGCCATAGAAAACATCCACCAAAACACGCTGCTTCAGTTTCTCCCCAACACTTTAGTCCTCCTTCAATTAGTACAAAAGCAGGAGTTTCTGTCCGAGAATTTTACCTAGAGTATCTGAACTCTATGAAAGACAGTCTTCAATTGGCACTGCATGGTTAGAAATATGGAAGTATGGAGTTTGTGAAGGCCTTAATTTTGGATGTTACAACCTCTATTGATGACTAAGGTTTGCATTGTATCAAAAATTATTCAATCAAAACCAATGCCTGATTTCCGCAAGAAGTCGTTGAGTGAATCTACGACAAAAAAAAGGAAAAAAAGAAAAGTCGTTGAGTAGTTTGGGTCCTATCACGTCAAGTAGACGTGATGGTCCATTTATTTCTCTACAAAACTGAAAAAGTTCTCACTGGGAAGTTGGCAGTATTGGGTAGGAATAAAATAACCGATCAATTTGTTGTCGGCAAAAAATACGGACCTTGTCGGCGGCAAATTCGAATGAAAAAAATACGACAACCGAGGTGCAAAATATTAACATGGAATAACAGAGATACGTTTATTCTAGATGATTGTGTCTTAGAATCAAACGCACCTCCACTACTTGGAAATCCTTAAGCGGTAAAAACGATATCACCTAAGGCTACAAATAAAAGAGGTTAATTGGTTAGAAACAAGACATCTCCAAAGACCTGACCGATAAGTAAACACTTGGAACCCTTAAGTGTATTCAAACAAATATACTTAATATCCCGTGAGGAAATTACTTATCCTGATCATGAATATTGATACCAATTCCAGATGGGCCTCATCTATCATATATACCACGAACAAGCATATGACCCATCAATCAAAACACTTAACCTCACGAATGAACAATACCATAAAATGACCAATACCATCGAATGACCGATACTATGGTGAGTCGCTAACACAGCAACAGCAGCAACAATATCTGTACAAGAATGGTAACAAATAGCCGGGGAAGATCTCTACTACATAAAATACAGAGAGCCCCAACATGGTAAAAATACAGTAACTAAGAGCGTCTCCACAAGCTCACATCTCTTTAAATTTAACATCATATACCTTTTGGTCAATTTTTAGAGTAACAACACAATTCAAAACTATGAAATGAAAAGTAAATGGGAGAATTTCCAGTGTCTGCTACGGTATGTTCATGGTGGCAGAGAACTTGGGGACACAAAACCCCTTGTATGGTTGTAATGTGGTAAACTACAAAACAATTAAGAAGTGCATGGTAGTGTACCAGGAGATCCTTGTTTGGTACATGGAGAATGTCATATATGCCCCCACACCTGAAAACATGGAGAAGGGTTTGTGTTTCTACACCAAACGTGATGAGGGCTCTTTACACAACTCACGAAACTATATTGCTGTCATGAAACAATTCTTGGATGACCTAATTGCCAAGCCGACACCCAAGATTTCAATGAGTCAAAGCTACAATCAGACTACCTTACTAGATAATTATTTCAAGTCAAAGTGGGTGGAATACTTAGAATTTCTACCCACCAACCAAATAGAGTTTGTTCCCCAGAATGAGTCCAAAAATTATGTCCCCAACGTATTAATGAATTCTACCAGACCAAGAACTGGATTTTTTGAGGCAATTCGGTTTCTGTGGGTTGCAGATGCATCCACTATTTTAAAATGGCAACAACATCAAATCAAAACACAATGTTGAATCATTGAATTATATTCTAGATATAACTGTGCCCAAGTTTCCTTCAAAAGTTTGATGGGGCTATGCAACACAGCGTAACCTAAAGGTCATATTTAAAGAGTCAGATTTGGAGATCCTATATCCTACTTTCGAAATTGGTGAGGCAGTGTATGTTGGTGATAAGAGTAATAGTGGATTGGTCTATGATTATGTTTTGAAACAATACAAACATCATGAGGCATACCCTGGTTACAAACTTCTATTCAAACCTGATGATGGGAAGGGTACAGTTTTGCGGTTCCCTTTTTTTGAAGTGTCACCTTCGACGGAACAAGGTTGTCCCATTGATAATATACCTGATTTAGTACAATTGTATGGAAAAAAATGTGGGAAGGATGAGATCAGCGAGGGTGGGAATAAAGTTAAGGAGGGCCAGTCACATAAGGTGAAGCGTAACAACAAAGCAGGGAACTCCTCTGGCAACTCCTCTTCCTCCTCCTCTAGCTCCTCACCAAGCAACTTGATATCACTTCCTGACAATGACAAATATAATCCAGGCAGCAGTGACTATAGCAACTAGTACTACTCGTCCATATTCTTGTGCAGCATTGAATTTGACAGTCGTTTTTGATGTAGAAAGGTTGTTACAAATTATACAACAAAAACTTAAAACTAATTTGTGTATTCCTTCCAAGAGAAAGAAATAAACAATCTTGAAATGTTCCTCCTCTCATTTACAACACAAAATGGCTATCATTACTGTGAGATTCGTAAATCATATACATACATTACTACTAGTTCAAGAACAACACCCTTAAAATGTTTCTCCTCTCATTTGCAACACAAAATGATTATTGTTACTGTGACGACATTCTTTAAGCATGTACATAAATTACTTGTTCAACAATTTGGAAATATTCCTATCATTTGCAATCCATCAAAAAATAGGAAACCACCACATCTGGTAATAAAAGTATAATTACTGCTGTTGGTAGTAAAAGGAATGTTGATGAACCAAAAAAATTATGTGTATTTACTAACAATCTCGAGTAGTACACACGTGTGGAGAGGATAATGGACTTGGTGTCACCGCTTTGGTGTCGCCGCTTTGGTGTCGCCGTTGTTGCCGTTTGCGATTCAATCGTTGTTGGTGTTGCGAATCTATTGCAAATCTATAACAATATATAAGAAATTGAACAAAATGGGTGAGTATCTATTTATGCAGAGTAAATAATAACAACAGAATAATACAATTTACATTCTAACCTACTACGCGGTTGCCGATTGTTGCTGGTAGTGTGGTGGACGACTCGTGTTGCATTCGATTTGGTGTTGCCTTTGGGTCTATGTTCGTTCGGGTCGATGTTGCCTTCAATTCGGTGTTCCAACAATCTTTTTCTGACAATCTTTTTCGGATAATCGTTGTTCCGATCCGTTGTTCCGATCCGTTGTTCCAATCAGCACCTATGAAAATAAGAAGGAAAACAGAAGTGAGGAATACATCATCCGCAATGTAGGATGTAGGCATCATTGTTCATCTAGTATCTCACGTTGTTGTTTTTTGCTGCCGGTTCGCGTCGCGTGTTGGATGCTGCTGCTGCCGTTGATTTGTGTCTTCCGATGATTGTTGTTCTGGCCCTATGAAAATAAGAAGAAAAACAGAAGAGAGGAATACATCATCAGCAATGTAGGATGTAGGCATCATTGTCCATCTATCTCATGTTGTTCTTTTTGCTGCCGGTTTGCGTCGCCCTTGTCGCTTCTGCACGTCTTTATGTCGGATGCTGCCGCCGCCGTTGATTTTGTGCTGCCGCCGATTCGTTGTTTTTGCTGCTGCCGTAGATTTGAAGAAATCTTACTCCTCTGTCACGAAAAACAGTACCTCGTGCCTGTTGATATAGAAGCAATGGATGCAGATTTATTGCTTTCAAGATGTATATGTTTGCGGGCCCTCAAACAACAATATCTATCCAGCAAACAACCTCAAGTCCAATGCGAGCTAATTCTTTTTTCAGTACAAGGCTGTTATTTCAGACTAAAACATTCGAGCACAGACGATTACCTGCCTAATGCTGATCAAAGATCAAGGGATAATTGGATTAAGTGGAATCCCACGTTCACAGACGGAGTGCCTATTAGCAACTCTACTCAAAATAAGTCAGGAAAGATTATGAAGGGAAAGAGTATTTTTTGCTCAGGAAAAAAAAAATTACACTGTAAAACCACATTGTAAAACCACACTGTAAAACCACACTGTAAAATTACTGTAAAATCACACTGTAAAATCGCTTTTCGCTGTGTGTGTGTGTGTGTGTGTGAGAGAGAGAGAGAGAGAGAGTGAGAGAGTGTGTGAGAGAGAGAGAGAGAGAGTTTTGTTGCGATGTGCGTGTCCGCTGTGTGTGTGTGTGTGTGTGTGTGTTCGATAAAAAAATTGATACTTAACCTATGAGATCTAATTCACTAAATATAGAATAATAAAGAATAATTTGATTTTCTTAATTAAGTTGAGAACGTTAAGTAATTAATATTGCGCAGCACGCGCAGTTTTCAATTTAGAATAATAAAGAATAATGCCCTTATTTTTTACTTACCGTTCTCAACTAGTGATACAGTGAGATCTTTCATGTACCGGTGATACAGTGAGATCTTTCATGTACCGGTGGTATGTGCCACATGTGTGAAGGTGTTTTTACCGGTAATGAATTTGTGTAGCATTCTACAACAGTAGCTTTCTACACCATTTTCGAACTAGATAATTTCTGGTATTCAATTTGCGTAGCTTTCTACTACAGTAGCTTTCTACACCATTTTCGTAATAGATAATTTCTGGTTACGAATTTGTGTAGCATTCTACGACAGTTGCTTTCTACACAATTTTCGAACTAGATAATTTCTGGTATTGAATTTGCGTAGCTTTCTACGACAGTAGCTTTCTACACCATTTTCCTACTAGATAATTTCTGGTTACGAATTTGCGTAGCATTCTACGACAGTAGCTTTCTACACAATTTTTGTACTGAATAATTTCTGGTATTGAATTTCTGTAGCTTTCTACGACAGTAGCTTTCTACAACAATTTTGTACTGAATAATTTCTGGTAACGAATTTGTGTAGCATTCTACGACAGTAGCTTTCTACACAATTTTTGTACTGAATAATTTCTGGTAACGAATTTCCGTAGCATTCTACAACAGTAGCTTTCTACACCATTTTCATACTAGATAATTTGTGGTAACAAATTTGCATAACATTTTCCTTTTTTTTGTAATGGCGTTGCAAAAAATGCCCTTTTCGTACTTGTGCCCCCCCCCTAATAATCCCCAATCTTCTTTACATTTATCGACTCCCAAATTTTCCATTTTTCCGTTGTTTGAAACGGCGTTGCAAAAAATTCCCTTTTCGTAGTTCTAGGGTGCTGGTACTGGATTTGGAGGAAAAATACACTAGGAGTAATTTGCAATTGGAAATTAGAAAGTTAGATATTTTTAGTGATTAGTCCATGAATATTGTTCCTGTTATGGATAAGATGAATCATGAAAGAAACAGCAGAAGTGAGTTGTCTGTCATAGTTTGTGTGACACAAACTAATGACTGCATTTGGGTACTGGATTTGGAGGAAAAATACACACTACGTTGCAATTAAAAATTAGAAAATCAGATATTTTTATTGATTAGTCCATGAATATTGTTCCTGTTATGGATAAGATGAATCATGAAAGAAACAGAAGCGAGTCATCTGTCATAGTTTGTGTGTCACAAACTACTGAGTGCATTTGGGTACTGGATTTGGAGGGAAAATACACACTCATCTGCAATTAGAAAATAAAAAATCAGATATTTGTTGAGATGAGTCCATGAATATTGTTCCTGTTATGGATAAGATGAATCATGAAAGAAACAGAAGTGACTTATCTGTCATAGTTGGTGCGTCACCACCTAATGAGTGCATTTGGGTACTGGATTTGGAGGAAAAATACACACTAATTTGCAATTAAAAATGAGAAAATCAGATATTTTTAGTGATTAGTCCATGAATATTGTTCCTGTTATGGATAAGATGAATAATGAAAGAAACAGAAGGGACTTAGTATCTGTCATAGTTTGTGCGTCACTACCTAATGAGTGCATTTGGGTCCTGGATTTGGAGGAAAAATACACACTAATTTGCAATTAAAAATTAGAAAATCAGATATTTTTGGTGATTACTCAATGAATATTGTTCCTGTTATGGATAAGATGAATCACGAAAGAAACAGAAGTTAGTTATGTGTGATGGTTTGTGTGTCACCACGTAATGAGTGCATTTGGGTCCTGGATTTGGAGGAATAATACACACTAATCTGCAATTAGAAAATAAAAAATCAGATATTTGTTGAGATGAGTCCATGAATATTGTTCCTGCTATGGATAAGATGAATCATGAAAGAAACAGAAGTGATTTATCTTTGATAGTTGGTCGTGTGCCACCACACAATAAGTGATTTCGGGTCATGGATTGGGAAAAACAAGAATACACAATAATTTGCAATTAGAAATTAGAAAATAAGACATATTTTGTGATTTGACCATGCATATTTTTCATGTTAACATGGATAAAATGAATCATGAAAGGAAAAAAAAGTGAGTTATCCCTCTTTGATAGGTAGTGTGTCACTACCTATTGGGTGCATTTGTGATGTTGATTTGGAGGGAAAATAAACACTAATTAGTAATAACAAAAATAAAATAAAGACATTTGGTGTGATTTGTCCATGAACATGGACCCTGTTATGCATAAGATTCATGATGAAAGAAACAGAAGAGAGTTGTTGGTGATAGTTTCTGTGTCACCAGATTAGGAGTGAATTTGTGTTGTGTATTTGGAGGACAAATACACACTAATTTGCAATTACAAATTGGAAAATAACAATACCTTTTTTGTGATTTGTCCATGAACATTGTTCCTGTTATGGATAAGATGAAAGATGAAAGAAACAGAAATGAGTACTAATCTTTGATAGATTGTGTGTCACCATCTAATGAGTTAATTCTTGTCCTGGACTTGGGGAAAAATAGGGTGTGGGTGTCACATCATTTGGTACAATTTTCTACGTACATCAGTACATTGTTATCGTACAATCTAGTAGTAGTATTGAAATAAGTAGTGAATGTATTGAAAAAAATTGGCGCGGCTAGGCGGACAGTTCTTTTTGGTTGGCCCGCGCTCACAAGCCCGCTTCCACAAAGAGAAATGTAGTGCAAATTTCTGAATTCATAGAATCACTGCAAAAACAAGGCATAATAAAAATTCACAAAATTGCCAAAAACACCGATGATTGGAAAAATCTCAATTCAACATGCCGAAACATAAATGGTCAAAGCTCCCCAGGCCAAAAGTATCATGTTTGCAAGAAAAGAAAATAGAAGCTATGGCAAAAGCAGCCAGGGACGGGGACACTAGAGATACTACCAAAAATACAAGCATTACCACCATGTCCACCAAGAAGACCACAATGGCTGCAACAACACATTAAAGCACCACCGCGGTGGAAAGAGAGACACCACTAAAAAGAAAAACTGAAAACATCAGCATCATGGACAGTGACAGTGACAGTGAAAGTGAAAGTGACAGTGATTCAAGTTCCTCCGTTAGTGAAGACAATGTTGGGAGATCCAACAAGAATACAGATAGTATTGTAAATATCCAAGGGACAAGAGAAAAAAATAATACGGATGGCCCACAACAGAAAAAGACCAACGTGACCCTCATGGTGAAAATGCTCACAGAAAATTTGAGTAAGAAACCAGATCTACTAGAGAAGATACTGACAATGGTGAGTGATAGTAAGAAGGGAGAGAATTATAAAGAGGATGCTGCAAAAACAACCTGACACGGTTCCATTGAAAACAGTGCGGAGCGGCAATAGCATTGATAAAGTGAGTACATTGAGTTATGGTAGTATACATATGTCAACGGATACTATGAAACTGATGAAAACACATAAAGGTACAATGAAGGACAGGTGAGAGCCTATGTAAAGGAGATATGGTATAGTGGCATGAAATTTCCGTTTTCAAAAGAACTGTCCGAAAAAATAATGGTGCAAGGAATCCATGAGGGTCGCATCTCCGTTATGAAAGATATGCCCGTTAAGGAATTCTGTGACTATTTTGATAATGCAGTACCTAGAGCCCTGGCAAAATTGAGGCATAACAATCAAACATTGGCAAGAAAAAATTGGTTTGGTAAGTGTTGGCGTAATGGTTGAATCGGACGGAAATTCTTGTGCTGTTGACATTCTTCCGTATGTGCCTACATCCGACGTACTACTAACCCCACCATACTATGATATCATACTGCCATTTGTTGTCATCACCACAGCTGATAGTGAAAAGGCAAAAGTGCCAGCATCATTCCCTGGTACTGTAGCTCTGAATCCAGATTCGGTGTAAATTACGGCCGATGAGTACCAGGCAATATGGAAATGCAGATAATGAAGACTTTTATTATTTTGTGACAAGAATCCTGTCTGCCGTTAATCCGGTGAAGACAAACTTTAAGCTGAGGAAGACAAAGGAGCTTATTAGTGACATCTTTCATCTTTTCTATTACGGATGAGGCTTTTGCCCTAATGATAATTGACAATGAGTACAGCAATTGGGAAAAACAGAAGCAAAGGAAACTTGATGGAACATACGCGGCACAAACAACCAAAAAATACATGAGAAAAAAATATTGTGATTTGAAGAGTGGAAGTGCAGTTGGATGGGACAAAAAAGGATGGCAAGTGTTTGCTAGATTGTGCAAGAAGGTACAAACATTACAAGAAGATCCCGAAATGGGTAAAAAATTGGAGAAAATGATGCTGGAAAGATTCAAGTCAGAAAAAAAACCTACTGTATCAAAAGATGGTGGCACTGTTGCCAGTAGTCTTGCTGAAGAGGAAAATGAGGATGACAAATATATTGATCCTGTATTGATGCAATTGCTTGGCCAATTGGAGGAAGTTTAGGCATTGTTTTCAGAATCGTTACTGCTCATTGTGTCAGTCCATTCACTAATTTGACGCAGGTTGGTTCACACCTAGTACGACACAGGTAAATCTTTGGGGAGAGTGATTAGGGTAAAAGGTACATATTATATACATTGCATACCATGGTTGCAAATAGTAGATTGTGTGACACAAATGACTAAAATGTACAGAAAGAAGTACTCATACCTCTCATACATATTTTGCATATAATACTACTAGACAAATTCTTGACCCAAATAATTCAACTGTAGTGGTAGGTAGTTGCAAGCAATGGTGTTAAATTTTTGGGGTTGTGTGCCGCGAGCCCAAGTGTGAAATTATAAGGGTAGTGTGTCGCGAGCAATGGAGATACATTTTAAGGGTTGTGTGTTGTGAGCACTAATGTTAAATTCTACAGGTTGTGTGCCGCGAGCAACGGAGATAAATTTTAAGGGTAGCGTGTCACAAGCCCAATTATTAAATTATAAGGGTAGTGTATCATGAGCAATGGAGATAAATTTTAAGGGTGATGTGCCGCGAGCACTAATGTTAAATTTTACTGGTTGTGAGTCATGATCTTGCGTATTTAATTTTAGTGTGTGTGTCGCGAACACAAGTACTTCTATTTGATTGTATGGGTAGGTTATATTAAAAATTAATAATAATTATTCATGATCCAAGGGAAAAAATAATTGCGAACCAGGGATTGAGAGTTAGAAAATGAGTATGATACGAAGCTACTGAATCACAGGGGGGGCCTCGTGTTAAAATTACACACAAGCAAGGGTTGCAAAAGTACCTTGCGACAAAAAAAAGGGTTGCGGGACAGTTATCGGACGCACTGTTACGACACAATTGGCATTGGACCAAAAGCGGACTCTCAAGAACAAAGCAAACTGGAAGGGGATGGACATGTATTAGCTACAATGGAATGGTACAACCTGAAACAGCCAGTGAGAAAGCACATGAAAGGCTGCTGGTGCATACATTTTCATCCAGGGAACCGTCCCTGTCTGGCAACAATCTGATTGAGTGATTGTTGGATAATGATTTGTCGAAAAATGAGGAACAAGACAAAAACAAGGGCAACAAAAACGAGAGGAACATTCAGCACTGACTGCATCTTTACCATAAGCATTGGAATTCACCTGAAGATTAATTGATTGATTGAACATGATTGAAAATGACCCTTCCTGTTCACTGCTGCTGACAGAAGAGAGGACGAAGACTGACATGTAAAATCCCTACCACATCCAAACGCCAGCTTGTTACTCTACTATTTTTTTGGCCAGGAATGGTGATCAAACAAACGCAACCAGGAATGGTGATTGATTGATGATCAATCAATTGATCCAACGTTGTTACGGCCCTACAAAAAAGCCGTGGCCCCCCCTTAGACATGTAGACCAAACTTAAGTACAGTACCAAAATAATATGCCGCACTCTAACAACTTTCTTGGACTGATTTAGCAGCAACAATAGTAGGGGGGGGGGATCAGCGCTGATTGCTGGCCGTTTCAAAAAAGTGAAAGAATATCAAAAAGTGAGCGAAAAAGTATGTCACAAAACCAGCACCTCCAGGGAGATTTCTTATGTCACTTAGAAAGAAGAGTGAAGAACAACGTCACAAACGTTCATGTAAAGTACTTGTGGTATTTGTGGTGTTTTTTTAAGAGTTAAACGGAGTCATACCACTAAAAATGCAACAATACTGTATGTGGAAATGTGCCATGTACCTCTGTTTTTGAGGGGTACCACATGATTTCTATGGATAAAAACAGTAGGAATAGTCATTAGAGGTATGTACCATTAAGCGTAACTACTATTTCTACTTACATGCCACAGTAATGAAAAACTAAAAACTTCGTACGGTGCAACCTTTTGTGGTATTTTCTACCGTACTCGTAATCAGGAGTCATAATTTTAGAGGGGTACGGCACAATCAGTTGCAGCTGAAATCATGATAGGAGGATTTTGGAAAAAACTTCCCCAGCCAATTTTTTTCATCACCATTTTTACTGCATTTTACTAGTAAAAGTGACTGTGAAAAACCTGATTCCCAAAGGTACTTCCAATCACTTTCTGACCTTCATATTACATACACACCTTCCTTATACTCTTGAGAGACACATAGGAAGTGGCGTTTGGCTGTATTGTTCATCTGCAGTGTTCTTGACAAGCACATGTGGGGTGACCACCAAAAAATGGTTCAACGTTCTGTGTGTCATTCATTTTTGCTGGTCAGTCCCACCAAAAAATATTCCAAACCCACAAACAGTCTATCGGAACCGGGTCAATCTCACACTTTTTTTGGTACATTCATACACTTTTGCCATACACTTTTCAACTACAACAATACTCACGAAAGGTATGATCATACATACAATTTGATCCTGTGATCTCATTTGCTCAGCCACTAACCTATCCACCACCCCGACCTCCACTCTTTATGGTGAACCTAGTATATAACCGAGCCAACTTGGTTGGGGTCGCGTTGCTCTGGTGAACACAGTACTGGGGCAGGGGTTGGGGGTTGGGGGCTTATAAAAAGAGGGCAGTATTAGGGTGTGGAACTTATGTAAATAGGGCACTAGTAGGGCACTGCGCTCCGCGCTGGGAATGCCATTGATATTTTTGTGTTCATACTCTCTCTATATATTGATCCTACCATAATACCTAATTTTCAAAAGTGTACGGATGTACCTTTTAAAAGTGTAAAGTTGACCCCTGTCCCAGTCTATCCACCATCCGTTTTTGCTGGTCAGTCCCACCAAAAATGATTCCAAACCCACAAACAGTCTGTCCGCCTTCCATTTTCGCTGGTCAGTCCCACTAAAACTGATTCCAAATCCACAAAAAGTCTGTCTGTCATCCGTTTTCCTTTTTTTTTTTTTTTTTTTCTCACAATATCTTGTGCTGTCTCTCTCTTGAATAAATGCAATTCTGTGCATAATCAGCCCAAAGAAGCTGAATATTCAGCTTCCTCACAAAAAATTGGTCTAGAATGAACCCTGTAACTTATTTTAATATTGCTTTTTGATTGAGTTGCTATCATTATTTGAAAGTGTAGTAGTTCTTTTACTAGCATTATGCAGTAAAAACAGACTTTTAAAAATTTAGCTGGGGAAGTTTTTAACAAAATCCTCCTATCATGGTTTCAAGGATCCCCATTTTTTCTTCTAGTATCATGCAGCGAAAATGGACGACGGACAGATGGCGTATTCGCACTCCTCTAAAATTTATGACTCCTGCTCGTAATTATAAATAGGTGCAAATGACGAAGAGACAAAGTAGGGCTACGTGGAATTTTTACTGTAAGCAAAGCCTTGAATTGACACTCATGATCAAAATTGGTCTCATGACTGATTTGGCACCTCTATTGGTTCGAAATTTCAGTTTTTTCTCTCTTTATTTTCGTTCGAATCGAATCAAAATTTCTGAGATGAAAAAAAAAAAACTCAGATCTCCTCCTCACTTCTTTCCTTCCTAATCCATCTAATTGCAACTACTTTAATAGCACTGAATAACAAACAAATAACAGATACTAAATTAACTAATTCAATTGCACCACACTGTGGGGTTGGGGGGACGCGATTCGACCTTGTCGAACTGGCGAAACAAGAAAGGGCGAAACACAGTATCATTGACGACAACGGCGACGCCGTCATTGCTTACACTGCTCTAAGCTCCAAATCGTGTGTTGGTTCCTGCTCCACCACCCTTGTTGCTTGCATCCTTTTAATGTATTCAATCTTCCCATCATCCAGGGCTGCCATCTCCAGCATCTCTGGAGTCACCTCCTTAATTGTTTGAACACACCTCTCTAACTTCTCTGCCATAGCCTTCCCCAAGAGTGTTTCTTTCATTGTGATCTCTGCTTTCTCCAGTCGCTGTAACTCAGCGCCATCCCACTCCTCGCTCCACTTCGACCGCGCCGACCGGCGGATCATCCTTTGCTTTAACTAGAGCATCAACAACATGTTCTTTTGTCATTCCAGCAGCAACCTTCTTTCCAAGCTTCCATTCATACACTACCTTCCACACTTGCAATCCTAGTTTAGAAAATTCGCTCCCACATGTTGCAACTAAGGCCTCAGCTGCTTGCTTTTTCTTTGCAAAAGCAGCGGCGCGCGCCTTTGCAGTCTTCAGTATGGCAATTTTGTTCAAGCGTTCCTTCAACACCTTTGCTTTCCAAACGTCAACCTCCTCGTCCGTTGGCAACCAGGCAAAGCCCTATATCAAGAAAGGAAGTTTTTAGGGTTGTAAACCATTGGTTAATATTTTTACGGGTTGCATACATTGCCCGACGTTCCACCATCTGCAAATTCTGGCTTGACACTTCCACCGCATTTGCAAACTTAGGTTCCGAGCGCCCAAATAAAGAAACAGAGTTGGTCAGCGGTGCTGGAATAACACCGCTAGTGATGCATGCTGTCAGCTTTTGAATGAGCATCGTCTGACGGTCTGGTTTGTCCTTCATCTGAGCCGCTGTCAATGTAACAAAAGTTTCAATTGCTTTGCCAAGAGCATCCTTCAACGTGTCTGGAAGTACTGGTTGCCACCCCCTCCGTGGCAGACCCTTAGTCCTTGACAAAGACGATCCCGCAATGTCACTGGGTTGATGTTTGTACCGTACATTGTATTTACCTTATCATAGATAACCATTGATGAGAGCCGTTCTACTCCCTTGGGGAGCTCCACCAACTGCTGCTGCTTCCAACTCTCCCTCTGCTACCCTCCAGGCATGATTAAATTGAATCCTGATAGCTTGCTCATTTGCTCTAGAACATAGGGTTTGGTGGGGAGTCCTTCTTGTTTATTTCAAAGACAATGGAGATGGAGTTAGTTTCTTCCTTTTGTAAAGTGGGGGGGGGGGGGGGGGGGGGAGTTTTCCTTGTCCAAAAACGCTGCTATAGTCGCTGCTGTGCTTACTTCTGGCGCCGCTCCATCTGGTGCTGGCGCTGTTATCAGCATCATTATTGTTGGTGTGCTCCCATTGCTGTTGCTGGAGTCAATATATGTTCTCTTCTTGTTGCTGTTGGAGGTTTTCTTTTGGGAGGGGGGGGGGGGGGGGTCCAACAGTCCACTTGGATTAGTTATAGGCGAAACGCTGATACCATTTGATCCACCAACAACAACAGCAGGCGGCGCTGGCGGCGGCGCTAGCGGGGGGGGCTGCCTTCTTGTCTCCTTCCAAGAGTCTTGCCTTCTTCCTCAATACTCTCTTCTATAGGGACCGGTTCTTGCTCTCCTCCTCTGTAACTCCAACAGAAAGCATTGCAGCTGCCGTAGTGAATCCTTGGTATGTAAACCAAAGAACGGTTAGCGGCGTTCTCTGTTAATGTGTACGGGGGAAGGGAAGTGCTCCTCGCCACAGCGCCAACTGTGCGTGTTGTTGTTGCTGCTGCTGCAGGGGGAGTTTCCTTTGCCTTGGGTGAGGGTGGTGTTGTTGCTGTTGCAGCTGTTTTCTTCTTCTTCGAAATGACCGAGCGGATCGATCCGCAACTTGGGGGGCATCTTGTAATTGATAAGTATCAATTTACCCTGTAGTGGCGCTTCCTTGTTGTTGACCCTGAGCAGGGGGGTCCTTGTTGCTGCTATGAGGGGATTTTCCGACGTTGTTTTTTTTTGGCCCTTGGGGGTGTTGCTGTGGCTGTGGTTTAAAAAAAACTGACTGGTCGGATCGAGCCGCAACGTGGGGGTCTTCTTCTCCTTGATAAGTATTGATTTACCCTGTAGCGGCGCTTGTTGTTGCTGCAAAATGTTCCAGGGGCTTCGTTTCCAATGCAGGGGGGATGGGGGGCGTTTTTTCGGAGTTTTTGCCCTTGGGCGTGTTGCTGTTCTTGTTGAAGCTCCTCTTTTCTTCTAAACCACTCGGCCAATTAATCTGCAACTTGGGGGGCTCCTTGTACTTGGTATAAGGAAGGTAACCCTGAGTAGCAAGCAGCTGAGGTGGTCTGGTTAAGGAATTGTTGGGTTGAGACCGCTTGGTATGACGAGGTTGTGTAAATGGAGTTTTTTTCATAATTTTCATGATTTTCTCGACTGAAAGAATCATAAAGTTCGAAGGGGTTCTGGCGTGCGCAACCCCAGCAAATTGGGTATCTATGGATAGCTCTTGACCTTGCCTTTTCCGGCACGGTGATTACTTTAGTCTGGAAGTTCTATCTGGAGAGTAAGATCAATAAGACTAACAGGACCAAAATCAATGCTTGTAAGGAGGGGGACCGGGGAAAAGTGGTCTCAAAATGACCGCTCCGATTAACACCAAAAAACTACGAATTCTTGCTACCAAAAAATTAAAGCTCCAGATCATAGCAGCTACGGTAGGACTATTTTATTGTCGCACCCGCAATAATTGCACCTTCGCATCCCCCGGCATTTATTGTTTATTATCAATACTCTATGCGAAGCAGAGCGCGAGTATCGAAGGCTTATTCAAGGAACTTCCCTTCTTTGTAATTATTTTTTGTCTTGGGAAGAAGTGTTCATGCTCGCCAAAAATGTACGTATTTACAAGTCGTATGTATTCCTCAGACACAATAATTATGAGTAATCAAGCTACAACGCCAATTTGTTTAATCACAGGGCCAGGCAGTATTCAATAGAACACAATTACTGCTAGCCAATGAAAGATTCACATTCTAACTGCTATTCCCAACTGCGAAGTAATCAAAAATAATTATAGTGATAACAAAAAATTATACTTATATTTTCATTTTGATACATGTGTGTATTATGCCGTGTACCTTATTCTTCATGATCTTGAATAATACGTATGATATAAGCCTAGAAATATTATTACTGCACTTATTAATTGAGTTAGTGTCAGCACTCTTCTATTTTAATTTTTGTTAAACAACACATAGGTAGTTCTGTTGGGAAAGTCGATGTGCCAACTTCGCAACCGTTAATAACGCATGGCCTAAAACATTATTTAGTAACAACGCAGCGTACAGTACGTACTCGTAATACGGTGGAAAAACGATGGGGGGACCGGGGACATTGGACATGGCACCGAACCAAAAAAAGCGTACCGTAGAAGTGCACGCACAATCCCAATTGCGGCGACAAAAAAGGAACGGGTGCGTGCAAACAAGGAATCTGGAACCTGGAGGAACAAAAGCCTCGATACCTGGTAGATTCAAGAACCAAAATTATAGAACTATCGTACGGTACCGGTACTGTGCTTCATGCAATCAATTACAGGACGTTCTCCCTTGCCTTCTATTCTATCTTAGATTCATGTCCTACAGGAAGAAGGGAAAGGGGAACTAGTAAGTGCATTATTGTAACTAGCACGCCATCTATCATCTACCGTAATTTTACATGAGAAGAACGAACGAATTGTATCTTTCGTAATTACTCCGTACCTGTATTCATTAAGGTCTTAAAGCCCCCATGTCAAATCCTACGATGCGCGGTAAACCACCCAGAAGGATCGAAGAATTCGATGCGTCCGTGGATTCATCAATGCCATCGCAACAGCAACGCTCATCTCAACCTTCCTCTCCGGGTTCTGCTCGACCTACGGCGAACACCGACATTCTTTCTCCTGCACCCACTCTGAATGACGTCGTCAATGAAAGTGAGCGCCGAAGCACATTCAGTTCGGTCAATTTTGCTGGGGTCGTAGACGTGGATGACCAAAGCGGAGAAACCAACGAAGAAACCGGCGAGAATAGTTTGCGCAGCACCATGAGTTCCACCTCGGACGCCGATGAGCAGCAGCAGCAGCAGCAGCAGCAGCAGAAACAGCCGCAGCCACAGCCACAGCCACAGCCACAGCAGCAGAAACAGCCACAAGAAGATCCAAAGACACCGGACACCCCACCGAAAAAACCGGCAAATATTATCGATGACAAGGCGATATCGGTCCGTACAAACCCGCCATCTCCGAGCCGCTCTGTCTCCATGAGATTTAGGTCGGTCGATCGTCCGGAAGCCGAAAAACCTCTGCTGGACGAGATTCGAGAGGTTTTGGCGCAGAGTTTTCTTTGTTTTCTGTTGGCAGATCTCCGGCTCATGTCGGGCACGGGAGAGATCGTGACGAAGTACCAAAACGTTGCCGTCGATAGCGATTACCTCCCACGAAACACGGCCGAACAAATCGCTGGTTTGTCCAACACGTACGCGCTGGGACAATGTGAGGGTCTGGCCCCTTCGGTCCTCATGGCAATCCTGATTCTGGAAATCAGAGACACCTTTGTGAAGACCGCCGAGGAGAAGACGAAGAAGAAGTTAGGCAACAAGAAACAAATTTCCTACGCAACGACCGTGGACATCGATACGGACGATCGTTTCGTAGCCTACGAAAACAACGAAGCCAAACGAAAACTAACCGAAGAATCCATGGAATCGTTGATGAGATGTTACTCGAGGATGGTTTCGGAGGATCTCGTGACGGATATTCCGAACGTTCGGCGCAGACGCATAACGATGAATCTATTGGATAACAAGGGCGATGTTCCTGCCTCTCCGAGTGGCTACCAGAGCTTCCTAAAATTTTCCCGTAGATCATCGTTTTCTGGTGCGGAAACAACAACTAGTGCGGAAGCAAAAAGCTTTGCTACTGGTCCCGCTCTCGTATCGGTGCGAGAAGAAACGGATAGTGACATTTGTAAGATCGAGGACAAGGAGGCCAACAACAAAGATACCGACATCGATGATAAGATTTTGTCACCCAATCATTTGGTACGGGCTACCACCGACTTTCACAGTTCTCCCCTGGAAGGCAGCGAAGACCAACGCAAATCCTTTTTTTCTCCGAGAAAGAAACGACCGGGTCTGTATTCCGATTCGTCACTCCCGCAGCTGCCGCAGCTACCACAGCTACCCACACTCCGAACCACAATGGCACTTTCCAAACAGAAATCAAAGCTGATTGCCGATGGGATCATCAAGAATCTGAACGATCAGGCCGATAATTTTTTGCCCAAAAATCGTGAGGCCAACACCCAGAAGGAATTCGAAGAACTTACCAATGCCTTTTTTGACCAGGGTACCAACAACGAAGACATCAAAAACAGTCTCGGAGCAACCTATACCCGCAAAGAACTGATAGAAGTTATGAGGGATGCCGTTGCAACACGCAACGCCGGACGCCTCCAGTTCTTGAAAAGATTCTTCAAGGATGGCTCGATTTCGAAGTTGCTAGTGGAGTCCCATTCCCGAGTAGTCTGGATGAACGATTGGTACCCTTTGAAAGAATTGACTTATATCATTGCGGTGGACAAAAAGCAACAAAGGGTAATGGTTGTCTTTCGCGGAGCGATCACCGCTCAGGACTGGAAGTCTGCCGTGAATTACAAATTTCACGATATCCGGAATCCTGTCCAGGATGACTTTGAAGGGAAGAGTGAGCGTCTCCGCGTCTTCTCTGGGCTCTACAAATATCTTTTCCGACAACGGAAAGATACGGGGACGACAAAGTACGACGAGATTGCCAACATTTGTCACTTGTACGGAAAGAAAGAAATCGGGCCGGAATACAAGTTGTTTGTCACGGGCCATTCCCTAGGGGGTGCCCTAACGCACTTTTTCAGCTTTTTTGCTTCGACGGAAGAGCGTTTCACAAAGAATGGACCGGTGAAAGCGATCGCCTTTGCCAGTCCATACATCGGTGGCCATTCCTGGGCGGACTCGATCCGGCACCAGGAGCGAAACAAAAAACTCCAACTCGTTCAATGCCGAAACGACAACGATGTCATTCCGAGACTGCCGGGCAATTTCACGATTGGTAAACGGGGACCACTCTGGCGACATGTTGGAATTGGCGTGACCTTGCCGAAATTGCCTGGGAAATGTTTCCGACGTAAATGGAAGCCAATGGTTCATTATTGGGGAAAGGAAAAATCGTGCTTCGACTCCACGGTACACGGATACCGAAGGAACATTATTTTTCATTTTTCGTGGCTGCAACCTTGGACACTCAATCGATCCCACACTCTGTTTGAGCTGCAGGATCGGTTGATGTACGGCGAGATGATGGACAGCGAAGATGGTGGGCGTGGGGATTTCGATCTGTTGCACCAGACGCTCGACCAGCTTTACGGAAAACTGGACGAGCATGACTTCCAAACTCTTCGAAAAACCAGGCGATGGTTGGGCTACAAAATAGCTCAAAGGACTTCAAATGAATCTGATTGATTTTTTTGTTTTGGAAAGGTTAAAATGTTTTAGTTTTGTTTCAACGAAGGTAGCGTAAATAAGTATTACAAAATAACTAACTTTTTGTTCTAGAAGATTTCCCACGTGTACCCACAAAAGCAGCAAGTTATGAACCCATCCATACATCACTGGCAAGCTCTGCTTATTGTTTGCAAGATTGTTTGTATCTGCAGCAATAAGTACAAGAATGAAATACTACGAAATAACTACGAAGTAACTTTTTTGTTCTAGAAGATTTCCCACGTGTTCCCCCAAAAGCAGTAAGTAATGAACCCATCCATATATCACTGGCAAGCTCTGCTTGTTTTTTTTTGTATCTACACATGTTACCTTGAGGATAGGATACTATAGGTAAGAACAGTGCGGGACATTTGTGGGAGTACAAACCTGTGCGTTCTCCCCAAACTTGAGTGCACCCTCCATGTTCAACTTTGTGCCACGCCCTGGGTAGCATTTAAAGCATGCGCTCCACCGAATGCCCACTTTCTTGTTCTTTTCACGTTATCATTCCTACCTATTTTCCTAGATTGAATCGTATGCTTGTTGTACATAGACTCGAGGAGCAAGAAATAGACTGTAGTTACGTTCTTGTAAAGATCTTCCTATGCACTACTACTGTCAATGGAGATTGTGCGTGTTATTTGCTAGTGATCATAACACTAGTCTCAACATTCCCATCAGCAGTGCTAAAATGGTGGAGTGCTCCATAAAATAACGAGATAGATGCATTGGACCCTTGCAATGAAGATTACACGTAACTAAATTGTATGGCACTCCATGATTCTTAGTTCCAACCCGTGAAAAGCCATCGAACTCTCCTCACAACATAGCCAAGGCTGGATAGTGTGACCAATCCATGGTGAAATAATAGACAGGTATTATTCCTGAAAAGAGTCAAAATGATAACTCATTGTATGCGCTGGGGGAGGAAACTCCCCGGGACTCACCCACTCACTCACTCACTCACCCACTCGCTCACTCAACAAGTCCATCCTGTAATCACACGGCTTTCTGCCTGTGTTGGAGCTCAGGACTCTTTTTCCATTCAACCCGCGTGCGCTGGTCGTTCTTCTGCGGTTTGCCGTTGCCGTTGCCTTCTTTCCACCGGGGCATCGATACGGCGACGCGCCTCCTCCTGACGGGGCGGTTTGCGGAGGAGGAATTGCTTTGCGCGGCATCCAGCGACGTATTCCCGTCCCATCCCCTGGGAGTGGTCGCGATCCAGTCCTCCTCCCCGGAAGCAAGGGTGCCATTGAAAGTGGTGTTGGTGGTGCTATTGGTGGAATAAGCCCAGGAGGACCAGGGAAAGTGCTTCCCCACCAGTTGTTCCAGCAACAGGACATCGCTCCGGAATACGGATCTCAATCCCTCGGTCGCGTTCCGGGAAAGGATTTCGTACTGCTTGGTCTTTTTTCCGTTGTTGGCGTGGAGGACCTTGGTTTTCGTTTTGGATTTCGACTTCGTTTTCGATCGGTCCGACAACCCCCCAAGGGTCCACCGCGCTCCCCCCACGTGGTCCATGATAGCGTCGACGACGCGCTGCGGATCCGACGACAACGATTCCATAGGGACCACCAGCACCGATTCCGGGTCTTGCGTCACCGCCAACAGGTTCCGGAGCATCGCCCCCTGTTGGGACAGCCAGACCTCCAGGCCGCGCAGCTTATTCCCGATCTGGTGTTCCCACACGATGGTCTGCGCCAATTGCTCGATGTTCAGCATCGGCATGGCCGCCCCGCCCTTGCCGCCTCGCCGCTTGAGGTCGTTGAGGTGCGAGACCATGCGATCGACCGGATCGCGGACCAGCATTACGAATTTCGGGGGCACGACGATGCTCGTTGTTGTTGTTGTCGTCGTCGTCGTCGTCGTGTTGGTGGCTCTTGCCACTTGGGCCGCGTGCGCAGCGTGGAGCCGGAGGATCGGCCTGGCCTGCCGCGCCGAGAACCGGCGGGGACACCCGTTCAACACGTGGGTGGGCTGAACGAAATCGGCTTTCGTCGTTGCTTTCGTCTTTCGCCGGCCGCTTCCGCGGAGCGCATAGCTCCGTGTTGCGAATGGTTTCCGCCCAGTGCTTCCAGGGCTCTTTCGAATCCTGGCAGGGTTCCTTGCCCACGCCGTGTCGCGCAAAGGGCGTGAGCTGGGATCCGGAGCCGGCGTTCCAGTTCGGCCCGAACATCAGGAGCGAGTACAGCGTCGTCGACCCGGATTTGCCACCGCCCCAGAAATAGATGGGCTTGCAAAAGGTAGGACCGGTAGTACTATTCGAATTTGAATTTGAATCCGAACGAGTCGATGTTGCTGTTGCTGTTGCTGTTGCGGCTTTAGTGGTCACAGGTGGTTTGGGAGGTGTTGTTGTTTCTGCTGCTGCTTTTGCTGTTGTTTGGGGTAGTAGTGGCGATTTGCTCGGTTTTGCGGTCGGTTTTGTTGTGGAACTCGCAGCGGTTGGTGGATTCGAGGGGGAATGCGAGCTGGAATTGGAGTCAAAATTGGCATTGGCATTGGCATTGGAACCGGATTTTCCTCGGCTCCAATCCGCCGATCGCTGCTGTGCGTGGCGTCTTCCGTGTTCGTGTTCGTGTTCTTTTTCGTTGTGAAAGTGTTGGTTTTGGAGCAACGGAGCGTCGGAAGTGGGATGCTGCGGATCCGGAACGGGAATGTGGGAAATCAGCATCGCGTACCGCATCATACCGTATGCCAAGACAAGGATGGTCGTCGTCGAAACGATCTTCACCGACCATCCTCCTGCTCCTCTTCGGTGTCGGAGGACATGGCGGTTTTCTTGTGAATCGCTGCACTTTGCCGGACTACTGCTGCTGCTGCTGCTGCTGCTCTCGCTGTTGCTACTGCGGTGATCCAGATGCCGAGCTCCGGCCATTCTATCGGATGTACGGATGCGATGCGATGCGATGCGTTGAATTGCTGGAGGGATCCACTTGAGTCATACCCCGGAGTATCTAGTATCGCTATTGTCTTTCTCGCTTTGCAACAGCACCTACGTACCTACCGTACGGTACGATACCGGTATCAATCAGATCATAATAGGTTAGAGCAAGAGTTTAATTTATTACTCCGTACGTACCGTACCGTACTATCATAACGATACTACTCATGCCGTAAGATACACGTGAATTCACACGTAGCGACATTCAAGAATTCAGTCGAGGATTTACCCGGTACCGGGGAGGAAATGGGAGATGGCCAATTAGAATTCGGGATATTGAGTGATTCCCACCAATAATAAAGTAATAAAAGTTTGCGACCAAAGTAATAAATCTATTCACGCAGTTCATAGATTTATTAAATATTGAATATAATTTAGCAGTCGTGACTGTCTCTACTTTCAAAACTTTATTAACTGAATAAAAACAGAATAAACTCGAACGGAATCACTAAAATCAAATATTTCAGTCACCCAACGCACGAATCAATCATGTGCACCTCTTATTTTGAAATCATTAAGTGGTAAAAACAATTCCACTTAGGCCTACAACAGAAACAGGTTGAACTATTTGAACCAAGGCATCATTAAAGACCGGATCGATAAGTAAACACTTGGAACTCATATGTGCATTCAAAAGAATACATCTGAAATGGGCCTCATTTATTCCATATATCATGATCAAGCAAAAGGCCCATTGAATAAAATACTTAACCTCGCCGGCCAGCCTTGCTTGCCAAAAGAGGCAGGTAGGTGGCGCGGGTAGTGATTAAACAGACAGATTCCGAATTCCAAATTTGCTCGCTTTGCATAGTTAATAAAAAATACGGAGTATTCGTGTGTTGAATCTATTCAATCTATTCACTCCGGAATATTTTTCTATTACTTTGGTCTTTTATTACTTGTTTATTATTGGTGGGAATCACTCATTATCGAGATTCTGTTGGGCAAGGCATAGTACCGTGCGGTACTACTACTAGGACAAGCCAAAGCAGGATGCATGGGAGGCACGCTCTCCCGCACCGGCCGTCCTGCCCGTTGCCCCACCGAGACAAGCATCTAGCAAGGAATGTATCATGCAATGGTCTCATAGGTAGGTAGGTAGGTAGGATGTAGAGATGCAGACCAGTGACTGCCTAGGCATTGTCCACAAGGAAGGATGCCTAGGCAGACCCTGGCCAAGCAAGGAGAAGCCCCAGACAGGGGGGGGGAGTGATTCCCATAGACTCGCCACATCATTGTCCAGCAGCCCCACACAGGTCCCGCAACAACAAGGATGACGTGCATTGAGAGCAAACCAACAAAACTCCCACCCAGAACCCACCCTTGAGGCGTTCTCTGTACACAGTGCAACCCTAACCCTAATCTACTTTCCCATTTAGGGTTCGGGTCACACTGACCACGCGCAACCATACTCAATCCACCAACGTGCATGCACATATGACACCACCTAGAGCTTCTTCTTAGTCAATTCGCCATGCCTAACTTCCACATTGTTAGTATAGCGTATAGACACCATAGTAGTGTAGGCATCATGTGTGAGCTCAGAGGACATGCACTCCTGAAGTTGACGCACTCCGGAGACGGCGCCGTTGTATCCCAGAGGATACAGCCCCAAAATAAGTTCCAATGTGACGTAGTTGCCCAAAAATCTAAACAAAAATCCTCCGAATCCTACTGTATTATTGTAACACCATGGCTCGTAGGGGACGAGAGCACGTGCACTCGCAAAAATGATGCCTAAGTAAATAAAATAAAATGAAATAAAATAAAAGGGACTCATGGGTTTAAAACAGACTCAACGGGCGCGAAACAGGTGCAAAGGAGGGGATGGTACTTTAGTAACTTTGGTGGTACTACTTTAGTAATTTCCAAAATATGCCGTAGAATTGCTACACAATTTCTAGTAGTGTTTGCTGCTCTGACAATGGCATGCTACTAAAGTAATTTGCAAAATTCACCATATAATTGCTACATTATTTCTAGTAGTGTATTCTGCTCTGATAATGGCACGATAATTAAGTAATTTTCAAAATAGGTGCCGCATATGTGATTTCTAGTAGTAATTTTAGTAGTATTTTCTGAAATACTCCGTAGGTGATTTCTAGTAGTGCTACGAGTACTCCTCTGTAGTAGAATTTTCTGTCATGATTTCCAGTTGTATTCTGAGCACTATTTATCTAGCACTCTTTTTGATACTCCCAGAACAGACTGATACATAGCAGACTAGGGACCAGGGTATATGCCAAAAAAGAGCTAGAATTAGTCCGTAGACCTAGTATTTCTTGCTTGAGAGAAAGTCATGATGAATATTGAGTCTGCTGGGCGGACCGCCGCTGGAATCAATCCTCGTATCGCTGCTCGTATTGCTTGCAATTATCCAACGCAGTGCTTGTAATTCAAATGCCATGGTAGTTTGGATGCCGGGACGAGAGTAGCAGCAACAGCACATAGCTCAGATGCCGTGAATACACCACTCCCCTAGATTGGAGCAGCACGGTGCTTGTAATTGGGGCCAAAAGACGCCACTTGTAGGGTCAAATTCAACATTCTTGTAGGGATCTGACTCCTCCTACCAATGGCTCCTTGTATCGACGCGGCTCATTGGGACAGAGCAAGAAATACGGTCGCGAGAGTACATTGTTCCCCTAGACCAGAGCAGGCATTGCTTGTCGTTTGGATGTCGGAGCAAGAGTGGTTGCTGCTGCTGCTGCCTCACCGCGTTGTAGGAGCAACAACTGGATCCGGCATTGAAGGAGCAAACGATGCCGGGATTGAAGTAGTGGAAAGGAGCAACCAAGGCAGAGGTCTAACATGCACGTTTCTTCTTCCTCTTGCCATCAGTAGTGGTTGGAGATCCACTTGCTTAACACACGGTGTTGCATGTGAAAATCTTCAAAAATTACTTTAGTACCAAAAAATGGCACGTGGGACTGCGGGGAGAGTAAAATCCACACAATTTACCGCAAAAAAAGGGGGGGGATGGGGGATGTAATCCGGAGCGAAAGAAGAACAAGCACCAGCAGCAGCAACAAAGAGCAAGCTTCAGTCCCTAGCAACAAGAACCTCCTCCTCTTCCCTTTGTGCTCTCCCTTACGACCATGGGACTACATACATAACCACCCTTCCTCCTTGCCCTCCTCAGTCCGTTGCAATGGGCTTTTATTAAAGACAGCGGTGGTCTTTATCTTGTAACTGTGATCCAGAGAGCTGGTTGTGGGTTACAAGGCTTGTGATAGCTAGTACACCCCCTGATCCACAAGCAGGGAACAGAAGGAAGATGTACGTCCAAGGTGCAACCCTCGAGAGGGAGGCGTCGCCGAAGCTTGGAGTGGAGGCCTAAGAGTAGCACACGGATGGGCGTCACTACAAGTGTCCTCTGGCGGTAACCAAAAAGTTGAGGTGCTGAACGGCCGGAGATAGATAGCTTAAGGTATACACGATCCTACGGATGGGCAGCAATCGTGTGAGTTATAAGGGCTCTATAACCTGTTGTTACTCTAAAAATCAATCGGATAGGTATAACAAATATTTTAAATTTAAAGAGATGTGAGTTCATGGAGACACTCTTACTTTTTCTACCTAGTGTGTGTATTTTGCACTGTGTCGGGGCTCTCTGTATTTTACATGGTAGAGATCTTCCCTGGTTATTTGTTACTATCTTCATCGTACCAATACTGCTGCTGCTGTTGCTATGTTAGCGTCGTGTCGGTCTTACTGTATTGGTCATTCGATGGTATTGGTCTTTTAGGAGGTTAAGTAGTTCATTTGATGGGGCATATACTTGTTCGTGGTATTTGTGATAGATGAGGCCCATCCAGTATCGGTATTGATTTTCGTGATTGCAATAAGTAATTTCCTCACGGGAAATTGAGTGTATCCATTTGAATATACTTAAGAGTTCCAAGTGTTTACTTATTGACCAGGTCTTTGGAGATGTCTTGTTTCTAACCAATTAACCTCTTTTGTTTGTAGCCTTAGGTGATATCGTTTTTACCACTTAAGATTTCTAAGTAATGGAGGTGCGTTTGATTCTAAGGCTCCATCATCAGAATATTTGTATCTCGTATTGTTTTGTTTGTCAGCTTTTCTGATCAAATTTGATGCCAACAATGTCCGTATTTTTTCGCCGGCAACACATCATAGTATCAGCCCTTGGAAAAAGGGAGCACCCTAAAGAAAACTCCTCCTCCCCAGATACTACTTGGAGCCAATTTGGTTGGCAAGACTCATCCCCTATCTAAAGAAAAATTCCCGGCGCACGCGCCTTGAATTTTTCTTTAGAGAGGGGATAAGTCTTGCCAACCAAAACGGAGGAGGGGTAGTTACATATAGCAATGTATGACGTATGTACAGGGACCATATAAGTATCCATGACCCATGAATAAGATCTTCCCCGTTATGGTAGCAGAGGCAAGATCTTACGGTCCATATGATGCAGCTGGTGTTGACAGCTGACCTCACGATCCACGATCCATGATCCACGATCCAGGATGTGATGGATTGTTGACCAAACATACTATGGTACTGTTATCACAACCATTGTCTGAAAGATTGGGACACCAAAAAAATAATCAAAATTCAGATACTTAGTGTTAATAGCAATTGAGACTTTTTTAGTGACCATCAAAAACAATGAATCCAATTTTCATCAAAGCCAAACTGAATTTCAACTCAACCTGCCCCTAACATTGACATGGACTTTCAACTTTCAATCTAGTAATTGAATTGAGTTTTTCATTGAGTGATTCCCGGCAGTGATAAAGTAATAAACGACCAGAGTAATAAAAAAATATTCACAAGTGAATAGATTGAATAGATTCAACGCACGAATATTTTTTATTAACTATCACTCAGAGCAAGTTTGGAATTTGGAATCTTTAAATAAGAAACAGTAACTGTCTGTTTATGTCTGTTGAATCACTATCCGCGCCACCTACCAGCCTAATTTTGGCAAGCAAGCCTGTTAAGTATTCAAGACTGGCCGGCACTTAATTTTCAGAATTTTCTATGTACCGTATCAATTGGCTTTGCTGATACGAAGTACTACTAGTAGATATTATAGTGTTTACTTATCGATCTGGTTTTAAATGATGTCTTGGCTGCTTCGTACCTTTTAAGCTGTTTTTGGTGTTAAGTGGAATGGTTTTTACCATCACCAAAAATAGCATGCAAGCATGCCCGGCAAAAGAGGTGCACATGATTCATTCGTGCGTTGGGGACTAAAAACTTTGATTTTAGTACCGTACCATATGATTCTAAGATTCCGTTGGAGTTTATTCTCTGTCATAAAATCTGGCAGTCGAGGCTGCTTCGACTGCCAGATTCTATTGAGTATGGAATAAAAATGGAATAAATCTATTACGTAGAGAATAAATTTATTACTCTGGTCGCAAACTTTTATTACTTTATCACTGCCGGGAATCACTCATTATCCAAACTGAAAATGAACTCAATTCGCTCTTTCAACAAATAGTCTCAACAATTGTTAGAGGACTCTTACTAGTAGCAATAGTACGGTACTAATAGCCATTGCAGTAGAAGATTCGAGTCCTTTTCCAATATTATGGTACAAGTACGGTATTTATGCCAGTACCGGTAATTAGTCCATCACACTCCAAACCGATTTTTTAACTGTTTCTTTCTTCGTCCTTCCTTCCTTTGGATGGGAGACAAGGTTCTTCTCTCGTGACATGACATAACGGTACTCGTACGGTACCTACTTGTAGCGTTGATGGTGAGACGGTGACACCCCTCGCCTAAAAAAAAAAAAAATCAGTTTTGCCGGCATTGCTTGGTGGAGCAACTTTGGAAACACTACAGTACTCGTACGTACCGTAGACTACCGGTACAGTACGAACTTCCCGTACACGTACAATTCTACGGTAGTTACAGCTCGTAAGATCTTACTTTCGGATCTTTGTACCGGTATGTACGGTATTGAGGTACGAGTATCGTACGTACCGCGATACAATACAATGCTCATATTACTTCGTATTATTTTTGGATCTCGAAAATAATATTACTGCAGATCTCTGGTACATATTTAGGTACGAGTACAGTACCGGTGCGGCGGTGCACCTTACATGTTTTTAGAGTTCGTTCCTTGATTGATTTTGATTGATTGATCGATCGATTCTGCTGGATATCATTATTTTTGTGATCAATTGGCAATCTTACCGGTAGAGGATTGCGTTCCTCTCTGCCATCTCATTCGAATTCTATTGCATTGCTGAAGTATAGCCCACCTGTAACCCACTTTCGCCAACAACAACAGTCCACCACCACCATGGCTGCCAAAGAGGACAAGCTGGGGCTGGAAGGGGGACTGGCCGGAGAGGCCACTCCCCTCCTGATGGTAGGCAAAGACACAACATTGACGACCTTGGCATCGGCCTCGGCCTCGGCCTTGTCCACGGATGACAGTGTCAGCCCCGCCCAGCTCCGTGTGTGGGAATTCCTCGAGGCCAAGACTCCCGAAGGTGCCACCTACGAGCGCTTCATGGTAGCATTGATCCTGGCCAACGTCGTGTCCGTCGTGGTCGGCAGTCTCTTCGTCGAGCCCTACAACACCACACTGGGCCCGGGCTATTCGTGGGCGCGGAGGGACAGTAACGATGCGCTCTGCGGGGATCTCTGCGACGCCCTCTGGTTCGGAAACCGCTCTGAGGGGAATCCCCTATCCGTGCTGGGAATCGGGGCGACGTCCGTCCTGGAACTGGTGACTATTTTTGTCTTTACCGTCGAGTATTGCCTCCGCGTCTGGACCTTCCGGATGGAGGGATACTCCCATCCTATCAAGTTCGTGCTGACGGACGTCTTTTCCTGGGTCGATCTGGTGTCGACGCTCCCATTTTACATCGATGCCTTTTTGTTGCGGGACCGCGACCTGGCGATCGGAACGACCGGCTTTGTGCGAATGTTTCGCCTCTTTCGCATGATGCGGGTGGAGGGAGGACGGTACGACTCGGCCCTCGGGCTGTGCGGGGCCGTCTACCGGGCCCAGAGGGCCGTCCTGGGAACGGCCGCCTTTGTCGGGGCCACCACCTGGATCTCCGTCTCCAGTCTGTATTACCTGGTAGAGCGGGAAAACCCGGGCATGATATACTGCCGGGCCGGTCTCTGCGAGGATACCGATTACGATGCCGATATCGACACCTCACTCTGCACGATGGACGAGTGGGGGATCGTCGATTGCTCGCTCGCCGGGTGTCCGTCCACCGAAGGGGTACCCGAACCCTGCTACAACCTATTCCAGTCCATCCCGATGGCCAGCTATTACGCCCTCCTGAACCTCTTCGGGGAGTTTCCCCTCTTCGACCAGCACTCGGTAGGAGGTCAGGTGGTGGGAACCATCACGGCTGTGGTGGCGGTGACGGTATTTGGCCTGCCGGTGGGAATCATCGGCAACGGATTCGAATCGGAAATCGACAAGCGCCGCAAGAGAAACGCTGGTGAAGATGCTCCCATTGTCGAACGCGGGGTCGTGACCAAAGGGTACGTTCCGTCCGGTGGATCTTGGGCGGCAGGTGCCTACTCGTTTTTCTTTACCGGCGTGTCCAAGGCCTCCGTTTGGTTTGACTATTTCATCAACGCTCTTGTCGTGGGAACGGCCCTGACCTTTGCGATCGATACCATCGACGATCTTCCCGATGGAGTGAGGTGGTTCCAGAGCTGGTTCGAGTTTGCGGCGGTGGTGGTGTTCACCATCGAATACGTGACGAAAGCCTATGCTGCCATCACGGTGGATCCCATGTACAGCAACAACAACAACGGCGCAACAAGCAACTTCTGGTCGTACGCCACGGGATTCCTCCCGCTGGTCGATCTTCTGGGATTCCTTCCCTACTGGATTGATCTGCTGTTCTTGGGAGGCACCATCGTCGACACGTCCGGACCGTCGGGAACCGGCGATACCTTCGTCAAGGCCCTCCGGCTGTTGCGAATCTTTCGGTTCGAAAAGTACACCCACGCCTTTACCAGTTTCGACGACATTTTTTCCCGCAACGTCGACGTGCTGAGCGTCACCTTTTTCTCGTCGATCATGTTGTGGGTCTTTTTCGGGGCCCTCCTCTACCTGACCGAGCGGGACAATCCCGATCCGGAAATGGCGGCCAACTACAACTTCGATTCCCAATTCCATGTGGATGACACTCCTCAACCTCAGCGGGGAGGCACCCCTGGCACAATACTCGCTCATCGGGAAGATTGCCACCGGGTTCCTCGGATTGTTCGCCACGGCCATTTTTGGGATTCCAATCGGAATCTTGGGAGGAGGCTTCGAGGAGGTCGTCGAGGACGAAACCGGCGACGACGATCGGGAAGCCGCGGTGGTCGCAACAACGACCACGACCACTACTTCGTCTTCCCCAGCTCCCGTGGGCACCGACTTGGAGCGCAGGTGCTACGATCTGGTAAACGGGCAGGGATCGGACGCGGCCCGGCTGATCGAAACACTCATCTACTTGCTCATTTTCGTGGCGATCGGGATCGGTGCCCTGCAAACCGTCGCCGGACACGAGGACGATTTTTCGGGACTCGAGACCTTTGCAGTATACGCCTTTACCCTCGAATACGTGGTGCGATTCATCGGAGTCGGTGCCGATCCGCTCTTTGCCACACCGGCCGCGCGTTCGAGTTGTCTGTTCCCACCCCGCGTCCGCTACCTTGTGAGCTTCTACTCGATCATCGATTTGCTGGCCATTCTGCCGTATTACCTGGCGCTGGCGCTGCCCGACTCGATCGTCGACGAATACGACGACTACCTCCGCATGGCCCGTATCTGCCGGCTGTTGAAACTCGACAAGTACGTTCCGAGTTTCACATTGATCGACGACGTCGTCCGGCTAAAGTGGGAATCCCTCAAGGTGGCCGGATACGCCGCGATCACCCTCTGGACGATTTTTGCCGGCCTGATCTACCTCTTCGAGTACACCGATTCGACCAACGTCATCGATCCCGTTCCGCTGTACGGAACCTCCTGTGCCGCTTACTACGACGACGGCTGCACCATGATGGACCGGTTCCGGAACTACTTCGACGGCTTTTACTACACGGGAATCCACCTGACGGGAGACTATCCCATCACCACCTACAGCTGGCCCGCCAAGTTCGTGAATTTCTTGATGGTAGTCGCCGCGGTGGGAGTGGTGTCGATTCCCTCCGGGTTGATTGCCAATGGATTCGTGGAGATTGTACAGAGCAAACACAAGGCCGAGAGGAAGAAGGGTACCAAGGACGAAACTACTGCGGTTGTTGCTGCTGCTGCGGAGGAGGAGGATACCGATACCGGTGCCGTCGAGGGAGACGATTGGTACGAGGAGCAGTACCGAGCGCTGGAGGGAGTTCCACCTCCCAACTCGCCGTGGGGTCCCACCGTCGACCAGTGGCAGACTGCCATCAACGAATTCCTCAACGGAACAAAGGATGCCAGCGGCAAGACCCATCACACACCATTTGGATTTGCCGGACGGATCTTCATCTTTGCCGTCATCATCGCCAACGTGGTTGCCGTCATGGTCGAGAGCGTGCCTTCGATCGACCGGGCCGTCGGGAACGAGCCCGGAAACGCCTTTGACCGTTTCGAAAAGTTTTCGATCGCCGTCTTCACCCTGGAGTACCTGTCGAGGCTCTTTTGTGCGCCCAAGAACCGGGAATCTCTCTACTCCAGCAAGGTGTACGCCCAGACCTTTTTCGGCATCGTCGATCTTTTGTCGACGGCGCCCTGGTACGTCGAGCAGATCCTGGTCGCCACGGGCACCATTTCCGAGAGCGGTGACGTCGGCAAGGTCTTTCGCATCGTCCGTATCGTCCGGTTGCTCCAGCTGGAGGATTTCATCACGGCCTTTAGCAAGCTGGACAACGTCTTCCGTGCCAGCGCGGACATCCTCAAGAGTTGTTTCCTGCTGGCACTGATCATCTGGATCGGTGGCGGCTCGCTGTTTTTCATCTTCGAGCAAAACAATCCCAACTTTCGGGAGTGCGACGATTCGATTCCCCCGTACGACACCGTATCCAACGACACCACCGGATTGGTGCTTCCCGGCTGCTACGATTTCCCCTCGACGGCCGCCTGCAACGACTACTACGGCGAGGGGATGTGCGACCAGACCGTCTTTGTGAATTTGCCCAACACGTTGTACATGACGGCCGTCTTTCTGGGCGGCGAGTGGGGCGTCACCGACTTTACCTGGCCCGGCCGCATCCTGTGCATCCTATTCTGTTACGTTGGGATTGCGTTGTACGCGATTCCCGCCGGTACCTTCTTCGACAAGTTTGGTTCCGTGCTCGGATTGGACGGCGAGGACGACGACGACGACGAAGATGAGGACGAGTAGCACGAGGAGGAGGAGGGGGCAGGCAACCGTCCGTTGAGACGTGTGTGATGCTGTCTGTCTGTCTGTCTGTCTGTGAACATTATTCATTCTGTCCGTGATCATTCCTAAGTTCTACACTAATATCCAAAAAAATAGTACCATAATATTCAATGTCATTCAATTTTTAGTCGCAACACGGAGACCCGTTCTCGTTCTCGCTATCTCTATTGCTATTGCTATGGATTATCACGCTCGATTGCGTTTCGTTTCGTTTCGTTTCGTCGTGACGATCATCGTTCTCCCGCACGCACATCCATCAGCAACAGCCACAGCTGGGCAAAGGTCATGACGAAGCCTCCCTCGTGAACGATCCGTTGCCGCAAAAAGACGTCGTCCGTGGCCACGATGGGGATGGGGATGGGAATCGGAATGGTGGCGGAAGGATCAAAGCTGTTGCTGTTGCTGTTGCTGCTCCTAACAACGTCCCACGAACACGGCTCGTCGAGGTTCCAGAACACGCCAGATGGATTTTTCCGCCGGAGAGACCGCAGGGTTCGGATCCGGTCCGAGGTGAGCCCGGGAAACACTGCAGCCGCGGGTTGGGAGATTGTTGTTGTTTCGTCGTGTTCCGCGGTTGTTGTTTCGTTGTTTACGTTCGGACCGGAATCGGAACTGGATTCGGAATAATCGAATAATCCAAAATCGTAGACACAGGCGACACTCTCTGGCCGCAGCAATCCTAGGGGCTGGAAAAGTCTCCGGTTCTTTCCGGCCCCGCGTTCCGTTCGGCGAATGGTTTGGATCCGCGTGGTTGTCGTTGTCGTTGTCGTTGTCGTTGTGGTTGTGGTTGTGGTTGTTCCATGAGTCGTATCCGCATCCGCATCCGCATCTGCTACAGTAGTGCTATTTTCTGTATTGGTTCCCGATGATAATGACGACTCCCGCTCGAGGCGCCTTCGGTAGCAGTCTTTGATCCGATCGACAATGACGTTGTCCGCCTCGTCATACAGTCCCGTAATTTCGATGGTCAGCAGCCCCCCGGTCGTGGTTTCGTCTCCGCTGGCGGTCGGAATTGGAATAGCCGTTGCGTGTGTGTTGCTTCGGACGCCCCACACCCGACCCGAAGCATAGTCGTCGTCGTGGTCGTGGTCGTCGCATTCGTCGTCGTATTCGTCTTGCTCGTCGCCGTCGTGCTCGATGCCCTTGTTGTTGCAACGACGGTCCGGAGCGATCGGTCGTTTCGTGACGGAGACCCCATCGAATAACACCGATACAGAATCGAATAGCTTTGTTGTTGTTCGTTGTTGTTGTTGTTGTTGTTGTTGTTGTCCATAGGTGGTGTTCGTCGTCGTGGTCGAAACCAGAGGAAGAGGACGACGATCCCACAACGCTCCGCAGCAACAGCGGAATCATGTCCAGTCGATCGGGCATTGTTTCCATCGGTGTCTCGTTTCGAGATTGGTTAGTAGTTGTTGCTGCTGCTGCTGCTGCTGCTGTAGCATTTTTCTTGTTCTTGTTCTTGATCTTGTTCCTGTTCCTGCCCTTGGCGGCTTTCCGATTCCTGTTGCGGTTTGCATTGGGCGGCGACTGCTGCTGCTGCTGGTGTTGTTGTTGCTGTTGCTGCTGTTGTTGCTGCTGGGAAGCCTCGATGGCTTCTGGCCGAAGAAACGAAAGAATCACGGCATCCTCCTCCGCGTCGTTGCCGGAACCGCAGGAGGGTTCGCAAGAGCCGTTGTTGTCGTCAAAATCAGCAGCTTCCGCCGGAACAAAAGCTTCCGCGCGTTGCGGTTGCGGTTGCGGTTGCGGTTGCGGTTGCGGTTGCCTCAGGCATCGTTCACGAAATCGGATGGGGCCGTTGCATCCATCGATGATGAGCCGAAACGAATAGGGATAGGAATAGGAATTGCCGGGGCGGTGGGCGATGGTGCTACTGCTACTGCTACTGCTACTGCTACAGGCCATCACAAAACAACAACAACCGCGTCGGTTCTGAAACACTAACTAGGAATATGGATCGTGTGTATGGCAGTACGAGTGATGGGATGGGATGGGATGGGATGGGATTGAGGATGGAATGGGATGGGATTTTCGACATCCAGGGTCCTCCGGAACCCACAGGATTTCGCGCGATTTTTCCGTGAATTAGGGGCGGGAATACCCAGGAAAACCCAAACGTGGATATTTCCTGGGCCCCTCTGGAACCCACCCGCGGCACGCGCTTTTCCCCCTTCCCGCATGCAATCCCCCAAATGTTCCCTCAAATTCCTGGGTATTGGTTCTGGAAGAAAAACCCAAGAAGAAAGATACCCAGGAAAACCCACAAAAGATACCGCCCAGGAAAACCCACGAATATACGCCCACCATGGCACAACGGCAAGTCGAAAACAACAGCTTGCTCTGGGTTGCTTCCTTGCTTTTCTCCCTTTTTAAACCACAAGCAAGTAAACGACAGCAAACACGATCGCAACCGCGTTGCTTGCGGTCTGATTGCTTCTTGTTTTTGTTGCTTGTTTTTGTCTTGCTTTTGTCCCTTGCTTTTGCCGGCGAGGAAATTACTTATGCTGCTCATCATGCTGGCAAAGACCACAAGCGAAATGGCGGTATAAAAGCCCACGGTTCTTGTGTTACGGTCAGGGTTTTTGTGGGTTTTCCTGGGCACCCCACGTTTTCAAACATGGGTATTGGTTCCAGAAGAAATACCCATGGTTGGCAATCCTGGGTTTTCCTGGGTATTGGTTCCGGAAGAAAAACCCACATTTGGCAATCTTGGGTTTTCCTGGTGGGTATTCCCCCTATTGATTTCAACAAAATTGTGCGGAATTTTGTCGGTTCTGGAGGGCTCTGGGTATTTCTTCTGGAACCAATACACAGGAAAAGCCAGGAAAACTCAGGATTGCCAAACACGTGTATTTCTTCTGGAACCAATACCCATCTTTCAAAACGTGGGGTACCCAGGAAAACCCACAAAACCCCACAAAAATAATCCAGAAACAAGGCCAAAAGCAGCCACGAACCATGACAGCGGCGACAACGGTGACGGCAACAACTGAAATAAATTTTTCTTTGCTCCTCCAAGCTACGTAATCAAAGACGTTTGATGCAATCGATACCGCCTCGTCATTGCGGACATTTTGGTACCAGTTTTGTCCCCTAGCTCCCAATATTCAAGGAGACATGAATTTTTCATTGTATTCGATTGCTTTGGACGTGGTGTTGGTGTGATGGTGCTGGTCTGTTGCCGCCGCTTGCTCTTACTGTTGCTCCCACTGTTGCAGCAACAGCAAGCGGCAACATCATAGTAAGGAACTCAAAGCAAGCGGCAGCGGCAGCGGCAACGGCAATGGCAAGGCAACGGCAACGGCAACATCAACATCAACATCAACATCAACATAACAACAGCAACAGCAATAGCAAGCTGCAACAGAAACACCAGAGTGGCAACAGCGAGAGCAAGCGGCAAGAGAAAGAACTGTTGCCACTTGGGGCTTTCTGTTGCCAACTTGCTGTTGCCACTTGCTGTTGCCACTTGCTGTTGCCACTTGCTGTTGCCACTTGCTGTTGCCAGCTTGCTGTTGCCACTCGCTGTTGCCGCTTGCTGTTGCCGCTTGCTGTTGCCGCTTGCTGTTGCCGCTAGCTGTTGCCGCTTGCTGTTGCCACTTGCTCGCGGTCGCCGCTTGCTGTCGCCGCTCGCTGTTGCCGCTCACTGTTGCCGCTCGCTGTTGCCGCTCGCTGTTGCCGCTCGCTGTCGCCGCTCGCTGTTGCCGCTCGCTGTCGCCACTCGCTGTCACCGCTCGCTGTCACCGCTCGCTGTCACCGCTCGTTGTTGCTCTCAACGCAAACCCGTTTAACATAATCGATACCACCTTCTTGTCATTGCGGACATTTTGGTACCAGTTTGGTCCCCTAGCTCCCAATATTGAAGGAGATATTATTCGTTTTTGTTGTCCTGGTAGTCAATAGTGGTGTTGCCAATAGTGGTGTTGTCAGTCGAAATTGGCAAGAAGAAGAAACATCTATTTTGTTGGTTTTCCTGTTGGGAAGGGTATTCAAACGGCAATCAAGCAGTGTTTTGGAGCGGCGTTTTGAGCAGCGTCTCTGAGCAGCAGGAAGCCAGCAGTGAGTAGCAGCGTTTTGGAGCAGTAGGAAGTCAGCAGCGAAGTAGTGGCGTTTCAAGTGGCGTTTGGAGCAGCAGGAAGCCAGCAGCCAGCAGCAGCGTTTTAAGCAGCGTTTTGGAGGAGCCAGCAGGAAGCCAGCAGGAAGCCAGTAGAAAGCCAGCAGCCAACAGCCAGCAGCAGCGTTTTGGAGCAGCGTTTCAAGTGGCGTTTCGAGCGGCGTTTCGAGCAGCAGGAAGCCAGCAGCGAGCAGCGGCGTTTTAGAAGCAGCCAGCAGCCAGCAGCCAGCTGTACCAGCAGCCAGTAGCCAGTAGCCAGCAGCCAGTAGCCAGTAGCCAGTAGCCAGTAGCCAGTAGCCAGTAGCCAGCAGCCAGCAGCCAGCAGCCAGCAGCCAGCAGCCAGTAGCCAGTAGCCAGCAGCCAGTAGCCAGTAGCCAGTAGCCAGTAGCCAGTAGCCAGCAGCCAGCAGCCAGCAGCCAGCAGCCAGCAGCTAGCAGCCAGCAGCCAGCAGCCAGCAGCCAGCAGCCAGCAGCCAGCAGCCAGCAGCCAGCAGCCAGGCTGCTGGCTGCTGGCGCATTTTGACCAGCAGGAAGCCAGCAGCGAGCAGCTGTGTATGGAGCAGCGTGTTGGAGCAGCAGGAAGGAAGCAGCCAGCAGTCAGCAGCGGCGTTTTGGACCGGCGTTTCAAACAGCAGGAAGCCAGTAGTGAGCAGCTGTGTTTGGAGCGGCGTTTTGGAGCAGCAGGAAGGAAGCAGCCAGCAGTCAGCAGCGGCGTTTTGGACCGGCGTTTCAAACAGCAGGAAGCCAGCAGCAAGCAGCGGCGTTTGGAGCGGAGATAGGAGCAACTAGCAACAGCAACTAGCAACAGCGACTAGCAAGAGCGAGGACTAGCAAGAGCAATAGCCACTAGCAAGAGCAACAGCGACTGGGGAGAGCAACAGCAACAGCAGTAGCAATATCAACTAGCGAGAGCAACAGTGACTAGCGAGGGCAACAGCAAAAGCAACAGCGACTAGCGAGAGCACGGAAGGGCTATCCTTTGTGTACGCCTATCTCTTTGGCGCCTTTCATCTTTGTCTTCATCATCCTTTAGCAGAGACAAGTCAAGAAGCTAACAAGCCACTTGAGTAACATAAAAATGGTTACGTTTTGAGCAGCAGGAGAAGCCAGCAATAAACAGCAAGCAGCGGCGTTTCAAGCGGCATTTTGGAGTGGCGTTTTGAGCAGCATTTTGAGCAGCAGGAAGCAAGCAGCGACGTTTGGAGCGGCGTTTTGGAGCAGCAGTTATGAGTGGCGTTTTGGAGCGATGCTTTGGAGGAGCAGCAGGAAGCCAGCAGCGAGCAGCGGCGTTTTGGAGCAACAGGAAGCCAGCAGCGAGCAGCGGCGTTTCCAGTGGCGTTTTGGAGCAGCAGGAAGCCAGCAGCAAGCAGTGGCGTTTTGGAGCAGCAGGAAGCCAGCAGCAAGCAGCGGCGTTTCCAGCGGCATTTTGGAGCAGCAGGAAGCCAGCAGCGTTTTGAAGTAGCAGGAAGCCAGCAGCAAGCAGCGGTGATAGCGTCTAGTGATAGCGAGAGCAACAGCGAATAGCGAGAGCAACAGCAACAGCGAGTAGCAAGAGCAACAGTGAGAGCAACAGCGACAGTGAGTAGCGAGAGCAACACCAACAGCAACAGCCACAGCCACAGCAACCAGCAACAGCGACTAGTGAGAGCAACAGCGACTAGCAAGATTAACAGCAACAGCGACTAGCAAGAGCAACAGCGACTAGCGAGAGCAACAGCAACAGCAACAGCGACTAGCGCGAGCAACAGCAACAGCGACTACTAGTAGAAAGCGCAACAGCGACTAGGAAGCGCAACAGCAACAGCGACTAGCGAGAGCAACAGCGACTAGCGAGAGCATTGTTATGGATAAGATGAATCATGAAAGAAACAGAAGTGAGTTATGTGTGATGTTTGGTGTGCCACAAACTAATGAGTGCATTTGGGTACTGGATTTGGAGGAAAAATACACACTAATTTGCAATTAAAAATTAGAAAATCAGATATTTTTGGTGATTAGTCAATGAATATTGTTCATATTATGGATAAGAGGAAAGATGAAAGAAACAGAAGTGAGTTATATGTGATGGTTGGTGTGTCACAAACTAATGAGTGCATTTGGGTACTGGATTTGGAGGAAAAATATTGGGTAATGACTCTCAAAGTTTTTGGTGCCATGCATGAATATATTTCTCATGACTCATCTGATGCATATTGGGAACCATTGCCACACATAATGCTGAAAATGCATGAATATATTTCTCATGACTCATCTGATGCATATTGGGAACAACATTGCCACACATAATGCTGAAAATGTTGTGGTTTATGTCTCCAAATGACACATAAGAGGTTATTTTTGTTGCAAATCCAGGGCACAAACTGACTTATTGGGTAATGACTTACAAAGTATCCGGCCCAGGCCATGAATGATTTTTTCATGACTCCTATGATGCATATTGGTAACAATATTGCCCCACAGATTGCTGAAACTGTTGTGGTTTGTCTCTCCAAATGGCACACAAGAGAATATTATTGGCGCAAATCCAGGGCACAAAATGACTTATCTTGGGTAATGACAGGCAAAGTATGAGGTCAAGTCCATAGTAGGAAGAACATTTACTTTGTATAATCCAATCACCAAAGACGTACTTTAATGAGTGTCAAATGAAAATAATTCATAAGTTGTTTAATTGAAATGGAGGTGCTGTTTTTTATTATTCTCAGACAAAAAAGGGTGCGGATATTACCAGTACTACTAGTTGTAGCTAATATTGCATGCAAAATTGTACATAGTTGGGTACTGTGCAAAAAGTGTACGTAGGTAGGTACCAGCATACTGACCCAAGGGAGTTTCGAACCACTGACGGGCTACCAGATTCTACAGATGGGTTGGGGATTTAGATCCATAACCTTTGTGTAATCACAATTTCCTCTTTGAAAAAATTATGGCGTGGGAGGGGTGGCGTGCACTCGTACATGCTTTACTTATAGAAAATAAAGGCCGTGCACAAGCCAGGCACATGGAAGAAGTCAGGGTCCATAGCACACACTATTAAATTCCTTTCGTACGTATGTAAGGGAACCACAGGCCGGTACTTAAACTTACGTTGATTCCTACGTAATTTACAGTACTACAGCTGGAGTGGTACGATACTACCGATCGAGTCATATGCACCTCTGTAAGCAAGATTGGAGTATCTCTGTAAACAGGATCGAGTCATACTCACCTCTGTAAGCAAGATTGGAGTATCTCTGTAAGCAGGATTGGAATATTCTTCTTGAAGGCCAAATGACCAGGAAGGTCCATTCTTTCTGTAAACAGGATTGGGATATTCTCATATCTTATGGTAAATGACCGGGAAGGCCCATTCTTTCTGTTTTTGTTGTCGGCAAAAAAATACGGACTTTGTCGGCATCAAATTCGATTGGAAAAGCCGATAAAACGAAAAAAATCGAGACGACGACCGAGGTACGTGAGATTAACACACAGATACAAATACTCCAATGATCAAGCATTAGAATCAAACGCACCTCCGTTACGAGAAATCCTTAAGTGCTAAAAACGATATCACCTAAGGCTACAAACAAAAGAGGATAATCGGTTAGAAACAAGAAATATCCAAAGACCTGAACAGTAAGTAAACACTTGGAATCCTTAAGTATGTTCGAAAAAATATACTTGGTATCCCGTGAGGAAAGTACTTATTGCAATCAAGAAAATCAATACCGATTCCAGATGGGCCCCATATCTAGCATATATACCACGAACAAGCATACGCCCCATCAAACAGAATACTTAACCCCGAAAATGACCAATACCATCGAATGACCGACAAGGCGCTAATACAGCAACAGCAGTATCGGTACGATGAGATCCATACTAGTGTAAAAGACCGGGGAAGATCTCTACCATGTAAAATACAGCAGAGAGCCCCAATACAGTAACAAAATAAGAGCGTCTCTCTGAGCTCACATCTCTTTAAATTTAAACAATTCGTTATACCTATCCGGTCGATTTTTAGAGTAACAACAGTTTTCACGATCGAAGTTTGATACTTAAGATAGGAAGCAAGATTCCTCTTGTTTTCATGATCAAAACAAGGTGTATTGCCTGGTTCCGGTATAGCCATTTTGATACTTCCAATCATGTGTTTCAATACTCATGATCAAACAGGAGGTTCGAAGAAGCTTCTCACGATGTATATATATATGTACTCTTGCAATATATATGTCCTAGTAACTGCTGTTTCAATGATCACGATCAGAAGGAGAGGTCTGAAGAAGCTTCTCATGGCATATATATATAGAGAGAGAGGTTCGATAGCACATGATTCTACAGTGCTGTACGATGCAGATCCTACAAAACCTCTGTCTCTGCACCTGGTTATGCAATGGTTGATCGCCGCGCCAATGGATGCATCATAGCTAGGCAACGACGCCTGCCTTATCTCCAAGGACATACCTCCTCGATATGTTAATGTCACAGGTATCAACAACCATCAATCCAGAATATTCCAATCGCAACCTGCGGTGCATATTCAGTTTCCAATCGTGGCCCTGTTATCGTCGTCTTTCATGAATGTGCCTACACCGGACAGTATCCCTCTATTTTATCCTCTGGGCAGATGGAAGTGAAGCCTATTTATTCGAAAGGTAGATGATACTTCTATCAAGGCTGGTGGTACACAGGTCATTTCCACTACTGATGGCCACTGTGTTTCCACTTAGTATATGACACGGTCTCCCATATTTAGCCATGCGCAAATATACCAAGGAAGAATACACTCAGCTTCCTCATGTTGTCATGACCAGTGATGCTCATTGGGATCCATCCATCCTTGATAGTACATATACTCCCCAAGATGATATTTTCCTGCAGAAATATCAACCTACCCCACATCAGCTTCCCTATGCCAATTACAATGAGTTTGGCGAGCATCGCGGACATTCCCCTGTGGTGACGTCACATGTTATCCTCGATCACTTCTCGAAGCTCATCTATTCCCAATCCCCACTCTGTCGACAGTATGGATAACTCCTTCTGGCTCAGTCCCACTGACTTTATTCATCAAGAGGTCCTTGCCCGATGCTTGGTGAGCTCTCCCTACAACCCTCTTGTCGCTATGCCACATGTTCAGTCCCCTGGTGGTACAGATTACCTGTCCTTGAAGCCATTCTTTGCATGGGTCTCTATCGATTGCATCAAGGCCACATTCTCCAACTCCACCCAGTATGGTTCTTTGGCCCTCAGTCCTGATGGCAACATCTTCAAACGTTTTCAATCACCTCAACCAGCCATAAATGTTAGGCCCTTCCACGATGATGTCCTCTCTGATGTCATTTACTTGGATACTCCTGCCGTTAATGGTGGATCTAAACTTGCCCAAGTTTTCTTTGGCTGGAAGTCTCATATCATCCATGTTGAAGAAATGCGTACCACTGCTGATTTCCTTCCCTGCTTCCAGAACTTCATGCGCAAATGGGGTAGATCTCTACGACTCCTCTGTGATCATGGTTCTTATCAATTCAGTAAGGATGTCCTCGATTACCTCAAAATGCTTTGGATTGGTTTATGGCAGAGTGAACCCTATCATCAACATCAAAATTTATTTGAACGTCGATACCAAACCTTCAAGCGCATCGTTAATCGGATCATGGATCAAACCGCCCCCCCCCCCCCCCCCCACACACACACACACACACCTGTGGCTTCTTTGTATGACATATATTGCAGATCTACTCAACCATTTGTCTGATCCAAATCTCTCCAACAAGCAGCCCATCTTTGTTGCTACTGGCGTCTTAGGTGATATCAGTCCTTATGTCAGTTTCTTCTGGTTTGAGCCTGTATACTACTAACTCCAGACACCCAATTTGGCTCCCAAACCACTAAATGCCTGGGTCATTTTGTTGGTCTTGCTGCGCATGTTGGCAACGGACTATGTTCCAAGATTTGGGACCCTATCACCAACAAACTTCTTGATCGCTCTGGTGTTTGCCCAGCTTTAACTCCCAAACATCGTAACAAGCGTGCTGGCCTGTTCACTGATGACCGTTTCATGGCATGGAGAAAAGCCAAGGATAAAGCTCTCCTTCCACGCTCTGTTGGTGATAGCCCCTCCTGTTTTAAGGCTATTCCGGTACCTACACCGGTCCCTCACTCCCCCGGTACCCCTCACAAAGTTCCTAAGGCCTCGCTGCCTAGTTTCCTTTATTCCAAAGTTCCTAATAGTCCAAGCTACGCATCTTCTCCAATCCCTGACAACTATGGGGAGATTCTTGATGGCCCTCCTCTAACCTATCTCATCTTCAGCAAAACCCCTGCCGGCGTCCCTGTCACTAAAGATGATTTTGGTCCCCCGGAGCTAGCTTATTTTGATGTTAGTGAAGTCCAGCCTCCACCCACCAATCCTGCTACCCCATCTGTTGGTCCATCCAAAGTAGTTGTTACCAATGAAGAGGGCAACGCTCAATTTGATGATGATGGCAAGCCCATCACCATCCCTACCATCCCTGCGGATGACTTGCAAGGCAGATCCTTTTTGATGGCCCTCCCTGATGGCACTCAGAAAAGATTGACCATTGTTGACATTGAAGACAGTCTTGAGAAAAACAAGGACTTCATCAAGTTCAGATGCAAGCATACAGATGATGAACTTGAAGATATCATTGCATACAATGATGCAATGAATTATATCCATAGGGATGTCACTCAAGAAGATGGCAAACTCTGGTCATTTTGACGCATCCTTGGTCACCAAGGCCCACTTGACAACAAGCACCCCCAGTACAAAGGCTCCAAATACAACCTATGGATTGAATGGGAGAATATGGAGCGCACATATGAGCCACTATCCAATGTAGCTGCAGATGACCCTGCCTGTTACTGTTGCCAAATATCCCAAGGATAACGACATGCTTGATAAACCTGGTTGGAAACATCTTAAGCGCATTGTTTCCCTTGCCTGAAGAACCAAGAAGCTAGACCGGCTCATTCATCAAGCCAAGCTTTGGTCATTCCGTACTGCTCCTCAATACCAGTATGGATTCAAAGTACCTCGCAACCATGAAGAAGCCATCCAGTTTGATGCAGCCAATGGTAACACTAAGTGGCAGGATGCCATCACCCTCAAAATGTCACAACTTCAAGAGTATGACACCTTTATTGACAAAGGTATCTACAAGGTCGCCAATATACCATCCAGTTTCCAACAAATCAAGGTCCACATGATTTATGCAGTCAAGCATGATGGAACACACAAGGCCCGACTGGTTGCCAATGGCAACCTCACTGAAACTCCGGTTCACAGCGTATATGCTGGAGTTGTCTCTCTTAGAGGCCTGTGGATGTGCCTGTTCCTTGCCGAGCTGAATAGCTTAGAAGCATGGGGAACCGATGGACTTTGGTCATCTGGAAAGTGCTTTGGTGACCTACTTGCTGCCTGCCTCATCAAACTAGGTTTTGAAAGATCCAAAGCAGAGCCTGAAATCTTCATGAAGCCTGGCAAGAACAAACATGGGGAGCCAGTATATGAGCTCATATGCACTTATGTTGACGACCTGTGCTTATGCATGGCCAACCCCGAAATGTTTCTGGTTATACTACAGTCCAAACCTTACAATTTCAAATTGAAGGGTTCTGGACCTATGAAATTTCATTTGGGATGCGGTTTCAAAAGGGATGAACATGGTGTGCTCTGCATGAACCCTATCAAGTTTATTGAGAAGATGGAGGCTTCATATGAACAAATGTTTGGCTGCAAACCTACCACCAGATTTCATTCACCCCTTGCTGAGAACAATCACCCAGAACTTAATTCATTGTCATTTCTAGATGATACGGATATCCAAAAGTATCAGAGTATGATTGGATCCCTCCAATGGATCATTGCTATTGGACGTTTTGATGTACAGACTGCTGTTATGACTCTTTCAAGCTTATGAGTACAACCCCGTGAGGGTCATCTCAATAGTAGAGCCAAAAGAATCTATGGCTACATCTCCAAGTTCAGGCATTTCAAAATTCGATTCCGAGTGGAAGCTCCTGATTTTGTGCTCACTGAAAACACTACAACAGATTGGTCCAATACTCAAGCCCATTTTCCATTACTGTGGAAATGCAGGTAGCCTACTATGGGATGATATCAGCATCCCTTAGCTAGGATGGCTTATCACTTGGACACATGGGGAGTATTAAAGTCCTTTCGTGCCTGGTGTATCCGAGGTACGGATCGAGAATAATGAGATCCATCCGGTTATGTATTATTCCTACGTATGGTATGAGGCTCATTTTACGATCAAATTGGCTCAATCTTGTGAGCCAAGTCGTGACTCATTCTTACGATCGAACCCATACTAAACAAGTTATGGAGAATCGATCGGTCGTCACACGTACAATCGAAGTACTTGATACTTAGAGATCAAAGAAAGAACACATGCCAGATACTAGCATATGCTATCTTCTGTTAAGTGTTCTGTTTTCAAGAAGAAACAGCAGAGGTTCGAAGCATTGCTCACGAACTTGTTAGTCTGTTGTACAAATTACGTGTTGTATTAGTGGCAACATGTTATTTACCCGCAACGCGGTATTTTACCGTATATTCGTAATATTGTGCTGTATTAGCGACAGCACGCTTTAAAGTGATGACTTGCTCTCCAGCAAGCCAACACGCTCACACTTTTAGTTTATTTGATTACTCAACCTTAATCCTTACACGTTGCCCTGCAACTCCCTGTAGAACTACAAGACTAAGATCTAACTGACTGCGTCGGATATCGATAGTTAGAATAGATCTGGCTGTGTGTTGTAACCCAGAATACGCGGTCATAGTGGAAATTGAAGAACCATTAGAACAAACAGACCGGCACCTCAACCCGTCTGCAGCTATCATACACACAGACAGTCTTCTCAGCCTTTGGACAAGATCAGCTCGACACCCGCTTTCAAAAGGAAATTAACAGATACTTCCGATAGAGGGAGATTTTCTATGATGGCTGCAGTGACAAGGGATTTGATTTTGGAAATGGCGCCTGGCCTAAGGGTCTCAGCGCCATTATTGTCAATAGAGAGTAAGCTATTAATATCAGTCAATTTTTGGGCATATGCCGCGTTGAGCAGATTTTGGGTGACATTCTTGCTGGCGCTAACGAATGAGAACTGTATGGCTTTGACATAGTTCCAGTCGCTCCAGTTGTCATAGTTCTGGCCGGTGCGTTGTGCCATGGTGGACAATCAAAGACAGATTGGGAAAAATCGATTGGTCGTGACGTCGAAGATAATTAACCGTGGTCGTTGGTCAAAGATTTCCGGGACGTTTGTCAGAGATTAACGGAACAAACGTAGGTTGTTCGGTGTGATTGATTAATCCGATGTTAGGGAAACAATTGTCTGCGTTATTAATCGTAGTATTGATTTAATGGAAGTCGTGGAGATGTAGCTATCTGGCGGAACGATCAAAGAACGAACCGAGTGTGGGAGAAACAATCGGAGTGGATCGGAGGGAGATTAGTGGAGAGGCGCTCAACAGCGGGCTCACAACAATCTGGGGGAGATCCGAGGTTGGATCGAAATTGCAGGGCGTTGCGCTGAGCAATTGGCGTAGGAGGTAAAAGGGATACTAGATATTACTGTAGGTGCTGGCATCCTATCGTTTGATGTGGCGTCGACGTTAGTGTTGTATGTGGCGTTGATGTCGGTGTCGGTGTCGGTGTCGGTGTCGGTGTCGGCATTCGCTGATTAAAGCAACTGTTGGAGGATAGTGATGAAAGCAATTATCGGTCAGATGAGTCGCAGTCTATGGTTTAAAGAAGTGCTTAGCACAATCAAATGGGCATCAATGGTCCTTTATCGTGGACGATGGACGCGGAAGAAATGGAGGGTTGCAGTCAGTGTGTCCGGTGCAACGGTCTTTTATTAAGGACGGCAGTGGTCTTTATCTTGTAATCAAATCAGAGAACTGGTTGTGGATTACAATGTTGGCATGATGAGTACACCCCCTGATCCACAAGCAGTGAAGAAGAGGGGAAAAAAGATCGGTAAACCGGACTTCGGAAAAAGAAGAAAAGGAATACGCAGATCGGAGGGAGATTGGAAGGGAGTCGCTCAACAGCGGGCTCACGACAATCTCTGCGCTGGGGGGGGGAAGGCCTATCGCTCGACAGCAATGTCCTCTGGCTGTAACCGGTCAGTGGAGGTGCTGATCGGGCGGAGATAGGCTCTTAAAGTATACGCTCAACAGCGCGAGTTATAAGGGCTCTATAACCTGTTGTTACTCTAAAAAATTGACCAAAAGGTATATGATGTTAAATTTAAAGCGATGTGAGCTCACGGAGACGCTCTTATTTTTACTATGTATTTTGGCACTGTGTCGGGGCTCTCTGTATTTTTACATGGTAGAGATCTTTCCTGGTTATTTGTTACTATCTTCATCGTACCGATACTGTCACTGTGTTAGTGTCATGTCGGTCTTACTGTATCGGTCATTTGACGGTATTGGTCTTTTAGGAGGTTAAGTAGTTCATTGGATGGGCCTTTTGTTTGATCGTGGGATATGGAATAAATGAGGCCCATTTGGATTCGGTATTGAAATTATTAATGATTGCAATAAGTAATTTCCTCACGGGGTGTTAAGTGTATTTGTTTTGAACGCACTATTGGAATACTGAATCAAGCGTGAATTTACGTACACGCGTACACACAAAATGCGTGATACGTAATAAGATACGTGCAATTTACGTATTACGTATTACGTAATACGTATTATGCATACGTGATACTAGATGAGACGTACGACTCCAAGCTGAGAGCAATAAGTAAATTATACGTAAGTGCGTGTGAGTATCATAAGATACTTAAGGCACTGAATAGAGAACGCGATACGAGTATCCCCTCACAAAAGAAAGACAAATCAGTAACTGAGGGAACAAGTAACTGAGGGAACAATATGGTCCGGAAACAATCCGATCATAATCTTATCGATAACTCTTTCCAACACCGTAAAAAGAGCAAAATAACGTAAATACTAAAAGTAACTAAACTAACCCAACACCGTCTTACAGCCTTGGTCTTATTAGTTATCGATAAGATTAACACTCCCAATGCCAGAAGGAATACAAACCGAAGGAATACACAGTCCCCCAACCAGAGGAGTTACCCCCGACACCAGCATCGACAATTCCAGGAACAGAGGCTCAACCGAAATCCGTAATCTGAGAGACCAACTGGTAGAGCTCGAACAGTACAGCCGGGATATACTTGAGTACACCGAGGAACAGAACTCACAATTACAGACTCAGAACAGGCTGCTATACGACTATACCGAGGACAGTGAGGATAGTGATACCGATGACGAGATGACCAAGAAAAAGGACTACACGACCCTCAAGGACCACTTCTTGGATGAGACCCAAATGAAGCCGGTAACCGTGCCATCGAGCATAGACGTATACGAGTTCAAGAAGGCACTAGCAAATGCATGAGCCGAAGTACCCTCCATCAAGTACATTCAGGGAGGGGGTTACGCCTTCCTACTGGAAACCGAAGCACAATACCACGCAAGGGACCCCCAAGCGCCATTCCCCAAGGCGCCGACAGAACCACAAGAACTTGATAGCGCAATCGAGCTCACATCAGACGCATACAAACTGTGGAAGCGGAGCCGGGCCCTATATGTAGAATGGAACAAATATGACCGGGAAGCCCTACTAATCACGGACAGAAAGTTCCCCAACATGCTTGGGGATCTGAAGGACCCGGGGTCGGAAGCCTTCCCCCGGGGAACCACTGTGCTCGCAGCCTTCCAAGCCATGGAAGAGGACCTTTGTACTACCGACGCCCAGCATCAGCTCACTCGCGAACTCACCAAGAAAATGAATACGTTGGCATATACGCCAAACCCAATCGGACCCAAGGAGTACTTTCGACAACTCACTAAGTATCAACATCAAATCAACTTGCTCCCAGAGACGGCGAATGTGACCGACGCACAGATGATCGATTACTCGCGAGAGGCGTTCGCTCGCAGCAAACACGACCCCACCACGCTGCACCGAGTAGACGAGGATTGGAAGAAGCACCGGGATACATTGGTCACGAGTGGATTCACCCAATACAAAAAGTTCTGGGGACAACGCTTGAAGGAACTGTACAGCAGCTACCACAACACAACAAATACGGCAAACCTAGCAGACATCCAGGCAGCACAACGCGTCACCGAGCTCGAAAAACAACAACGTGAGCTGGCCCAGGTATGCCAAGAAATATACTCCCAGGTCACCGAAACAGCAACAGCGGCGTTGACCATGACCATGTCAAACCAATGGGAGACAGCAATGGCCGCCCTCCAAGCTGATGTGAATCGACTCAAGTCAGCTGACGCAAGTCGCAACAATGGGCCCAACACACGCCAGCCCGCTCTTCAAGCGTGGAAACAGTACAAATACTACTGCCACTCGTGTGGCGTAAATCTCACCCACGATGGCCGGAGTTGCTACAATCGCCGCAACAAGGCCGACCACCAGGAAGGCGCCACCTACGACAATCAGATGGGAGGGGCCACCAGGAACACCGACCGGTGGTTGAAGTGGAATGGTCCCAATCCGAACGGCAACGGCCGAACCATGATCGTTGATGTTCCCCTGAGATCTTGACGGTGTGGGGGGGACCACAGTAGTAGCATACATAAATACTATAGTAATCACGATTCTCAATTACTCAGTATCCTACGTGATCCCTCGAGTGAAACCCGTCCTCGTCCACCGAGAACAGTTACATTCACGCCAGACGTCGCATTCCATTCCAGAACCGCACCGGGGTATGGAGCTCTAGATTCAGCGGCAACGGACCATTTCGTCCCAACAACATACCAAGGGGGAGCACACCAAGCCACACCGGGGGCTCTGACCGTCAAATGTGCAAATGGAAGCAAGATGCTATCGACGGCAACGGACCTATTAGACCTACCCCGTCTCCCCCTTGAGGCCCGAGGGTGCCACAAGTTCGGCGAAGTGGAACTCCCTTTGGACTCGGTGCCCAAACTATGCAGAACCGGATGCCACGTCGAGTTCTCTAAGGATGACGTGACAGTTATCGGCCCTACCCAACAAGTCATACTTACCGGTCAACGCGACCCCCTAAGGAATCTATACATGGTTCCCCTCCATCAGCCCGACCTACCCAAGGGGACGGCCGAATCTCCAAGGGTGACAGACCCCCCCCCGCAAAACAAAACCGAATCCGTCCAAAACAACAACGAAACCGAATATCCGATACACACGGGGGCAGGAGCATACCAGATTCAAGCCATCCCCAAACTAATACAATTCTACCACGCAGCAGCAGGGTACCCCACTAAAGAGAGTTGGGTCCGCGCCATCGAGCGCGACTCATATGCCACGTGGCCGGGTCTCACAGCACAACGTGTCAACCGACACCTCCCACTCACAGAAGAAACTACTATGGGACACCTACAAATGGTTCGGCAAGGCATCCAAAGCACGCGCAAACCAAAGAAGGCGAAGAACAGGTCGACAGCCGGTACAGAACCACCCCAAGTCGCCCGGAAGAAGATACATAATGTCTGCGTGGACATAGTTTCGGCGAATGAAATGCAACCAACCAACCACGCAGGGCCACGAACCAAAGACGAGCCGAAGGAACTCATTGCGTGGGACCTACCGGGGAGATACCCAGTCACGTCACGTCGTGGACACCAGTACGTATTCCTCATGTACGACTACGATTCCAACTATATTGACGTGGATCCCATCCAGTCACGCAAGAGCGAAGACATCCTACAGGGATTCACGGCGTGCTACGCCCGGATGAAAGAGGACAACGTGAACGCAAAAATAGTACGTATGGACAACGAGACTTCCAAGAAACTAATCGCGTACATCACAAAGAACAACCTCGATTACCAACTAGCATCGCCCAGGGACCATCGTCTCAACCATGCCGAACGGGCCATACAGACCTTCAAGAACCATTTTATAGCGGGATTGAATGGGGTGGATGACAAGTTCCCGATAGACGATTGGGACCTACTGATCCCACAGGCCCTCATTACCCTCAACTTGTTAGGTGCGTCACGTACCCAGCCCAAACTATCGGCATATGAGCTCAGACGCGGGATATATGACTACAACAAACACCCCCTCGCCCCTATGGGTTGTCGGGTGATTATCCACGACAGGGCTCAGGAACGCGGCGCGTGGCAGGACAATGGAACGAGGGGCTACTACATTGGACCGGCCTTAAAACACTACAGAAATTACACATGTGTCGGGGAGGCCAGCCGCGCTACCAGAATCAGCAACACAGTAGCGTTCTTCCCCAAGACTGAGATGCCGCGTACCTCTTCTACAGACCGGCTGCTCATGACACTCCAAGACCTAAAGGAAATTGCTAGTAAACCCCATCCACCAATCCCTTACATAGAACAGGGGACACAAGTGAACGAGGCCCTTCGGAGTATACAAGACCTATTGCATATAAATACGCGACAAAATCTAAATATGCTCAAAGATGCCAAGCATCGTGATACAACCAAAAACGCGCCTGAACCACTCAAGGTATCAAACGGGCCTAATACAAAATCCAATGTACCCGAGAATGCGCGCGAACCTCCAAGGGTGACACCTAATACAAAATCCAATGTACCCGAGAATGCGCGCGAACCTCCAAGGGTGACACCTACGCAACAACGCAGTGCCCGCCGGGGACACCCATGGGCCGTGGGCACGATCATTAGAAAGAAGTTCAACTCAGGGTGGTATGAAGGTGAAGTCATTAGTTATGACCAAACCAATCAATACTATAAAGTAAGATTCACGGATGGGGACGTTGCGGACTACACGCACGGTGAAGTGTCCCAGTACTACAAATCCGACCAATACTACTCAAAAACCAAGCTTAAGCCCAAGGCCCTCATGGGAGTTTACCCGCGTGACCCGGTCCATTTCCCCGTACCAAAGCAGGCCCTACGAACGAACGATTTATCGTATGTGCCCCAACTAGCGTGTGGGGGATCCATATGGGATGAGGACTTGAACAAGTGGGCAGCGTACCGTGATCTAATCAGGCACCCCAAAGCACAGATCCAAGAATTATGGCTCAAGTCAGGCGAGGACGAGTTCGGCAGGTTATTCCAAGGCTTTCAACAGAATAACATAGAAGGGATGGACGTCTTGGACTGGATCAGGAGAAGTGACGTGCCCATACACAAAAGGGTCACATATCCCCAATTTACAGTCGCCATACGCCCTAAGAAGGCCGACCCCTACAGGACTAGAATCACAGCAGGGGGAGACCAACTGGAGTACCACGGTAATGTGTCCACCCGGACGGCAAGCATGGAAACCATAAAAACCCACTGGAACAGCGTAGTGTCCTCCCCTGGGGCCAAATACTGTACCGGCGACATTTCTAACATGTACTTATGCTCCACACTGGATGAACCCGAATACGTGAAGTTCCGGTGGGACATGATTCCCCCCCGAGTCCGAATAGCATACAAGCTGGAAGGGCTCAAACAAGGGGAATATGTATATGCCCGGATCAAAAAGGCATGGTATGGGTTAAAACAGAGTGGAAAGATAGCCCACGACGACCTAGTTGACCACCTACAGAAGTACGGTTACAGGAAGGCACCCCACACAGAGGGACTGTTCCTACATGATGAAAGGGACATTAACTTTACCCTCGTGGTGGATGACTTTGGGATCAAGTACACCCGGCAGGAAGACGTAGATCACCTAGTAGCGGCTGTCGGAGCCAAGTATACATTCAAAGTGGACTGGTCGGGGAAACAGTACGTCGGGGTTCATCTACGTTGGGACTACGACAAACGTGAAGTACAATTGTCTATGGACGGGTACGTGGAGCAAGCATTGAAAGAATTCGAACACGCGCGACCGGCACACACGTTCGCGGGCCCATCACGCGCGGACGTCCCAGCCTACGGCGAAAAAGTACAATACGCAAAGCTCGAGGACGTGACCACATTATGGGACGAAGAAATAAAATTCATCCAACAAGTCACAGGAAAATTCCTGTTTTATGCCCGAGCGGTCGACAACACGATGTTACATGCGCTCAACGACATTGCCTCTGCCAAGAATAACAAAACAACACTCGCGGCCACAAAATATTTCCTCAACTATGCGTCATGTAACCCTGACGCATCCATCGTCTACAGAGCAAGTGACATGATACTACGAATGGATAGCGATGCAGCGTACTTGGTATGTCCAGAGGCCAGGAGCCGAGCTGGGGGTTATCATTACCTAGGGGATACAGCCGATCACACATTCAACGGCGCTATACTCATATTGGCAAAAATAATCAAAAATGTTATGGCGTCAGCGGCCGAGGCCGAAGTTGCATCATTATTCCTGAATGCACGGGAGGCCTTACCCATTCGACAATGTCTGATTGAACTGGGTCACCCACAACCGGCCACTCCACTGAAAACCGACAATAATACAGCAGAGGGCATACTCAATGGCACTATCAAACAAAAGAGGTCCAAAGCAATTGATATGCGGTACTATTGGTTAAAAGACCGGGCTCAACAAGGGCAATTCAATATTTTTTGGCAACCGGGAAAGCATAATCTGGCGGATTACCCTACCAAGCACCACCCAGGGAACCACCATAAAAAGGTAAGACCGATATATCTATATGAGCCGGATAGTCCAAGGACCATCCAAGGGTGTATTGGAATACTGAATCAAGCGTGAATTTACGTATACGCAAGGCGTGAATTTACGTACACGCGTACACACAAAATGCGTGATACGTAATAAGATACGTGCAATTTACGTATTACGTATTACGTATTACGTATTACACATACGCGATACTAGATGAGATGTACGACTCCAAGCTGAGAGCAATAAGTAAATTATACGTAAGTGCGTGTGAGTATCATAAGATACTTAAGGCACTGAATAGCGAACGCGATACGAGTATCCCCTCACAAAAGAAAGACAAATCAGTAACTGAGGGAACAAGTAACTGAGGGAACAATATGGTCCGGAAACAATCCGATCATAATCTTATCGATAACTCTTTCCAACACCGTAAAAAGAGCAAAATAACGTAAATACTAAAAGTAACTAAACTAACCCAACGCCATCTTACAGCCTTGGTCTTATTACGCACATAGGGAATCCAAGTGTTTACTTATCAATCCGGTCTTTAAAGATGTCTTGTTTCGAACCGGTTAACCTGTTTTGTTTGTAGTCTTAAGTGGAATCGTTTTTACCACTTAAGGATTTCAAGTAGTGGAGGTGTGTTTGATTCTAAGCCAAATATTTGTACCTCTGTTGATTTCTTTGTTTCGTCGTCACGTTTTTTTGAACGTTTCTGTTGCCTTATTTTTTTACCGACAGCAGTGCGCATGCCGATCTGTTTTCTTATTCATTCATATTTAACCACATGTAATGGTTATATCTTGTTTTCACTTAACAACACAATTTGCCGGTTGTTAAGATGTTTGGCGTTGGTTGCATCGGGGCAGAAGGCAGTGTCCTGTTTCTTGAGAGTCAGCGGCGGAGGAGGCGCAGGAGGGAGAGTAATGGGTGTTGTACTGGCGCCTGGGGTAACGGGGGCAGGAGCGCTGGTGTTGAACCTGGCGACGCTATGCACGAGACGAACGGTGGGCTAATCCTGATAACGAATTATAGGTTTGAAGAGGAAAGGAGCCTACTTAGCAGCTTGAAGTTGAGCGACAGCAGACATGGTGAGTTAGAGGTTACGCTGTCATGGTGAGTTAGAGATTACGGTTCTTGGGTTTTAGATATTTTTATCGATTAAAAAAAATTCAAAGCAATATTGGGATTGAATTCAATATGAAATAACTACCCTGTGTATGAAATTGTGTGCTATTGAGTTTTAGTGTCTACTATGACTTCGAGATAATTCGAGAAGCTTCCCAGCTAGTTCAGTGATACAATTGGAAAAGAACTGGGTTCTTTGATAATCGGAATTCGGATGAGACTTCAAGGAGAAGGTTCTATTTGATGTTCGAATATGATTGAACAATGACAGATGATCGGGAACGATTTCATTGACTCATGACTGTTGGAGTGTGTCAATGACACGTGACTGGACTGAAGGAGTGTGTTAGTGACTCATGACTGAAGTGTCTGTGCGTTGTTCACGGCCTACGGTAGTGTGGTATTCCAACGCTCACGATTGAAATTACCCACGATTCAAGAAAATCTGAAAAGCAAGCCGGTCTTCAATATTGAAGACTGGATGAAGAACATATCCAAATCTTCTATGTAAACTGTACGTTGAATTTCGATTCAACGGCTGTTTACTGTTACAAGCCTTTTCAACCGCTCCTCGGAGTAGTTGACAGAGCTAGCTCACAATCTTAGTTTTTAACCAATACATAAACCTTATTTTAGTACCTTATTTTAGAGGCGTACGACACTGTTTAAACAGTCGAATAACTGCTTCGACCTTATTACTACCGGTAAAGACTACTTCAACTACTACACGAATAAAAATTACCACTACTACACATCTAACAAACAAACAACTGATCCTGACGATTGTCCAGTAACAAGAAGAAAACGACCATGTCTTACTCAGTCATCCCCTTCAAGTATGACTTTGATCAAGATTCTATTGACAAAATTGAATACAAGAACACCCAAGAAGTCAATGGATCTCAAGAAGTTACCAAGATCAAAATCCCTTTGATTACTGCAGGATCAACCAAATTACAAATCCTTTTCACCATCAACGAGTTCATTAGATCTAAGAAGACCCTCAACCTAACCACAGGACCAAGAATCTATGACAAGTTTGTAGATCTCCTCAGAGACTACACCGACTGTAGCTGGTGGAACAGCTATGTGTCAATCAATGTCCCACAGAGAACGGTGGACAACTTCCAAACGACAGTGGAAGCATTCATCAACTTTAAGTTCAACAGCAACCTTGATGCCTATCAGAATCATAAAAGATTCCTCCTCAATATCAAGAAGACAACCACCATGACCGTACACCAATTTGTAGCACAAGTCAACTTCCACAACCATGTTATCCTCCCATTACTACCGGGACACCCACCACAAGATGCAGAGATCAATGAAAGAGATTTCAAGAATCTAGTCTTCGAATCGATGCCTGAGGACTGGAAACATATCTATCAACAACACCACTCTCCCCATAGAGATTCTCTCTCTGAAATGATGATGAGATTTGAAAGATTCCAATCTGCACAGAATAGAAAGAACAAGAAATCAGATAACCAGTCTCAAAACAACAACAACAGCAACAACAATGCCAACAACAACCGTAACAACCGGAACGGAAACAACAATCGCAACAATCGAAACAATCGCAACAACCGAAACCGAAACAACAACAACAACAATAACCAACGCAACAACAACAACAACAATCAACGCAGCAACAACCAAGGCAACAACAACAAAGGCTCGACTAGGATCTCAAATGACTCACCATGTCCTATCCACCCTGGTGCCAATCACACTTGGGGTCAATGCTACACCAACAAGTATGGCAGCAACTCCAATCAGTCCAATAACAACACTAGAGACAACACCGACTCGCATGTGAATGATCGCAGCAGCAATTCCAACAACAGCAATCGATCCACTACCTCTTCCCACGGCAGTACCTTCCATGAACCAGAACAACACATGTGTGTCTTCATCAACGAACCAGAAGAAACTACCATCCCTACAACTCCTTGGCCGGATCTCTTCCATGTAGATATGGACATCGACGAAGAATACTACAACTCGGATCTTCAAAGGTTTCCCTCTGAAAAGATCGATTCCGACAACAACAAGCAAGATGTTGCTCCTAGCAAAGACAATGTCGACATCGACCTTGCTCCAACCACAGTAAGTGTCTGCAACTCAATCAATGGATCCCTTGGGAAGTACTACTTGAAAACCCTCTTCGATTCCGGATCAACCGACAATCTTATAGTGGAATCAGCAATTCCCTCTGGAATTAAGAAGAACCTTCTAGACCAACCAATCCAAATGCAGACGACAAATGGCAAAACCACTTGCAACCACTATGTAACCTTGGAGAACACCATATTCCCAGAACTATCTTACTCCATGAAAGTCCTACAAATCAAATGCTTCGTCATGTCGCAAAATATCAACTACCATCTCCTCATTGGAAGAAAGACAATGAGAGATCTTGGAATGAAAATGGACTTCGAAACTTGCACCATCGAATGGTATGAGAAGACCATGGACTTCCACCCTCGCAATTACTTTGACAACAAGTCCTTGCTCCACAAAGTCATGTCTGCAGAACCACACGCCGTTGCAGAAAGTTACTCCAACCAATCAATCCAACAATCTTATGTAGATGGAACCACCAAGTACGAGAAAACTGATCTCCACAAGCTTGTCACCGACCAAAACCATCTCTCCTACCAAGAGAAACAAGCCTTGTTACCAATACTCCTCCAAAATGAAGAACTTTTTGAAGGCTTGAATGACAAAGAATTAGGTATTTTCCCTAATCAAACGTTCCACATTGATCTCCAGCAAGGCGCGACTCCATATCATGTAAAACAACCATATTCCATCCCACTGCACCAACAAGAAGCAGTGAAGAAAGAACTTGATCGACAAGTGAAACTTGGCATCCTAGAAAGATGCTATGCCACGGAATGGGGAATGCCAACGTTTGTAGTGCCCAAACCAGATGGCTCCTGTAGACTCATCAGTGACTTCCGCGAACTCAACAAGGTCACCAAGAAACTTCACTATCCACTTCCTAAGCTCCAAGATATCTTCCACAGAAGAAGAGGCTTCAAATACGTCACCCTCATCGATGTCAGCATGCAATTCCACACCTTCAAGCTTGATGAAGCCTCCACTTGGCTTTGTGTCCTTGTTACTCCATTCGGAAAGTTTAGACTGCTCCGATTGCCAATGGGCTTCCTTAACTCTCCAAGTTGGGCCCAAGGCTGTATGGAACAAATGCTCTCGCATCTGAAGGACATCGAAGTTTACATCGATGATATTGGTATCTTCTCAGACACCCTCGAATCCCATTGCAAATCAGTCTCCTCTGTCCTGTCCCTACTGAAGTCCCACAACTTCTCTGTCAAGCCCTCCAAGTGCCACTGGTTTCAATTGCAAGCACCATGGCTTGGCCACATTATCTCGCGCGATGGCATTAGGCCCAATCCAAACAAGATTGCTCCTATCCTGAAACTTGCTTTTCCCTCAACAACAACCCAACTTCGATTCTTTGTTGGGATGATTAACTTCTATCGAAATTTCTACCCCAAACGCGCTGAGGTCCTTGCACCCCTTACGGACCTCTCTGGAAGAGCCAAAGGCAAAATCTCTCCGACTCCAAAGCTACTTGAAGCCTTCAACAAAGCCAAGTCCCTCATTGCCAATGACATCCTCCTCGCCTTTCCTGATCCAAACAAGCCATTCCATGTCTATACTGATGCTTCTGACTACCAACTCGGAGCTATTGTCCGCCAAGATGGCAGAATCATTCTTTGCTTCTCCCGCAAACTCAACTCAGCCCAAAGGAAATACCCCACAATCGATAAAGAGATGCTCTGTATTGTAGAAGTCTTCAAAGAATTTCGAACCATTCTTTGGGGTGCTGAAATCATAGTATGGACAGACCATATCAACTTAACCCGGCAAAACCTTACAAGCCACAGAATTATGACGTGGAGAATGCTCCTTGAAGAATTTTCCCCAGTATTCAAGTATATCCAAGGCAAACAAAATGGCCTTGCTGATGCTCTCTCACGGCTTCCCATCCAGCAATACCCTCCCGAGAAGAAGAAGGAGTTCTTCGGTCCTCCAACCCCCGTTCCAACGGACAACTCAGACCTTTCAACTGCAACTCCCGCTCCAACGGACAACTCGGACCTTTCAACTGACTCAACCGACTCTGACCTTCTCTCTCTTTCTGAATTGTTTCTTAACTACCCAGAAGACATTCCCATGTACCCCTTAGCCTTCGACCAACTTGCCCAAGATCAAGCAGCCAATGTAGATATCTCTACCAATCCCCGGTACACAACCGAAAACTTCAATGGCACCGACTTGAAAGTTGTAGACTCCAACGGTCGACAGAAAATTGTACTCCCTCCAAATAGAGTGCAAGCCACGATCAAATACTACCACCACGTGCTTGGCCATGCCGGCGCAGAAAGATTGTACCGAACCATCAACCAATTTGTATATGCCCCAAACCTGAAGGACCAAATCAACGCCTTCTGCAAAACTTGTGACACGTGCCAACGATACAAGAATAGCCACCAAAGCCATGGACAGCTCCCTACCAAAGAACACCAATATGTTCCTTGGGACACCATTGCAATCGATGGAGTAGGCCCTTGGAAAATCAAGATCCCTGGCCACGGAACAGTCTCCTTCAATGGCTTTACCATCATGGATATGTGCACCAACCTCCTCGAGATCATCCGAGCTCCACAAGTGAATCCAACCGGCCTCATGGCAGTCCATGCCCTCGACAATGGCTGGCTCTCCAGATACCCAAAACCAGTAAATTGTATTATTGACCAAGGAACCAACTTCATGAGTAATGACTTCCAACTCCACCTTGCCAACCTAGGAATCAAAGCCAAGGTCTGCTCAGTCCGAAACCCACAATCCAACGCTGTACTTGAACGAGTCCATGACACCATGAAGTCTGCAATGAGAACCGAACTCAATACCAACCCTCCACAGACTCTCCAGGAAGCGACTGATATCATTGACAGCATCTTCGCATCGGCTCAGTTTGCGGTTCGATCAACCATCAACAAGACCTTTGGAATGACGCCCGGAGCCCTTGTATTCCACAGAGATATGTTCCTACCAATTCCAGTAATTACTGACTTGGCCATGGTCAGAAACAAAAGACAAGCTCAAATCGACAAGAATGCTATGAAAGAGAACAGCCACAGGAAGATTCATGATTACAGTGTAGGAGATCAAGTTATGGTGAAAAATGAAAAGCAAATCCCTGGAGCTTTCGAAGCAAGAAGCAAAGGCCCCTACACCATACAGCAAATCCACACAAATGGTACAGTTTCCTTTCTCTTACGAAATCAAGTAATCCAACGCATGAACATTCGAAACCTGAAACCATATCACACCAACTAAAAAATTTCTTATCTAAGCAATACTGGTCGCACACGACTAACAAAAATTCTGTGCCACCAATCGAACTTTGACGAGAAGGAGAAGAGTGTGGTATTCCAACGCTCACGATTGAAAATTACCCACGATTCAAGAAAATCTGAAAAGCAAGCCGGTCTTCAATATTGAAGACTGGATGAAGAACATATCCAAATCTTCTATGTAAACTGTACGTTGAATTTCGATTCAACGGCTGTTTACTGTTACAAGCCTTTTCAACCGCTCCTCGGAGTAGTTGACAGAGCTAGCTCACAATCTTAGTTTTTAACCAATACATAAACCTTATTTTAGTACCTTATTTTAGAGGCGTACGACAGGTAGCACGACAAAATCGATCCCCATGTCTGGATTTCGATGTCTAGCATAATGCGACCGGGAGTACTCGTACGTACGCCCCGAAACTACCTGATTATACTCTCAAGATTATCTAATTATTACAGTAAATAATACTCCGTAATACGGGTTACAAATTAATAATAATGAGAGATTCCGTTTCGTCCATAATCGGTTTCCACCAGAGAATATCGAGATAACATTCAACGGTGCACGACGCAACAACAACACCCCCTAAAGAATTCGGCAGAATTTCATCATTAATGAGGTGTCGTCGTCGTCATCGTCATCGCCTCCTCCGAGTCCCATATGTATTACTTCGTACTTCTATTTAACGGGTAATGAACCGGTTCGATTCATTCGTCGCCCTTGCCTCCGTTCACGATTTGGAACAAATGCAGTAACACTTGTCAACACTGACACAATTGTTCTCCTTCGGTCTTCTGCAATGCTGTTTTCTTTTGAATTAACGATATACCGTGCCGTATTCATCTTGTTTATTCTGCTGTCGATTTGCTTTGGTTTCCTTCCCTTTTTCCCAAAATTGGCCCAGATCGTCGACTAAAAAAGGAAAAAATAGTATGCTTCCACAAAAGAGTTTTTTCGATTATTCATCTATTGTCTGCTGGTCCTGCACGGGTTCACACTCCCGCACACATATTTATACTACTTCTATTATTATTTCGTACTACAGTAGAACGATTACCGTAACACTTTTTTTGCGATTCGGACGATTTTCGCCTTCCCCCGCAGAGTGAGTCAGGGCGACGAGGATGATGAGATGGTGAGCGTTGATGATGCTGTGGAACTCTTCAGCAGTCCTTGGCTTTCTTCCGCATTTTCCTCGCGAACTTGATTACGAACCAACCAATCGAATGATGCAATACAGTTAGTCGTATGCGGATTAATGATGTCGCGTCGCATTGCATCGCAACAACAACGACAACAACGTCAGCCACGTCGCCTGCATACGGTACCAACGATCCTTCTATTCGATTCGCATATAGCATACCTGTTTATATCCGTCCACGGCAGGGTACGGTACGTAGGCTGCCAGCGACTATTATGTTATAACACGTCACCAACTCATATCGCCCTAATTTCGTTCTGGGTTTCATACACGATGCACCCAAAAAGTGGATTGTTGCTAACAGTATGATACATCATGTTATTTGTGTAATGTAGTGGCAACTTCCTTCCAACGGTTGTGCCGGCGCAAAAATATTTCTTCTTCTCACTAGAGGTGCCCGCCACGAAGGCAGAAGAAGCAAACCAAACCGTGTGTTCGTCGCGTTCCGAATCGAACCAATTAACCAGGAGTCGGTCGTTTGTTAACGGGTAATGTAATGCTACTGATATCGATTCGTAGGCTATGATGTTCTCTTCGAATCATCTAATCTAATCTAACTACCTATAATCGCCAGCAGCGCGAAAAACTCCTACTAACTTCCCGAGTTCTGGTCGGAGGCGACCTGAACACCGCTGCGGATTAATCGAAGAATTCGAATCGAATTCGAATCGGTTCCGTCCGGGTCGGGGGTCATAATGACGTGACGTAAGATTACTCTGCACAGTATCACACCGTACTCGCAGGCAATTAATCAGCCGGACGCGATTCGATGTGTATATTCTCTCCGACTAACAGAGCGAAGCGAAGCGAAACGAAACGTGTTCTTCGTATTATGGTTGCAATTCCCGAACCACACGGAGAGAATATTCGTTCCGTTCCGTTCCGTCGATTGTCGAGTCGAATCGATTCCAATATCGAATCTCGAGTTTCGAACCTGTCTCGAACTGGAAGTAACCATGCCTACCGGTACGATGGTGGTCTGAGCTACGATTTGGTCTGGTTTGAAACATGGCTAATCTCTACGTAGATTATAACGAGTATAAAAACTATAATAGTATGAAACAATTAATATGCTGTACAGTAATGGTTGGTGCATGTACCGTACCTGGGTCTATAACCGTAGCTGCAATCGAACAATTTGTTTCGTAGAGTAGAGCTTGTTAGATCTTCCTTGGTTGGTAGGAGTTGTATCTATGCTAAACGTATATCAAGAATGACGATGCGATGGATGTACAATGGTGTGGTGTGGTGTGGTGTGATGCAAAGTGATGTACAATGGTGTGCTGTGCTGTGTTGTGCGAGCAAATGATCACGATGTTAATGATGATGATGAGTTGAATCACATACGATGCTTCTGTTCCGTTAGGCGTACCATCCCCAGGTGTTCCGTTCTTCCAGCGATCGCTCCGCAATGGAGAAGGACTCGTTGGGATTAGGCAACCGCGGTGGATTCCGGAGGGGATTGCAATCGGTAATCTCGTAGTTGTAGTCGTCGACGATCCGTCTCACCGTGCGGGTGTTGTTCTTGTTCTGGTTGTGGGAGCTATTCGCCATCGTTGTGGTAAAGACGGGCAGAATGTGACCAGCGCAGCTGCTCTTCGGCAGGAGCATCTCGTAGGACCGGTAGACACTAAAAGTGTCATTGGAATTGGAATTGGCCCGGAGGTCTTGGGTAGAAGTGGAAGTTGTGTTGGTGGCAGCTGTCGTTTTGTGGGGTTCGGACGCCGGGGTCGACGAGGCAATCGATACCGATCGCCGCCGCAGCCGCTGCACTCGTGCTTCCTTGGGGGGTGGCTTGGTGGATGCGGGGGGTTGTTCCTTGTGGGAGGAGGAGCCGGCAGGCGTCTGTTGATGTTGATGCTGCTGCTGTTTTGGTTTGGGCGTTTGCCGCGCCATCGTCGATGGCTTCGAGTTCGATGAATGGATCAAAACGAATTCCATGGAAGATATCGCCGGGGTCGATTGGGATTGCCACGGACGCCGGACCGAACGGGGATGTACGTCCAATGCAGCCTCGCAGGTAAGGTCGAGTTTCGTGAGGGATCGTGTCAATCCTCCCCGTTTCCGCTTGAGTCCTGTGTTGCTGGTATTCGCATTGTTATTGGTTGGATTGCTATTGCTATTGCTATTGCTATTGGAATTGGAATCGGAAGTCGATGAAGTGGAGATGGAAGTCGCAGTACCAGATGCGGATGATTCGTTGGCAGCTGTATCCGCATCCCACTTGGCCTCGTGCTTCTTATCGTCCGACATCATCGTGGCGATGGATGATAAGAGTTCCAAAGACGATGGAGAAAGAGGATTGCAGTTGTTGCTCTGGCTCTTGCTCTGGTTCTGGCTGTGGCGCAGATTTTTGTGCGAGACTCGATGTGCTCATGATTGCAGTTGTTCTTTTGTTCCCCCCCAATGCAGGATTCATCGCAATTGCCATTGTGGACTGATTTTATACGGTAGGTACTAGTTGTGCAGGGTGGTTTGCAACTTTCTGGATCGATGCAACGTTTCTTGGCACCGATCGATTGTGTGAGAACTGGTACGGTATTTATCGTTTGTGTGCTAGTTGTCCCAAAAGTTGTGTGGCGTTATGTGTCACGAAAATTTTGACATCACTCGAAAAAATGAACCTTTCGTAGATAGTACTCGTAGTCGTAGTCGCATAATCGCAGCGTAAACTACCGGTAGTCTCGTAATCGCAGCGAAAACCGTTCCGTGCTTTGACTGGTGCACTTTCTTGTTCTAGATGGAAACAAAACAAAACAAACAAAAAAATACTATTGCAATGGTAACAGAGGTGTGTAAAATGAGATCACCGGCAACCTTCCTTAAAATCCCCGTACGTTAAATACAAGAAACAAATTGAGCGTAAGGAACCTCTCAACCACCTTAATAATACTATCCTTTTTGGAATGAATAATGAGGTATCATGGATTGCGTGATAAGCCTGGGATGGCAAGACAACATCGGTGATTTGTGGGGTTCATTCTTCTTCGTCGTTATCGGATGTGTAAGCTACGAGACCCAACCTCCCGACACCGACAGGCCTTTCGTGCAAGGTGGGGAGATTCGTCCCCCGACGCCGGAGGCTCGATGCCCAACTTCTCGGTCACCTAAGAGAAAAAGATTCGATTTGATGTGTGTATGAGATTCCCTAAGTACAAGTGCCGATTGGAACGGTGCGGTAGGCACGAGTACCTATTGTAGAATGGGTTGCTTCGCAGGGTTCGGCGTCCCATTCCACAAGTGCGAGAATATGGAAGTCCCGATGCCCGGTACGATGCAGAAGTTCAATCCTGTGGGCGGCAGTTGAGTGTACTAGTTCTCGCACCAGGGACTTAGAAGTCGTGCATTTTCCGATCACCAGATGCCAGCGTATATTCTCCACGACCCGAGACGCGTCCAATCGGAATGCTCCGTGGGAGACGCGTTCGATACGAGAGGGGGCATGTAGCGGGGCGACCGAATTGAGTTGAGTCCAATAAGTCGGTTGCAATCCAATCAGTCGAAATATACTCCAGCTGCGGGACTCAACGGTACGGGTATAGGTGTTATATTATTTTCCTTCTGAATCCGATTCGTTGAGAGTCTGATTCAAGGGCTTCTGACGAACAGCAACGCTGCGTTAGTGTGTTAGTAGACTGAACGATTGTACTCTACGCGTGACAATTGTGGTTGGATACTTTCGGCAACGGATAATCGGACTACAGGCGAGACTAGGGAAACGCCAGATCTGCTCCTCTTGCTGTGACTTATTCAGATTGCAGCCAGACAGACCTTAGTATGTAGATTACAAGTAGTTGGTAGCAACTAGTGTGAATTTTGGGATATAAATCAATTGAATGTTAAAAGTATGAGCTAAGAGAGTAATCTTGCTGGAGAGCATGATGTCTCTTTTAGTGCAGTGATGAATACAGTACACCGCTAATTGTACAGCACTGTAGAATCACTGCTATCATGAGAAGCTTCCTTCTAATTGTACAGCACTGTAGAATCGCGTGCTCCTATCATGAGAAGCTTTCTTCTAATCGTGATCACTGAAGCAGCTGTTACAGGAAGCTTCTTCGAACCTCCTTGAATATCGAAACACATGATTGGAGGTATCAAACGGCTATACCGGAACCAGGCAATTCACCTTTGGTTTGGTCATGAAAACAAAAGGAATCTTGCTTCTGATCTTAAGTATTGAACTTCGATCGTGAAAACAGAAAAGAAATGGGCCTTCCCAGGTCATTTTCCATAAGATATGAGCTGGATGCAGTCATCGAACATTCCAATTCGGTCGTGAACGAACCTTGCTTCCGATCTTAAGTATTGAACTTCGATCGTGAAAACAGAAAAGAAATGAGCCTTCCCGGTCATTTACCATAGATAGAAGAATATTCCAATCCTGTTTACAGAAAGTATGGGCCTTCCCGGTCATTCGGCCTTCGCGAAGAATATTCCAATCCTGCTTACAGAGGTGCATATGACTCGATCCTGCTTACAGAGATTCTCCAATCTTGCTTACAGAGGTGCATATGACTCGGTCGGTATTATCGTACCACTTCCAGCTGTAGTACTGTAAATTACGTAGAAATCTACGTAAGTTCAAGTACCGGCCTGTGGTTCCCATACGTACGAAAGGAATTTAATATGCCCCATCTTCTTGCACGTGATCAGGTGTATCACATAGCTCGAAAAGAAGAACAAGTAAATTTCGTGAGTACGTATGTGGAAGTAATTTAATATGCCCCATCTTCTTGCACGTGATTAAGTGTATCACATACTTTGGAAAGAACGATCTTAGTGGAGCATCGATTCAGAGAATTGAATCGTAGCAAAAGGATTCAATCGTAGAATTGATTGCCGGCAAATTCATTGATCAAATTCTACCGTAACTGAAGCGTGATAGCTTGATTTGAAGATCCGAGTCGGAGAATTGAAATCGATTATCGATTTGTAGATGTCAACTTGAAATGGATCGAACCGTAGGAAATGATTGATCAAATCAATAGAATACGATCGCAGCTTGAGAACCCTGTCGTAGAATCGAAGCGTAATAGAGCGAATTGTAGAATCGAATCGGATCAATCGTAGAAGTGTCAATCCAATCGTAGTAATCAATTGAGTGGAATCAAACCGGAGATTTGATGGATCTTGACCGTAGAGTTACTAGACGAATCAAGGAAGAGTTACTAGACGAATCAAGGAAATCGATTGATTTTGGGTATCGAATCAAGGATGATGGATTGAAACCGTTGTGATCATAGATCGATTCGTAGAATCTAATCGATTGAGTATCACATCAAAAAAAAAAATGAGTGAGTAACCTTCGATGGAAACCTTGCGATCATACTAGATTGAATCGTAGAATCGAATCATAGGAAATGATTGATCATATTCAACCGTATCGATCGAGTTGGAGGAATCCAGACATGCCCCGTATCAAGCAATGTCATCGTAAGTCCAATTAGCAACCAAGAGAGTAGCATGTAGGTGATACAGCTTGAGCTTGATAGCATCACGATGGCGTTTGGTGATGCACACAGCAGGCGAGTCGTAGGTCAAAGAATGTGCCCCATAAATAGTAGCCTCCCGATTAGGGCAAGAAGGTGCACCAGACTGTGAATAGACATGGACTGGGTTTGGAATGGCACTATCGTTGGCATGAACTGAGCTTGGAACGACACTATCCTTAGAAAATGCCCCAGATGGTGGAAGTGGCAATGAAGGAATGCAAGTACTAGGCTTGTGAGAAGAAAATTGCTTGGGTGAACGGTAGAATGTCACAATAGCGAATTTTGGATGAAATGTCCATCTTGAGTGAGTTGAAGGCTCAAGGGAAGGGCGTGGGGAGTGACGCACACGGTTTGTAATATGGTAGGCATCACCAGGTGGAGTGTCCAAATGGACAGTAGGAATGGTTGAAGAGACAACTCTGCGAAAACGGACTGATTCGGTGCTAGAGAAGTAAGTCCAAGTGTAGGTGGGAGTACTGATGTAAGCAGGAAGATCAGTTGTGGAAGCAAACGTGTGGGTTTCAGGGGATCCAAGGAGGGTCGCATTGTCGACAAGAGTAGAAATTGTCTCACGAGCATGATTGTATGCTGGAGACGGTAAGGAAACAGGTGCTGGAGGCGTGACGAGAACTGGTGATGGAGGTGACGTCGGTGGTAAGACTGGTTTTGTCATGCAAGGTGTAGCTTGTACGATGGGTTGTGATGCCAGAGGAACTTGAGCCGTAACAGGTGGTAATGGCGCAAAAGGGATTGCTGCATTAGCCCTGTGTAAAGCAGTCAGTTCAGGGTGCTGGTTGCACTCATGACAAAATGCAAGGAAAGCATCCCGGGTGTACTGATTGTGGTCATACCAGTAACAGCCAGCTTGGGGAATGATATCATTTATAAAATCAACAAATGTAGTTAATGTGTGTTGATCTTTTACTCTGGTAGAACGGGGGTCGGTCTGAGCTTGGTATTCTACCCCATCTAGGTCAACAATATAGCCATATTCATAAATGACACAAATGAATCGGTTCCAGGTGGTTGCTCCTGCTATAATGAGAACTTCACAGATGTGGTTCCATGCTTCTTGAGGAACATCCAGAGTGTTATGTAGGATATGGGCAAGGTCCGAATCAAAGGATGGGAACAGTAATTTGAGATCGGAATCCAACATGTTGGACTGCTGGTGAATGGGCATGTCGTCACGAAAACTTTGATATCTCGATCAATATTGGAAGATAGAAGACCAGGATGGTATCAGTACGTCCACAATAATGAGGAGAAGTCGTTTTCGATGAGATACGTGAAGCGACGAAAACTCGTTATCGTTGTTGTTGCTGTTGAAGGTATCGTCGACGATTGACGGCAGAATGCGCTGTTGCCCTTGTTTGCGCAACGCAAATACGGTTAATCGGAGATTGTCGATCGTAGATGCTTGTATATCAAGAAGGTGAGCAACAATTTGCGAATCAACAAAATTCGTTTTCCTTTGCTGTTGTGGTGGACGGCGGCAAAGCAGCGGAAATTCGTTTCGTTTGTTGTTGTTTGTCAGAGAAAATTTGATATCTCTGTTTGCTGTCGTGAACGTCGGTGAAGCGATGGCAAATTCGTTACCGTTGTAGTTGTTGTTTGTGATGCTCAGCGGTGAAACACAACAATTCGTTTTCCTTTTCTGTTGTTGTAGAAACAATCGGGCGATATCGGTGATCGTCAATCGTAGTATCGAAGAATCGATCCTATGATGGGATACAATCTGCCGGTGGCGGTTGCTAAACGATGTTACGGCGAATACATTCTTGTCACTATCGGCGTTGGTGATTTTGATGAAGAAGTGATCGTAGATTCTTGCGTATCAAAAAGGGTGATTGATCGTAGACTCAAATCGTAAGCATCGTAAGTCTGATGGGTCGGATAAGGCAATTATCGATGGAACAATTGCAGTCGGTGGTTTATGGTGCTTAGCACAATCAAATGGGCGTCGACGGGTCCTGATATGAGATATGGTGTCACAGTGGGTGTGTCACCTGGATTGAGACGTGGAGAAATTGGAATCTGTCGAGTGAGAGATTCTTGGATGGAGAGATTGCTATTGGCGTGTCCAATGCAATGGGCTTCTAATAAAGACTTCGGCGTGTCCGATTGGTGTCTTTCTTGTGTGTGATCGGATCAGAGAACTATTGATCGTCGGCCGTAGTCGAGCGTTCGATGATCTGCTGTCGGATTGTCGTTGACTGTTCTGATTGTTATGCAAGCTGCCTGAGAGCTTGCGACTGTTAATCTATTATTTTCCTTCTGAATCCGATTCGTTGAGAGTCTGATTCAAGGGCTTCTGACGAACAGCAACGCTGCGTTAGTGTGTTAGTAGACGAACGATTGTACTCTACGCGTGACAATTGTGGTTGGATACTTTCGGCAACGGATAATCAGACTACAGGCGAGACTAGGGAAACGCCAGATCTCCTCTTGCTGTGACTTATTCAGATTGCAGCCAGACAGACCTTAGTATGTAGATTACAAGTAGTTGGTAGCAACTAGTGTGAATTTTGGGATATAAATCAATTGAATGTTAAAAGTATGAGCTAAGAGAGTAATCTTGCTGGAGAGCATGATGTCTCTTTTAGTGCAGTGATGAATACAGTACACCGCTAATTGTACAGCACTGTAGAATCACTGCTATCATGAGAAGCTTCCTTCTAATCGTACAGCACTGTAGAATCGCGTGCTCCTATCATGAGAAGCTTTCTTCTAATCGTGATCACTGAAGCAGCTGTTACAGGAAGCTTCTTCGAACCTCCTTGAATATCGAAACACATGATTGGAGGTATCAAACGGCTATACCGGAACCAGGCAATTCACCTTTGGTTTGGTCATGAAAACAAAAGGAATCTTGCTTCTGATCTTAAGTATTGAACTTCGATCGTGAAAACAGAAAAGAAATGGGCCTTCCCAGTCATTTTCCATAAGATATGAGCTGGATGCAGTCATCGAACATTCCAATTCGGTCGTGAACGAACCTTGCTTCCGATCTTAAGTATTGAACTTCGATCGTGAAAACAGAAAAGAAATGAGCCTTCCCGGTCATTTACCATAGATAGAAGAATATTCCAATCCTGTTTACAGAAAGTATGGGCCTTCCCGGTCATTCGGCCTTCGCGAAGAATATTCCAATCCTGCTTACAGAGGTGCATATGACTCGATCCTGCTTACAGAGATTCTCCAATCTTGCTTACAGAGGTGCATATGACTCGGTCGGTATTATCGTACCACTCCAGCTGTAGTACTGTAAATTACGTAGAAATCTACGTAAGTTCAAGTACCGGCCTGTGGTTCCCATACGTACGAAAGGAATTCAATATGTTAATTGGAGCGACCATTTTGAGACAGCTCCCCCCCCCCCCCCCCCCCCGCCCCCTCGTTACACCCAACAATTCGGATCCTGTTAGTCTTATTGGTATAACACTCCAGCTGTAATTTCCTGACTAAAGTAATCACCACACCAGAATTGGCAAGATCAAGAGCTTTCCATAGATACCCAATTTCTTGCCGGAGTTGCGCACGCCGGAACCCCTTCTAACTTTATGATTCTTTCAGCCGAGAAAAATCACAAAAAAAAATTAAAACTCCATTGCCACACCCATCATAATACCAAGTGGTCTCAACCCAACCATTCCTTAACCAGACCATCCCAGACACTCAATACTCAGTGTTCCCTTCCTTATACCAAGTACAAGAAGACCCCCAAGTTTTGGATTGATCGGCTGAGTGGTTTAGAAGAAAAGAGGTGGAACAACAGCAACACCCCCCAAGGGCAAAAACTGCAAAAACTGCAAAAACATCAAATTGATGATTGAGAAAAAGCGACAGTTCATTCAGGAATCAATCTACACAGGGGACTCCAGCAAGTACTACAACTTTGATAGGCATAAACAGCACTTGTGGCATGACAATGCTAAGCAAACTTTGCTATGCCACCACAATGCATTCCCTCCTGAAGACCAGTTTGTATACAACTTCTGTCACTCCCTCCATGACAACCGGCTCAAGCACTAAGTCCCTATTGTCATAACAGAAGGCTCTGAGTATGATGCAAACTTTGAGAAGGCTTTGGCCTATCTCACTTGCACTCTTGGGGTCATGAAGATCCAAAACGAAAGAAAGAGGGGAAGGAATGTGTCATCCTTCACCAACAACAAAAAGAAGAAGAATTGCAACAACAATAGCAACCACTCTCCTAGCAAGCCAAAAGGCAAAAATACCAACAATGGTAATGGGAAGAAGATGCAGGGGATCTACAATAGATCCTTTGAACGCAAGTTCTATCCCCGCAAAGTCTGGACCAGCATCTCTCAAGACCAGCAACAAAGAGTCCAAGCACTGAAGCAGGCAAAGAATGCCAGTGGGGACAATAAACAATCTAAAGTGGCAGCAGCATCTGCAATTTCACCTGCTGGCCCATCACCAGCTGGCAACCAGTTTGGCTGTAACACTCATATTGGAAATGGGAATTGATTCACCGGCAGGGGCCTTGAAATTGAATCACAGGTAGTAGGCCGACTGATAGCTCATCTAAAAGGGATGAGCCAGTGGACCACTATCAAGCCAGGTCATTGCCAGCTAGATAGCCATACGGACACGGCTGCTGTGGGATCCAATATGGTATTACTTGATCCGTTGGATTCTATTATGACTTTTGCTGATGTTGCGCCATTCTCTGATGCTTACTCACCAATGAAAGATGTTCCTATTGCCTGTTGTGCTAATACATGGACAGACCCAAGGGATTGAATCACATACATCTTGGTGTTGGGACAAGCTCTTTATTTTGGCAACTTGCTCCAGCACAGTTTGATCTGTCCTAACCCAATCCGGGACTGTAACTTGAATGTGGTTGAAGACACACCAAAGAGATACAACAGTTCCTTCCAGTCACAGTCTCATCTTTTGATCAGATAGTTTTGAACTGGCAATCCCACATCACACAAACAAGATTCGGGGTTCTATCGGAATCACGCGCATATTTGTGCCAAACTCCACTGGTTCCCCTTTGTAGTTTTACCCTATTTATTGAAATTAATGTCGAACTCATAATATTTTGATGCACATTGCATTTTCCTACCCCACTGGCATCTGTTTCTGAATTAGTGGCATGTTACTGAATTTTATGCCTGAAACAAACAATGCATGGTCACAATTTCACAATCTCAATTGTTTCCTCATTTTTATTGTTGTTACTGGCTATCGTACTAACAATGGTGACGACACCTAAATATCAGTTTTATTGTGAACGTTGCTACTGGGAATCTCCTCTGATCACTAAAGGTTACGCAAAGAAGAAGGAGGTTACCAAGAAGCAGAAACCCTCCTTGTTTACAGCGCGACTAAGAAAGAAAACGGGAGTAGTTGTTTCTCCCGGTCTTCTGGACCATATTTCACGTAATCCGGGTACATGTTATTCTTATTACTACTAGCGGTGTTTGGGGTTAGATGATTTTGCATCTTCCTTATTCATTAGAAAATCGAGGAAGAAGCTCAAGGATGCTACTCAACAATTAGGTCTAACAAACACCTGTAACGGTCCACAGAGTAGTGACGGCGCATTACCAGAGGTGCTTGACAATCAAGTTATGTATGACCCTTCTGTCGAACCGATTGGGTGTGCCTTCATTGGTCAGGAATTAACAAACATTGAGGATGACGATGATTCTGTCTCCGATGACAATTTTTTCTTTCCTAATGCCGATGATGAGGAAGAAGGAAGTGAGAGCATAGATGCCCCCCACTCTTTGAGTGTCAATGATGAAGAAGGCATCAACATTGATGTTGACGATTCCCATCGTGATTCAAACACGCTAGTAATTACGACACCCAATGTAGGAAGGAACATATCTGACGAACTGAAGGTCAAGATCAAGTTAATGACATATGTGGGATCCATACGCCTCCCACTTTGCTGAAGATGAAGCATCAGCAAATGTTCATTCCCCCAAATCATTGTGGCTCTCTCAGGGGGAGAGCCAATCCGCAGACTGAGCCTTGGATACGCTTAACGGTTGATCCAGTGGACAACAAGCCCATAGGCATTAAACACAATGAATATCAGCTCAGCTATCTACAGTGGATCTGTACCACTCAAACTCAACGGTTGGGGTATAATCAACAAGATATAGCCAGTCAGCTTCATTCAGCTTATGTTGGAAGTACTGGGGACAAGGAAAACTTAGAGAATCTCCAAACTTTGGCTAATTCCATGAAAACTTCATTAACTGAGGCAGAGCTTGCAATCCAACAGGAAGCAAAGGCCCAGACAAAAGAAAGAAAAATGTAGTTCCATCATTGTTGGTGTTGCGAATCTATTGCAAATCTATTGTAAATCTATAACAATATATAATAAATTGAACAAAATGGGTGAGTATCTATTCATGTAGAGTAAATAATAACAACAGAATAATACAATTTACATGCTAGCCTAGTACACGGTTGCCAATTGTTGCCGGTAGTGTGGTGGACGACTTGTGTTGCATTTGATTCGGTGTTGCCTTTGGGTCGATGTTCGTTTGGGTCGATGTTGCCTTCGATTCGGGATGTTGCCTTTGATTCGGTGTTCCGACAATCGTTGTTCTGACAATCTTTTTTCGGACAATCGTTGTTACAATCCTTTGTTCCGATCTGTTGTTCCGATCTGCACCTATGAAAATAAGAAGGAAAACAGAAGTGAGGAATACATCATCGGCAATGTAGGATGTAGGCATCATTGTCCATATATCTCACGCTGTTCTTTTTGCTGCCTTCGACTCGGTGTTGCCGTCGACTCGGTGTTGTCTTTGACTCGGTGGTGTTGCCTTTGACTCGGTGGTGTTGACAATTCGTGTTGTCGTCTATTTGTGCTTACTCCTATGTCACGAAAAACTGGATCTTGCTCCTGTTGATATATAGGCAATGGATGCAGATTTATTGCTTTCAAGACGTATATGTTTGGGGGCCAATTCAAACAATATCTATCCAGCAATTCCTCTCTCGTCCAATGCTTTCTAATTCTTTTTTCAGCCAAGGCAGTTATTTCGGACTAAAATATCTCGAGCCTGAATTCCCTGCCTAGTGATCATTGCTGATCAGTTCAGTGGGATTCCACGTTCTTGGATGGAGTGCCAATCGTACAAGTACGGTAAAGCAACTCTGCTCAAGATAAGTTGGGTAAGATTATGAAGGGAAAGAGTATTTTTTGGCTGCGACAAAAAAAAGAATCACACTGTAAAATCACACTGTAAAATCACTTTTCACTGAGAGAGTTTTTTTTGTCACGAAAAAAAATTACTTTTCGCTGTGTGTTTGTGTGTGTGTGTGTGTTCGAAAAAGAAAAAGAAAAAATCGATACTTAACCTATGAGATCAAATTCACTGAATATAGAATAATAAAGAATAATTGGATTTTCTTAATTAAGTTATGAATGTTAAGTAAATCAATCGCACGGCGTGCGCGTTTCGAATATAGAAGAATAAAGAATAATGCCCTTACTTTTTACTTAAGGTTCTCAGCCTGTGATACAGTGGCATCTTTCATGTACCGGTGGTACGTACCACATGTGTGACAGTGTTTTTACTGGTAATGAATTTGCGTAGCATTCTACAGCAGTAGCTTTCTACACAATTTTCGTACTAGACAATTACTGGTAATGTGTTTGCGTAGAAATCTACAACAGTACCTTTCTACACGATTTTTGTACTAGATAATTTCTGATAATGCATTTGCGTAGAAAACTACGCCAGTAGCTTTCTACACTATTTTTGTACTAGGTTATTTCTGGTAACGAATTTCCGTAGCATTCTACGACAGTAGCTTTCTACACAATTTTTGTACTAGATAATTTCTGGTAACAAATTTCTGTAGCATTCTACGACAGTAGCTTTCTACACAATTTTGTACTAGATAATTTCTGGTAACAAATTTGCGTAGAAATCTACAGCAGTATCCTAATGGCACAAAAGAGACTATTTTTGGTGTAAATCCAGGGCACAAACTGACTTATTGGGTAATGACTCCCACACCATCCAGTCCAAGCCATGAATATATATCTCATGACTCATCAAATGCATATTGGGAGCAACTTTGCCCCACAGAATGCCAGAAATGTTGTGGTTTGACTCTCCAAATGGCAAACATGAGGGTATTTTTGGTGCAATTCCCGGGCACAAACTGTCTCATTGGGTAATGACTCCAAAAGTATCCGGTCCAAGCCATGAATACATTTATCATGACTCATCAAATGCATATTGGGAATTGATGTAGCGAACCGGATGAGAGGAATGGTAGTGCCATGTGGAACGTACGACGTACAAACCAGACCGGGGAACACCCTTGAGTATACAGCGCACGTACTACAAGAAAGATCTCACTGTATCAGCAATCAGCAACATCGGTGCGTACCATATCCCTGGAACATTCCCCGTAGGTACAGTACGAATCATCGAATTCTGCAAGCATCGAATTCTGCAAGCATCAAAAATCTCTGCAAATATAGGCTAAGCGCTAACAAGCCTGCAGAGGATTCCCCCAGCAGAATACAAGCCCACAGCTCACTCTTTTTGCTTCTAACCGATTAGTAGTAGAATAAGTAAATAAATAGGTAACGCGTCCTGGTCCAATAGTTATCCTATTGTACCCATACGACAAGCCTATCTGTCCTGGTCCCCTAGCCTTGCCTAGTGTACCCGCACAGCAGTACCTGTCTGGCCTAGTGTACCCGTACAGCAGTCAATTTAACCACTCACACATCACCGGCTCCCTATTGTCATTCAGTAGGCCCGGCCGTGATTGAGATACCGACTTCTCCTAAGATACCTGCTTCTCCGATAGCATCCGCGAATCAATTTGGTTACCGGTCTGCACCTCCAGTGATTCCTTGTGACCGCACCTCCAATCCGGCACCTCCGACCATCCGAGCCACCAGCTCCAAAGATACGGACGACTCCAACTCCGACTGATCCGCACCTCTTCGATGCACCGTCCAGTGACACTCCAAGCTTCCGATCGGTAATCCTTCCACCAGCTCCAAAGATACGGACACCAAGCGTCCTGCTAATCGATTTTGGTCACCGGCTGCACCTCCAGTCAATCGATTTGGCCAAGCGCCCCTCCTAGGTTGCACCTCCAGTTGATTCCGATTGATTCACCAAGATACAAACTACTCCAACAATCCGCACCTCCAAGTGGCGACAATCCGCACCTCACCTCCAAGCGTCACCTCCAGCTGATCAACGAGGACGCCAACTCCGACGCTCCTTCCAGTTGACTGACAGATCCGCACCAACAGTCGACCCCCCCCCCCCCCCCCTCCAAGACACCGCCGACTTTGATAATCCTCATCTCCAAGATTCAGCTGCAAACGGCCCCAGCTACAACATGCTGACATATAACGAGTATTACTAGACCACCACCAGCCCACTTGGAGTGGGACCGGCTCGGGACCTGGCCTACCAAACCATCTATGACTACTTTGCTGACAAAACAGCCACGCCCATACTCCTAGGCCGGCTCTTGGATCTCTTCGAACCAGAAGCTGTGGGCGCCCTTGGCATATTCCTGACCGACACCTTTGGAAGGGCGCAACTCCGACTTGTGCACGGCCTCAGGAAGTACCCAGGGCCCCTTAACAGCACCAAGTACCAACAAGGGCAAGGCCTTTGGCTACCTGGATGACATCAAAGGTGATGTCGGGAGCTAGTGCTAGTGGATGCTGCCATGCTCAAACAAGCGCCCAAGACCCTGGTGCTGTCCCTCGACCGCCACCTCGACGTCATAAAGCATGCTCACCACTCCCACATTATCCCCATGGTGCTAGGTGATGACCCGCACATGGAGGTCATCACCCCCTACAAGGCCTGCTTCATCCCCTTTGCATTGGTGCCCCTACTCCTAGGCAAGGGCCTTAGTCCAATCCAAGCCTTGAACATCATCCACCCCTATCTCGACACACTCAACCTGGCACTTACCTGCACCCCCCTGCTGAATACCCTCCGAAGCTACAGGCACCGACCCCGCCATAGCAGATGGGGGTGTCCACTTTGCCACACCCAGCACCCCCTTTTGAGGGAAGCCCGGCCTGACCTTGTACATGCGAAATCAGGTACTATACTGGGACCTGCCTGGCCTGAAGCACCCCTTCCATCCTGGGCAGCACCCGGCACCCGGGCAGCCACCAGGGCAGCAGCCAGCAGGGATAGATCTGACGCTGGCAGCTACCCTTACCGCCCTCGCCAATCAACAGCTCAAGCTCAGTGAGGGCCTAGACCAACGTTGCCCCCCAGCCACTGTCAAGAACACCTGGGGCCCCTTGTACACCCAGCGCCTGCTGCTGCTATGTGGCAAGCTCGAGGAAACCGGCCTGCCCCCCATCTACCAAGCCTGGGCCCAGAAAGGCAAGCACAAGAAGACCCACATGATCTTCCAGAGCCAAGTGGCCACATGCGCTGCAGAGTTCCTCATCCAAGCACCCTTGGTCACCACTGCTGCACTCAAGAAATTCCAGGATGGCAACTTTCATGGCACTGACCCGTTTGATGTGGCGGATGGCATCCTCCCTTTGGCCTTCACTCCCCCAGGTGGATCAGCAGCCTCTTTAAAGCGTGAACAGGAAGCAGCAGCCACGGTGGCTGCCTATGACACCATGATCTCTACTGAAGGCAACTCCCTCACCTTGAAGGATTCCCTTGAGCTCCAGAAGACCAAGGCCTACCTACCAATCGACTGGACTGAAGCTACCACCCAACTGGAAAGCTATCTGGCCGTCCTGGCCACCATCCTGGGCATGCACCACCCAGTTGTGCAGGGCTACCAGAATGGACTCGCCAAGCTCAAGCTCCAGCAAATGCCCCTCCGCAGAGCAATTGCCAATGAACTGGGAGAGCTCATCACCCCCTCCATTGTGGTATACTACTCCAGATCCGGGTGCGCGGATGGCTTGAGGAACAATGGGGATCCACCTTCACTGTTCCTTCCCCCGGCTTCAGGAAGGACTTCCAAGCCTTCAGAATCACCCAGAACCTCTACTGGCTCCCCAATGTCACCAATGTGGCGGCCCTGAGGCACCTGCGCTGCGCAGCCGCAGTGGCTGCCCCTGCCGCAAGCCCTACTCCCCCTGCAGCAGGCCCCACCAAGCCAGGAAAAACTACCCCTGCCCCAACCAAGGCTCCTCAGGGGGGGGCCGGGTGTCCAACTCAAGCCTGGATCCCCGGCTACAGGCCGCTGGTGTAGCCAACAAAGTGAAACGCTCCCGGCTGAGAGAGGTCATAGCTGCCATGAGAGACAAAGGTACCAATCCCTTGTCTCACCCAGATGGCCAAGACAGGTGCCACGGCTGGCACCTCAGGGGTAACTGCTTCTCCAACTGCAAAAACATCCACGACCATGAGGCTATCACCGGCAGTGAGCAGGACCAAGTCTGGACATGGTGCCAAGAAGCCTATGGAGTCTGGCAGAATGGCACGCACCCCCTTGGCGCCTTGACCCTACTACCCCTCTCCACCACCTAGGGGGACCCTGCCTACACGGCGACTATCTACTCCTCCATCTAATCATTCCTCACGATGACTATATACTTCCCCATCTAATCATTCCTCTAATCCATCACCATTACACATCACCCTGAACTAGGTAAGCTCCCTAAACGCGTGCGTTTTGATATGCCCTCTCTGCCCATGCTCCCGCGTTTTGATGTGTCTAGCGCCCCGGTCTGAGCCCCAAGCTCCTTCCCCTTCCCTTTCTACCCCCACAAGATCTCGTTCCGAGCCCTGAGTTCCTTCCCCTTCCCTTTCTACACCCACAAGACCTCGGTCCGAGCCCCGAGTTCCTTCCCCTTCCCTTTCTCCCCCCACCAGGGCTTGGTCCAAGCCCCGCGTCCCTCCCCACTCTCCTCCCGTCAGGCCTCGGTCCAAGCCCGGCGTCCCTATCCAGTACCCTCCCACAAGGCCTCGGTCCAAGCCCCGCGTCCCTACCCAATCCCGGCCTCGGTCCAAGCCCCGAGTCCCCCCCCCCCCCCCCCTCCCCCACACGGCCTCGGTCAGCGCTGTCAGCGCCCCGCGTTCCTTCCCCTCCCTCTCCCACAGGGCCTTGGTCCCAGCCCCGCGTTCCTTCCCCTTCTCCTACATCAAAGCCTCCCGACCGGCTGGATGCGCATGTCTCCCGCGCCGTCACTGCCTACCACAACAGCAGGAGCTGGGGGACTTCATCCGGACCATCTGAGGACCGGGTGACATCCACCCTGATGTAGCCACCATCCCCCATCCAACAGGGCGCCTCCTTGACCGCTACGGGACAGACGGCACCCCAGCTGCCATGTCTGGGCCCACTTGGGACCAAAATTGGATTGCGGCTGCCATGCAAAGGGGGCCTCACCAATCCTCCCACCAAGGCATTGACTTCCTCCGAGAGGAGTATGCTGACATGATGGACAAGCAACAATGGACTGTTCTCCCAGCCAGCCTCATCCAAGACCTTCCCGGACTCCGTCTGAGCCCCCTTGGCCTCGTTCCCCAACAAGGCTGGCGCCCCCAAATGATCTCTGACTACACCTACTCTGAAGTGAACCAAGACACTCTCCCCCTCGCCCCGGCCGAGGCCATGCAGTTTGGTTGCGCGCTCCCCCAGCCCCTCACCAAGCTGCACCGTGCCAACAACCGGTTTGGCCCCCTGTATATGTCCAAAATTGACCTCACCGATGGCTTCTACCAAGTCCGGTTGAAACCAGAGGACACCATGAAGCTAGAGGTCCTGTTCCCCTCTTGCCCCGGAGAAGCTCCTCTCATTGGCATCCCCCTCACCAACCCTATGGGGTGGAAATCTAGTCCTCCCAACTTCTGCGCCTTCATGGAAACCATTGCTGACCTAGCCAATGCCACTCTCTCCACCGTCCTCGCCCCATTGGTTTGATCTGCTCTTGGAAGCCCATCCTGCTGACGTCAACCATTCCCCAGTCACGGCCCCGGTGTCTTCCCATAGTACGACCCCTCTCCAGAAGCCAGTGCGCTACTGGGATGTCTATGTGGATGACTTCTGCGGCCTTGCCCAAGGCAACCAATGGACCCGCCGTGCCATCAAGTGGGTTCTCTTCCAATCCCTGGACAAAGTCTTCCGGCCCCTGGATGCCGCTGACGCCAAGAAGATGCTCAAAGGGGACGCCACCTGGACAACCCAGAAAGTCATCCTCGGCTGGCTCATTGATTCCATCACTAAAACCATCAGCCTTCCTCCACATCGCGTGGCCCGACTACACGAGATTCTCCATTCCATTCCACCCACCCAGCGCCATGTCCCCATCAAACAATGGCACCAAGTCCTTGGGAAACTCTGGTTGATGGCGCTTGCCATCCCTGGCTCCATTGGTCTCTTCTCCATCCTCCAAGAAGCCTTACGACACCAAGACCCCGGAAGGCAGCGCCTCCGGCTCACCAAGCGCGTCCACCACTTTCTTCGGGACTTCCAATGGCTTGCCAATGATCTCTCAAACCGGCCTACTTCCTTTGCTGAACTAGTAGTCCCCGATCCCTTCCCGGCCACCTTGGGCGCCTGTGATGCCTCTGGCCTTGGCATGGGGGGCATCCATTTTGTCCCCCTTCCCCATGGCGCCGTGCAGCCCATCATGTGGCGGCATGCGTTCCCCCCGTGGGTCTCCACCCAACTGGTCACCTTCGGCAATCCTGAGGGCTCCATCAACAACAGCGACCTCAAGCTGGCTGGTTCCATTGCCCACAATGATATACTGGCACAGGCCGCTTGTGTCCAAGCCTGCACCACCCACAACTGCTATGACAACACAGCAGCTGTCTAGTATTGGCAACAAAAAGGCGCCACTACCACCACAGGACCTGCTGCCTACCTCCTCAGAATCCAGGCTCTGCACCAGCGCCGCTACCACTATGTCCCCCTCAGGGATAACATCCCGGGCCCTGCCAATCACCTTGCTGACCTCCTCTCTTGCTCTGACCTCTCTGACACTGCCTTGCTCCATCACTTTAACACCCACTTTCCCCAGGACTTGCTCTGGACCTTATGCCACCTCAGGCCTTCCATGCATTCGGTGCTGACCTTGGCACTGTCCAGAAGACCATGCAAGCTTCAGTCACTGAGCTCTATGCCAAGCGCAAGGATGCCCATTGGGACCAATGGGTTCAATTCTGTTTGTCTCAAGGCTTTGACCCACGACTCCAGTCGGTTCACAATCCAATCCCCATCCTCCAAGTCTTTTCCAAACGACTCCATGATGGCCGACTGTCCCGCAGCCACAAGCCCATCTGATCTTGCACAGTATCGGACACCCTCAGGTCAGTGGGACAGACGCTCGCCCGCTTGGGGGCCAAAGACCCTCAAACCGACTCCACAGGCGGTCTTGACTTCCGGCTAACTGCCCATTTCAAGGCCTATGCCAAGCTGGACCCGGCCCCCCTCCAGGGTCAAGCCGGTCCCCATCATCCTGGTCATGCATGCCCTTCAATTTGCATACCATGAATCCCCTTCCCCTACCCAACAGGCCATTGCCAACATGATCTGCATAGCCTTCTTTTTCTGTCTACGCCCTGGTGAGTACACCGGTACTACCACGGATGACCAAGCCTTCCTCCTCCAAGACGTCTCCTTCTATCTGGACTCCAAATTCATCCAGCACGATGGCCCTGCGCATGAGCTCCAAGCTGCTACCTCTGCCACCCTCACCTTCACCACACAGAAGAATGGGGATAAAGGGGAAGTGGTGGCTCATGCCCGGAGCGGCAACCCCCTCTGCTGCCTGGATGCAGCCTGTGCACGCCAAGTCCTATATCTACACGGCAGCTGCTCTCCCAACTCCCCCTTCAGTCCCTCAAGCTTGCCAATTACTTTGACAATGGGGTGCTCACCCTGGTCCACGCAGCAACTGTCACCTCTTCCATGAGCGTCTATGCCCAGACCCTCTACCCTACCACTGGCATGTCCCCTGCAGCAATCTCTGCTCGCTCCCTTCGCATGGGTGGGGCTATGGCCCTGCTACAGGGCAAATGCGACTCTAATGTCATCAAGCTCCTTGCCCGATGGCACAGTGACTGCATGCTGCGATACTTGCATCAACAGTCCCTCCCCATCTCCAAGAATCTTGCATCTGTTATGTTCAACAATGACACATACTCCTTCCTGCCAGAGGAATGGGTGCCGGCCTGCAGACCCCACCCCTGCTGGCAGCTCTCTTTGAGGCATCCCTGATAATTCTCCCCTCCCTCACTCTGCTCCTATCTCAAACTCACCCTCTGCCCCTCGCCCGCGCTCTCCACAATGTTCCCACCCGGTGGCTTGTGGCCCAATTGCTTAACAGCCCAAGCTGTTAAGCCTGGCTGTACGCTGGTGTGTGGGCACAACAAACTAAGGGACCGGCCTCTGGGCAATACAACCAGAGTTCTGGATCCCCCTATAGCACTGCTTAACCCACCAACCCACCAATGAACTACAAGCATTTCACATCCAGTACTACAAGTAGGTTGGCTACTGAAGCTATCACAAATGTAGTGAGTGATAGTTGATGTAGCAAACTGGATGAGAGGAATGGTGGTGCCACGTGGAACCCGTACAAAGTACAGACCGGGGAACACCCTTGAGTATACAGCAGCGTACGTACGACAAGAAAGATCTCACTGTATCAGCAACATTGCAGAGCAATTCCCCGTAGGTACAAATCCTACGGGCTCACAAGCATCAAATTCGGCAAGCTCTGCAAATACAGGCTAAGCGCTAACAAGCCTGTAAAGGATTCTCCCAGCAGAATCCAAGCCCACAGCTCACTCTTTTGCTCCTAAACGATTAGTAGTAGAATTAAATAGCCCACCACGCCCGCCCGGAGAAAAGGCTTAACAGCCAGAGGCTTAACAGGCATTGAGCATTACCAACACACCAACACTACAGTAATGAACCAACAGAGAGAAGGAACAAAATCCAATGTGGTAGAGAAAACATCTAACAGAGAATGCTGCAATATAGAGGATGTTGTGAAATGTGTCATGAAACAAATCCCATATGACATATTGGCACAGGGAGTGGCAAAACACTTACGACAACTGCAGAGGGAACAACATATAGGGGTGGGAAAGGTAGTAATGGTACCTAAACAAACGGAGGCAACCATGCAGGGAGAGGCGACTGATAATGCCGGCAACACAAGAGAACGAGCAGTAAGTACAAGTACAGACAAATATGGGCATATAACAGACAACGATATGCTTAAGGCTTTGAGTGATATGACTGAAACACTGGACAAGCAGCTAAGAGATTACATAAAAAACATTGGTACCATAACATGAAGTTCCCTATCGATGACAAGGTAACGACGCATATAATACAAAAGGCTGTTAAATCAAATGCGGTTATGAAGCCACAAAATATTCCAATGGCCTCATTCTGTTCCTTTTATAGGAAACAAGTAGGGACAGTACTGACTGCATTGAGGCACAACTCACAAACATTAGCGAGAAAAAACTGGATAGGTAAATACAGGTTGGGGAATTGGTTGTTTAAATTATGAATTTTGGAATCTATTTTTGGTCCGACACAACTAACATGCTGCCCGTTGATACTGATGATACTTCCGTACAGCCGATAACAGCAAAGGTCGAGTCCCTATCACCTTCCCTGGTACTGTTGCAGTTATTCAAGACACAGAATATGAGGACACAGGTATTTTAAACCCTCAATACAGGAAATACAACTGACGCAGAAAATGAAGATTTTTATTATTTTGTTACAAGAATCATGTTGGCAATCAATCCGACAAAATCAAATTTCAAACAACGGAAGGAGAAGCACTTGCTGAGTGATATAGTGATATATTTTCTGTAGTGGATGAAGCATTTGCATTGATAGTGATCTACAACGAGCATCATGTATGGGTGAACCAGCAGCGGCGAAAGGGTGATGCCACGATTCCGCAACAAAAAAAAATTCTGCGATTCAGACAGTGGAAGCAGAAATGGATGGATGGAGGAAGGACGACAGTTGTTCAGTGATTTGTGCGGCAAAATTGACAAGATGCGAAAACACCCAGAAACAGGAAGGGAATTGGAAGAAATGATGAGGGAGAGATTTAGGAACAAAAGTTCAACAGATTACACCAACAATAAGCATGGCAATGCAAATATTACTAGTAGCAGCTCCACTAATTGTAGTGGACCAAAAAAGAAAGAAAAAAGGAAGGTCTATATTGATCCAGCAATAACAGCATTGATGAATGCCAGTTTATCTATTGGTGAACTAATGTAGAAAATAACAGTACATACATAATACAAAACTACTGCTAATTATGAACTTAATATTGAGAATATTAGAAATAATGGAGGATTCGTAATACATTGCAATAGGAATAAATCAAGCATAATAGAATCTACATTTTAAAAAGGGAATATTGTAGTCGAGAAATAGAATTCACAACTAGGAGAGCAGAATTGAATTGTTATTTGGGAGATTAATATTTTGGAATTAATACTGACTCAAGATTTCTTTTTTATTTGTGAATAGAAGTAAGTGTTGTTGGTACGGAATAATAATTGGATTCTGCTCGAGACTGAAATAAATTATTTTTATTCGAGAGTAGAGTAATGTGCATCACGCGCACAGAATTATTTTTTGTATGATTTTAAGGCAATAACTACTAGGGTCGCGCGGGGGTGGGAATTTCAGGGTGTTGCAAAAAAATTGCCGTGTTAAAATCACGCACAAAATTTGTGCGCAATAAGTTGATTCGAACCCCGCGAAACAGTTCTCGGACGCTCCCAGCTAGTTCAGTGATACAATTGGAAAAGAACTGGGTTCTTTGATAATCGGAATTCGGATGAGACTTCAAGGAGAAGGTTCTATTTGATGTTTCAATACGATTGAACAATGACAGATGACAGGGAACGATGTCATTGACTCATGACTGTTGGAGTGTGTCAATGACGCGTGACTGGACTGAAGGAGTGTGTTAGTGACTCATGACTGAAGTGTCTGTGCGTTGTTCATAGCAGGGATCGTAATAATAAGGGGTGTGCCACGGACGTGCGCGCACTCTGTATGAAACACCGTACAATCTAAAAAAAAGATGGACACAAATAGAAGGGACCTGCCACAGAAAAAAATCAAATTCAAATTTTACACACAAACGCTAGTTTGACTTCCCAACTTTCAAATTATAACAACTCTATCAATATTCAACCCTTTTCTTTATTTGAAGTAGCTTCATTACACTTTAGACTCCTCTTTAGAATAAGAATATTCAGCTCATTGGGGTTTTTGATTACTTTGAAGCAATTATCAGGGTGAGCGGGGTTGTAATTTTGCGGTGGTCCTTATGCTGTACGGTAAAGTAAAAAAATCGAAAAAATTGGACTTCACATAAGGGCCACCCTGATTACTGCAGATTACACACCGCGCGCGAGTAAGTCGACAGTTTTCAATGGGTGATTCCCGAAATACTTTTCTGGGTACTACACATATTTCTGTTTTTAGTATTTTGGGAATGAAAAAATTTACCCAGATTTTTTGGCAGGCTAGTGTATAAAATCTCATTTTGGAATGTGGAATCTCATTGTATGGACAATAATAAAAGCCAAATTTGTCCTTTTCATACGATTGAAAATGTGGGTTTAAATCCGTTCAGATTTTTCAGTGACTTGATCAATTCCTCATTTCAGCGACTTGACCTTTCAGCAAGTCAACTGATGATAGGTACTCAACCAACGACATAAATAGTTGCCAGTCTGTTGACTATGTCACTTGAGTTGCTTGTTTGCTTGTACCTTCTTAAAGATGAGGAGGATGGTGATGATGACGATGATGGAACAACAAACGAAAGATTTAGAGCTCGAACTACTTCAAACATACCAACAGCAAATTGGGTACGATATGAAACGATGTCAAAAGGAAGAAGCAAAAACGAACCAAACAAAATGGAAGCAAAAATATGACATGATGGACACTCTTGACAAGAACCACAAGGACTACAAATATTACCTCGAGAACGGACACAAATTTTAAAAGTAAATAACAGTAACAAAAATATAGTACAGCAGTTACTAGTACTTTATTCGAATCTAATGTGGCTTAGTCGCAATAAATAGGTCTGCTGCTAAAATTGCATAGTACAAACAAGATTATGGCAAATGCGGATAAAGTACTTCCTTTTTAGTTCAAAAATATGGTTGTTGGCTTATGATATTCGATAAGCGTAGTGTGAGTATTGTGAAAGCGACGTAACAGAATAGATTGCTGGATATCAAGAAGCTCTTATATTTGTTCAGAAATTGGTATCAACACTACGACAATATCAGTGTACATAGAGGATATTATTATCAAAGATGAGTTTCGTGTGGAAAAACAAATAACAATCGAATCAAGAATAAATATTATTGGGGTGAGCATGAAACGAAGTTGTACAATACCAAAATCGGGAAGCACCACGAGAATGGGGCAGCAACTATCCTTGCAAAAATAGTCTACTTCAAATTGTTGCGTGCAAAAATACGTAGAGAATGTTTTGTGATGCGCCAACAAAAGTTTTCAGAATTTTTAAAATACATCCCTCAAATTTGACGCAACCATGAGCATCGTTTAAGTGACGGGTTCAAAATGACTCAATCGGTTGTATCGTACCAGCACTCCAGTTGCGGTACTATAAATTACATAGTAGGAATATACGTAAGTTACAGCCTGTAGTTTCCTTACATACGTACGAAAGGAATTTAATATGACTCCCATCGATTTGATTCCCACTGATTTCAGACTTTCATGTACTACCAACTTTACGGTTTTGCATGAGTTCTTACTAGTAGTTACTAGTAATTCATTATTTCATTTTGTTGCCAAGTTGCAGAGCTCATTATTTGTTTTCTTCCAAAACCAAAACCAAAAGCAACATGGTGGTACTTTCCAAACAAGAACAAAAACAGATTCTTCAGGCTCTTCAAGCAAAAGTCGAATGACAACACGAACAAAATCAAGCCAAAATCGAACAACAACACCGACAACAGATTGTTCAACACCAACAACAGATTGCTAAACACTGACAACAGATTCGCCGGACTCTTGAAGCCCGAAGAATCTACCAACAACAGATTGTTGCACGAACCAATCCAGTCGTTCCAAACCCATCTGATGATTCATGGTTATTTGATTTCGATTCTGATTCCAATTTATTTGATTCCAATTCTGAAACTACTCCGGATCTTCCTGCCATTAAACAGGAACCAAAGCCTTAAGTGGAATCGCCAGCTGGGGGGGATTTGAGTTGGAGTTGGAGTTGGGACGGAGCCCGTTTAAGAATGTGGTGGCAACATCTACTATGGCGGCCTTCAGCGATTCCAAGGCAGCCTCTGTTTGTTGCCTCTGAGCTTGGAAGGCAGCCTCTCTGTTGTCGGCAAAAAATACGGACTTTGTTGGCATCAAATTCGATTGAAAGAGCCGACAAAACGAAACGACGACCGAGGGGCGGAATATTAACACGGAGTAACAACAGAGATACGATTATTCTGATGATCGAGTCTTAGAATCAAACGCACCTCCACTACTTGTAAATTCCTAAGTGGTAAAAACAATATCACTTAGGACTACAAACAAAAGAGGTTAATCGGTTAGAAACAAGACATCTCCAAAGACCTGATCAATAAGTGAACACTTGGAACGCTTAAGTACATTCAAACGAATATGCTTAAGATCCCGTGAGGAAATTACTTATTGCAATCATGAAAATCAATACTGATTCCGAATGGGCCTCATTTATCTACCTACTCCTCTATGAACAAGCATAGGCCCATCGAACAAGACACTTAACCTCGTAAATGACTGATACCATTGAATGACCAATACACTAAGACCGACACGACGCTAATACAGCAACAGCACCAGTATCGATCCAATGAAGACCAAATAACCGGGGAAGATCTCTAACATGTAAAATACAGCAGAGAGCCCCGATACAGTAAAAATACACAGTAAAAATAAGAGCCTCTCTCTGAGCTCATATCTCTTTAAATTTAAAATCGTTATACCTATCCGGTCGATTTTTAGAGTTACAACACTCTTTATGTTCCCTTTCAACCCGGTGATCCTCTCTTCTTTGTTCCCTCTCACGCTTAGAATTCTCTATCAAGAAATCAAGAATGCCCTGGCGTCCGTTCGTCCGAGAACTGTTTCGCGGGGTTCGAATTTACTTCTCGCGCACAAATTTTGTGCGTGATTTTAACACGGCAATATTTCTGGACACCCTGAAATTCGCGACGATCGTATAAGGGTATATGTAAACTCAGCACTATTTCTGTGCGCGTGATGCACATTACTCTACTCTCAAATAAAAATAATTTATTTCAGTCTCTAGCAGAACCGAATTATTATTCTGTACGAACAACACTTACTTCTATTCACGAATAAAAAAGAAATCTTGAGTCAGTATTAATTCCAAAATATTAATCTACCAAACAACAATTCGATTCTGCTCCCCTAGTTGTGAATTCTATTTCTTGACTACAATATTCCCTTTTTAAAATGTAGATTCTATTATGCTTGATTTATTCCTATTGCGACGTATTACGAATCCTCCATTATTTCTAATATTCTCAAAATTAAGTTCAAGATTAGTAGTAGTTTTGTATTATGTATGTACTGTTATTTTCTACATTAGTTCACCCATAGATAAACTTTCATTCATCAATGCTGTTATTGCCGGATCAATATAGACGTTTCTTTTCTTTTTCTTTTTTGGTCCACTACAATTAGTGGAGCTGCTACTAGTAATATTTGCATCGCCATGCTTATTGTTGGTGTAATTTGTCGAACTTTCGTTCCTAAATCTGTCTCTCATCATTTCTTCCAATTTCCTTCCTGTTTCAGGGTGTTTTCGCATCTCGCCAATTTTGCCGCACAAGTCACTGAACAACTCGCGACCTTCCTCCATCCATCCATTTCTGCTTCCACTGTCTGAATCGCAGAATTTTTTTTTGTTGCGGAATCGTGGCATCACCCTTTCGCCGCTGCCGGTTCACCCATACATCATGCTCATTGTAGATCAGTACCAATGCAAATGCTTCATCTGCTATAGTAAATATATCACTCAGCAAGTGCCTCTCCTTCCGTTGTTTGAAATTGGAATTTGTCGGATTGATTGCCAACATGATTCTTGTAACAAAATAATAAAAATCTTCATCTTCCGCGTCTTTGTATGTTCTGTATTGAGGGTTTAAAATACCTGTGTTTTCATATTCTGTGTCTTGAATAACTGCAACAGTACCAGGGAATGTGATAGGGACTCGACCTTTTCTGTAATCGTCTGTACGGAAGTATCATCAGTATCAACGGGCAGCATGTTAGTGTTGTCGGACCAAAAATAGATTCCAAAATTCCTAATTTCAACAACCAATTCTCCCACCTGTATTTACCTATCCAGTTTTTTCTCGCTAATGTTTGTGAGTTGTGCCTCAATGCAGTCAGTACTGTCCCTACTCGTTTCCTGTAAAAGGAACAGAAAGACGCAAGTGGAATATTTGGTGGCTTCATAACCGCACTTGCTCCAACAGCTTTTTTTATTACAAGCGCCGTTACCTTGTCATTGATAGGGAACTTCATGTTGGGGTACCAATGTTTTTTTATGTAATCTCTTAGCTGCTTCTCCACTGTTTCAGTCATATCACTCAAAGCCTTAAGCATATCGTTGTCTATTATAAGCCCATATTCGTCTGTAATTGTACTTACTGCTTGTTCTCTTGTGTCGCCGGCATTGTAACTCCCCTCTCCCTGCATGGTTGCCTCCGTTTATTTAGGTACCATTACTACCTTTCCCACCCCTATATGTGGTTCCCTCTCTTGTTGCCGTAAGTGTTTTGCCAGTTCCTGTGCCAATTTGTCATATTGGATTTTTTTCATGACAAGTTCGGCAACATCCTCTAAATTGTAGCATTCTCCGTTAGATGTTTTCTCTACCACATTGGTTTTTGTTCCTTCTTTCTGTTGGTTCGTTACTGTAGTGGTGGTTGTGTTGGTAATGCTCAGTGCTGGTTCGTTACTCTGGTTGATGGTGTTTTGTTCTTCCGTGTTTGTAGTAGTAGAAATTGTGTTGTCGGAACCATTTTTTTTACTGTTGCCCTTTGATGCGTTCATAGTTGTGGTATTACTGTTACACACTTTGTTAGTAATTGCGGTGTTTGTTTTCACTCTTTTTTTCTTACCGTTGTTGTCCCCTGTATTTTGATGATCACCGGGCCGGATGGTTTTGTTGTTTCGAAGGGTCTTCCCCTCGGATTTTTTGCTTCGTCGTGTCTTTCCGATAGCATTCATATTTTTTTATTTTATTTTCTGAATACGGTGTCGATCAAGAATCATGTGTTTCTTTTTGTGTGGTTATGTGTGTGTACTAATAATTTGTCGGGTTGTGTACGGTGTTTTGTGTTGTGTGTGTTGTGTGTGTCGTGTGTGTGTGTGTGTGTACGGTGTTTCGTGTAGTATGTGTACGATGTTTTGTGTGTAGAATTTTTCCGTGGGTTCTGTACTATGTTGTTTGCCCGAACATCTTCTGTGTGTTGTCTGGTTTTGGGCGCGCTGTTATATTTGTAGAAGTAGATCACGTACCTGTGCCAGCCACCCCTCCCGCGCCATAATTTTTTCAGAAGGGAAACTTTTGATCACACTCAGGTTATGTATTTCAATCCTCTAGTCACATGTAGAATCTCGTAGACTGCTGCACCTAACATACCGTACTGTCTTGTGTGCCATTTGTATCTACAAACCACAACATTGTCTGTACTGTGTGTGGCAAAGTTGTTCCCAATATGCATTTAAAAGTTGTTCCCAACATGCATTTCGTAAGTCATGTGATATGCATTCATGGCCTGGTACAAAAACTTTGGTAGTCATTACCAAATGAGACTGTTTGTGCCCTGGAATTGCACCAAAAATACCCTCATCATGTTTGCCATTTTGAGAGTCAAACCACAACATTTTGGGCATTCTGAGTGGCAAAGTTGTTCCCAATATGCATTTGATGAGTCATGATAAATGTATTCATAGTTTTGACCGGATACTTTTGGAGTCATTACCCAATCAGTTAGTTTGTGCCCTAGAATTGCACCAAAAATACCCTCATGTTTTCCATTTTGAGAGTCAAACCACAACATTTCCAGCATTCTGTGTGACAAAGTTGTTCCCAATATGTATTTGATGAGTCATGAGGAATGTATTCATTGCTTGGACCAGATACTTTTTGAGTCATTACCCAATAAGTTAGTTTGTGCCCTGGAATTGCACCAAAAATACCCTCATGTTTGTCAGTTGGAGAGTCAAACCTTAAGATTTTGGGCATTCTATGTGACAAAGTTGTTTCCAATATGCATTGGATGAGTCATGATGAATGCATTCATTTTTTGGACCCGATACTATTTGAGTCATTACCCAATAAGTTAGTTTTTGCCCTAGAATTGCACCAAAAATACCCCCATGTTTGCCATTTGTAGAGTCAAACCTGAAGATTTTGGGCATTCTATGTGACAAAGTTGTTTCCAATATGCATTGGATGAGTCATGATGAATGAATTCATTGCTTGGACCAGATACTATTTGAGTCCTTACCCAATCAGTTAGTTTGTGCCCTGGAATTGCACCAAAAATACCCCCATGTTTGCCATTTGTAGAGTCAAACCTTAAGATTTTGGGCATTATATGTGCCACAGTTGTTCCCAATATGCATTGGATGAGTCATGATGAATGCTTTTATGGCTTAGACCCGATACTATTTGAGTCATTACCCAATCAGTTAGTTTGTGTCCTAGAATTGCACCAAAAATACACCCATGATTGCCATTTGGAGAGTTAAACCACCAAATTTTGGGAATTCTGTGTGACAAAGTTGTTCCCAATATGTATTGGATGAGTCATGATGAATGTATTCATGGCTTGGACCAGATACTTTTTGAATCATTACCCAATAAGTTAGTTTGTGCCCTGGAATTGCACCAAAAATACCCTCATGTTTGTCAGTTGGAGAGTCAAACCTTAAGATTTTGGGCATTCTATGTGACAAAGTTGTTTCCAATATGCATTTGATGAGTCATGATGAATGCATTCCTGGCTTGGACCAGATACTATTTGAGTCATTATCCAATCAGTTAGTTTGTGCCCTAGAATTGCACCAAAAATACCCCCATGTTTGCCATTTGTAGAGTCAAACCTTAAGATTTTGGGCATTCTATGTGACAAAGTTGTTCCCAATATGCATTGGATGAGTCGTGATGAATGCTTTTATGGCTTGGACCCGATACTATTTGAGTCCTTACCCAATAGTTAGTTTGTGCCCTGGAATTGCACCAAAAATACCCCCATGTTTGCTATTTGGAGAGTCAAACCTTAAGATTTTGGGCATTCGATGTGACAAAGTTGTTCCCAATATGTATTGGATGAGTCATGATGAATGTATTCATGGCTTGGACCAGACACTTTTTTAGTCCTTACCCCATAACTCAGATTGTGCCCTAGAATTGCACGAAAAATATCCCCATGATTGCCATTTGTAGAGTCAAACCTTAAGATTTTGGGCATTCTATGTGACAAAGTTGTTCCCAATATGCATTTGATGAGTCATGATGAATGTATTCATGGCTTGGACCAGATACTTTTTGAGTCAATTACCCAATAAGCTAGTTTGTGCCCTGCAATTGCACCAAAAATACCCCCATGATTGCCATTTGGAGAGTCAAACCTTAAGATTTTTGGCATTCTATGTGACAAAGTTGTTCCCAATATGTATTGGATGAGTCATGATGAATGTATTCATGGCTTGGACCAGATATTTTTTGAGTCCTTACCCAATAACTCAGATTGTGCCATAGAATTGCACCAAAAATACCCCCATGATTGCCATTTGGAGAGTCAAACCTTAAGATTTTGGGCATTCTATGTGACAAAGTTGTTCCCAATATGCATTTGATGAGTCATGATGAATGTATTCATGGCTTGGACCAGATACTTTGATGCATTGGATGAGTCATGATGAATGCTTTTATGGCTTGGACCCGATACTATTTGAGTCCTTACCCAATAAGTTAGTTTGTGCCCTGGAATTGCACCAAAAATACCCCCATGTTTGCCATTTGTAGAGTCAAACCTTAAGATTTTGGGCATTCTATGTGAAAAAGTTGTTTCCAATATGCATTTGATGAATCATGATGAATGCATTCATGGCTTCGACCCGATATTTTTTGAGTCATTACCCAATAAGTTAGTTTGTGCCCTAGAATTGCACCAAAAATACCCCCATGTTTGCCTTTTGTAGAGACAAATCTTAAGATTTTGGCCATTCTGTGTGACAAAGTTGTTCTCAATATGCATTTGATGAGTCATGATGAATATATTCATGGCTTGGACCAGATACTTTTTGAGTCATTACCCAATAAGTTAGTTTGTGCCCTGGAATTGCACCAAAAATACCCCCATGTTTGCCATTTGTAGAGTCAAACCTTAAGATTTTGGGCATTCTATGTGACAAAGTTGTTCCCATTATGCATTTGATGAGTCATGATGAATGTATTCATGGTTTGGACCAGATACTTTTTGAGTCATTACCCAATAAGTTAGTTTGTGCCCTGGAATTGCACCAAAAATACCCCCATGATTGCCATTTGGAGAGTCAAACCACTATATTTTGGGCATTCTGTGTGACAAAGTTGTTCTCAATATGCATTTGATGAGTCATGATGAATGTATTCATGGCTTGGACCAGATACTTTTTGAGTCATTACCGAATAAGTCAGTTTGTGCCCTGGAATTGCACCAAAAATACCCCCGTGTTTGCCATTTGTAGAGTCAAACCACAACATTTTGGGCATTCTATGTGACAAAGTTGTTTCCAATATGCATTGGATGAGTCATGATGAATGTATTCATAGCTTGGACCCGATATTTTTTGAGTCATTACCCAATAAGAAGTTAGTTTGTGCCCTGGAATTGCACCAAAAATACCCCCATGTTTGTCATTTGGAGAGTCAAACCACAACATTTTGGGCATTCTATGTGACAAAGTTATTCCCAATATGCATTTGATTAGTCATGATGAATGTATTCATTGCTTGGACCGGATACTTTTGGAGTCATTACCTATCCAATAAGTTAGTTTGTGCCCTGCAATTGCACCAAAAATACCCCCATGTTTGCCATTTGGAGAGTCAAACCACATCATTTTTGGCATTCTGTGTGGCAAAGTTGTTCCCAATATGGTTAGGGTTACATCCGGTTCGCAAATTCAGTAATTATTTGTTCGTATATGTGGACTTCTCGCAAGTTCTTTACCCCCCTGTACCATGTACCAGCATTTACAGTCAGAAGGACCTCAATACGAGTTATCCACCATGTGTTTAGCTTGTTGTCAACATACATCGATTCAATACCGAAAATTTATTTAGTACAAAAAATGTGTACGAATCTACAGGCGTAGAAACCGACATGGATTCACTACCGAAAATTATCTAGTACTAAAAAGGTGTAGGAATCTACTTGTGTAGAAACGTACAAGAATTTAATACCGAAAATTTTCTAGTAAGTTGTAAAGATCCTCCCGTGTAGAAACCTACGCGGATTCACTACTGAAAATTATCCAGTACTAAAAATGTGTAGAAATCTAGTACAAAAAACGTGTAGAATTCTACACTAGAAAATCATGTAGAATTCTACATGATGTACTAGATACTTCGATCGATCGATCGAAGTAAAACGAAAATCGTACGCGAAAAAAGAAAAAAAAAATCTCTCTCACAGAAACACCCAGTAATTTTATTTTCTACCTCGCGACAAAAAAAATCACTTTTTCTACCTTTCTATCATAATCTTCCTTACCCGACTTATTTGAGTAGAGTTGCTAGTAATTGGCACTCCGTCTGTGAACGTGGGATTCCACTTAATCCAATGATCCCTTGATCGTTGATCAGCATTAGGCAGGTAATCCGTGCTCGCTTATTTTAGTCTGAAATAACAGCCTTGTACTGGAAAAAGAATTAGCTCGCATTGGACAAGAGGTGGTTTGCTGGATAGATATTGTTTGGGTGCACACAAACATATACGTCTTGAAAGCAATAAATCTGCATCCATTGCTTCTATATCAACAGGCTCTTGGTACTGTTTTTCGTGACAGAGGGTAAGAAGGCTGCAAATCAACGGCAGCAGCAACAACAATTTCATCGGCTCGATTGTCGGAACGTCGTAACAAGCAAAGGTAAGAATGAGAGAGATCGGCATCGGCATCGGCATCGGCATCGACATCGACATCGGCATCGGCATCGGCATCGGCATATTGGTCTTCCACTCCACCGGCACTACTGATTCCCTTCTGTTTTCTTCTTATTTTCACAGGAATTGATCGGAAGTAACCATCGAATCGGAATCGGAAGCAAACATCGAATCGGAAGGAACCGAATCGGATTCGGAAGCAACGAATCTTCCCCTGTAGGTGCGCTGAATTTTCCCTGATTGGTGATCTGAATTTTCCCTGATCGGAAGCAACCATCAAATCGGAATCGGAAGCAACCATCGAATCGGAATCAACGAATCTTCCAGCAACGAATCTTTCCCGGTAGGTGTTGACGAATGGAATGGCATGTACATTATCATATTATTCTGTTGTTATTATGTACTCTATGTAGTACATCAATAGGTACTCACCCATTTTGCTCAATTATCATATCATCTATTTGAATAGGCTTGTTGGAAACAACAACGGCAACGACTCGTCGATTCGAATCGGAATCGGAAGCAACCATCAAATCGGAAGCAACGAATCGAATCGGAATCGGAAGCAACCATCGAATCCGAAGCAACCGAATCGGATCCGGAAGGAACTTATCTTCCCCTGTAGGTGCGCTGAATTTTCCCTGTAGGTGCGGCGAATTCTCCTGGTTGGTGATAATTACGAATCGGTTGGCGTGTACATTATATTATTCTGTTGTTATTATTTACTCTATGTAGTACATCAATAGATACTCACCCATTTTGTTCAATTATCATATCATCTATTTGAATAGGATTGGCGGCAACAACAACGGCAACGACTCGTCGATTCAACAGCAAGTGACAACAAGAGCAACAGCGGAAAGCGGCAGCGAGAGCAACAGCGGAAAGCGGCAGCGAGAGCAACAGCAGCAAGCGGCAGCAGCGAGAGCAACAGCGGAAAGCAGGAGCGAGAGCAACAGCAGCAAGCGGCAGCGAGAGCAACAGCAGCAAGCGGCAGGAGCGAGAGCAACAGCAGCAAGCGGCAGGAGCGAGAGCAACAGCAGCAAGCGGCAGCGAGAGTAACAGCGGAAAGCGGCAGCGAGAGCAACAGCGGAAAGCGGCAGCGAGAGCAACAGCAGCAAGCGGCAGCGAGAGGAACAGCGGAAAGCGGCAGCGAGAGCAACAGCAGCAAGCGGCAGCAGCGAGAGCAACAGCAGCAAGCGGCAGCGAGAGCAATAGCAAGAGCAACAGCCAGAGCAACAGCCGCAACCGGGAACGATCAAACCGCGAGAGCAACAGCGAGAGCAACAACAGCAACTGGGAACAATCAACCGCAACCGGGAACAATTGAATCCGAAACCAAGAGCAACAGCGACAGCAACAACAACAGCAACAGCGAGAGCAACAGCGAGAGCAACAGCCGCAACCGGGAACGATCGAATCGCGAGAGCAACAGCGAGAGCAACAGCCGCAACCAGGAACGATCAACCGCAACCGGGAACGATCGAATCGGAAACCAAAAGCAACAGCGAGAGCAACAACCGCAACCGGGAGCAATCGAATCCAAAACCAAGAGCAACAGCGAGAGCAACAGAGAGAGCAACAACTGCAACCACGAACAATCGAATCGGAAACCAAGAGCAACAGCGAGAGCAACAACCGCAACCGGGAACAATCGAACCAATCGAAACTGGGAACGATGGAAGCGGCCGCAACCGGGAACGATCAAAGCGGAAACCAAGAGCAACAGCGAGAGCAACAACAGCAACCGGGAACGATCGAATCGGAAACCAAGAGCAACAGCGGGAGCAACAACCGCAACCGGTAACGATTGAATCAGAAACCAAGAGCAACAGCGGGAGCAACAGAGAGAGCAACAACTGCAACCAAGAACAATCGAATCGGAAACCAAGAGCAACAGCGAGAGCAACAGCGAGAGCAACAACCGCAACCGGGAACAATCAAACCAACCGCAACTGGGAACCATCGAAGCAACCGGGAACCATCGAAGCATCCGCAACCAGGAACGATTGAAGCAACCGGGAACCATCGAACCAACCGGGAACCATCAAACCAACCGCAATCGGCGGCACAGCGTCCGGCGATTGTCAGACAAGAATGGCACCCAGTGCAATGGGATTCAAAACAACAACAAAGCAATTGCCAGCAAAAGCAATCAAGCAAAAATCAAAGAGGAAACATGGGAAGACTGAGAGAAAGAAAATGACTTCAAATTTTCTCCAAAACGCAGCACCATCATCAATCCACCAGACTTACAAACACTTGTCGGAGATAAAACCTAACAAGACAGCAGAAAGGGACAGGAATCGGCGCCGAGATCCAAATGCAATTTTCAAACATGTCGAGGAAATAGCATTGAAAACAGTTCACAAAAATGGGTTTCAAGGAAAATTCATGGCTACAAATTGGGGCCGGACAACAGTTGGAGAGAAGAAATATTCTTTGGCACAGGCTGTGTCTATTGACAGTTTCAAAACAGTGGATAGTACCGACAAGAAGTTTGTTCTAGCGTTCGCCGAATCAGAACCATCATTGAGAATCTTTGCTAAAGCTTCCAGACAATTCACAAAACAACGTTTGGGTACCCCCGAAAATATAGAAATCACAAGAACATTCGCTGGGCAGATTGTTCAATCTAAACCCAAAATAGGCCGAGGAACCAAATGTGACAGTGTAAACAGTGGATATGCTATTATTGGGATGAGACCAAATCAATTGAAATCGGGAAATGGTGTGTACGTTTTCAAAAACAATGTGGACTCGACAACAAAAGCCAACCTTGAACAAAAAGCCCTACACATTGTGAAGGAAATGCAGCTTTGTTTAACTCCAATGTCCAAACTTGTCAACCTTGAAACGGCTGTGATGAATGAGGTTGTTAATCGTACAACGCTGAATGCAATCGGCAATCACGTAACGGCCTTTTCTATTGGAAAGGATTATCACTCAAAAAGCCATACCGATGTCGATATGTTCTATACAAGGCTGACGGTTATTGCTCCAAAACATGTAAGTGATGACGAGGTGATTTATTATTTTGTCTTCCCCACGTATGGAGTGAAAGTTCCATTGAGGTCGGGAGATACTCTATTGTTCAATCCATTAGTATTACATAGCTGTTCGAATCCCAAATTCGAAGGGTGTTATATTATGAGCGCCTATGTATCTCGCAAAACTGTGCTTAGAGCTAACCCTCTATAGTAATATTAAACAATAATTGAAAGTTAGCCGTTACATTCACCCTTGCTACTCAATCGGAACTGCTGTCCGAGCTTTCGCTCTCTGAACTGGATAGAGAATCACTGGATTCGTTATCATTCAATGCCATCTCAAATGGTTCCAACTGGATGTCGTCCTGTAGTGTGCATGCATTGTACAAACATTCGTAAGACGGTGGTGTAGCAGCATTTTTGCTTTCAAAAAAATTTAGCCATGAGATCCGATTCGATATCACTAGCCAATCGCAATTGGTAATACAGCCATCAAGTTCTTGCTCTGGAACAACTGCCAGCTCGGAATGGATAGTGTCGACATGAAATAGGTACAGTGAATTCATCAGGCGACCACGTTGGACAAATTCAGAAGCTGTTTTCTTAGGCACATCTTGAAACCGACGAGCCACAGCATACATTCCGTTTGTATCAATTGGATAGCCACCAATACTACTGTATGGCTGCTTCAAACTCTGTACAGTTAAAAAGCATACCAGATGGCACGGTATGAGCTTGGGATTGTTATTTAAATCAAAGTCCAATTTCATCAAACACCAATCCATCCATACGGAGTTCAGCAGAGAACTGTCCGATCTATATGAAGGATGCGAGCGAAATATAAAATTAGACCCACAAGCAACATCGAAACGATTGTGCTCTGTAACTCCACAAATGTGCGAAGGATTCTCCAATAAAGGTAGCACAGAATCACAAACAAAGTCAAGTATGTCAGAAGGAAAAAATGGTTTGCTTTTGTTCGTAGAACGAAGCCACTTCATTGTTGATTCCCCATTTTCGGTTCTCATTATATGAAAATGAGAACCGCCACCATCAGGTCGTTCAATTGGAGGAGGATCAGGCGGATGCAAGTTGAAGTGATATGTTGCCTGGCTTAGCATCATTTTCTCGGACTTTCGCTTCGCCGTTTGACCGATTAGTGATGCAGCATTACCTTGCGTGTTCTTGGAAGGAGCTTTAATCTCAGTTTTATGGTGAGACTCATTCGGAGCACTATCCCAGCCTGCGGGGCTCCCCCATAAAGAGATATAATCTGGTAGGTGAAAGTACAGGTGATTCTTGATTAGTTTTGTTCCCATCCCTTTCCTGTGACATGTTGAGTTTATACAATTAATAAAGTGAACAATTGTTTTTGGGAGATTCTTTAAGGAACCATATTTCATTCGACCGTGTTTAAGAAATTCTTCCATTGATAGAATTAGCTGAATTACCTCTATCTGTTTCTTTACAAAACAATGGTCACCAATAATGTCAGATCCATGTTTGGAAACCATAGCAATCAGAAGAGAAATAAGCATTCCAGAGAAATCATGCCCTTCTTTCTTCGTAGTTGATAATAGCTGAGTCCCAAATTTGGTGCGAGGAAAATCTCTATCAGACTGGCGTGATAACAAACCACCGTACCGTTGTGCTAAATGGCCAATACTGTTAGCAACAGCCACACCGTGCTTCAAATTGGGGGCATAAACACATGGAACACTTCCGCGGAGCAACAATTCAATTGACTCGATGGCCCGTTTGGCAGTACCAAGCTGGTGCATGTGCAAACATTCACCGGGAGTTGCAAAATGAATGTTGTTCTGATTAGTACCAAAGCATAAATCATGAAATACATTCCTTATGTTGTGATGAGAGTTGTTTTTGAAGTTCTTATTGATATCGTTTAGATCTGTGCCGGTAAAACAATGGAAATCAACAGGTGACCACTTCTTTGTTGCAGGCTGAACAGAAGGAATGTTTATGTTCGGAGAATAACAGTTGCAGTGACGGCACATCCGCATGACACCCTTATTGAAGGAGCCGTATTTTCCACACAATTTATCGTGAAGTTCTGTGTCGCCAATAACATAGGCAATGGCAAATTTCATTTTTACCTTCCACTGTTGATTTGCGTACGGAAGATAATTCCATTCGATACCACCGTCTTCGTTACACGCGGCTTTGAAGGAACGAAACGCTACTTCCAAACTATTGTGAAGATTCTGAATTTTTTCCTTTGAAGTGGCAGGACGAGAGTGTCTGGTTGACTCCCATTCCGGGCCGGGATGGAAGTAAATAGTTGTCCATGCTTCAGGTCGAGAACGAGTCTCCACATTAAAAATACCAAGTGTCATGTTCAATGGTGTTAACGTAAGTCGTCCGTGCGCATCCAAAGATATGCCGTCCATGTAAAATATAATAGGAACAAGAATTTCTTGCGAATTGGGATTGCAAATTTCTTTCCAAGAAGATTTCCACCACGAGCCGTGATGCAATTCTGAGATTACAGAATTAGGATTCAACTCAGGATTATTGTCGGGAGATAGAGGGGTGGAATAGTTGGGAAATGAGAGGTTTTCTTCTATCATTAGCTGCTGGTCAGAAAGAAGAGAATAAATGGCATCCTTAAAAGAACGGACATACACCTGAGTGGGCTTATTATCAGGTAACCAATTCAGTATATGAGGATGAAATTTCATATCGGAGAGACCAAGATTGGATTGGAGATTGTCAAAAATTGCTTGCCGAGATCTAATTTTGGCATCGCAAAAATCAAAACCAGGTCTCATTTGACTTTTCTTTGCCCACTGGAAAATGGATTTGAATGTGTTCAGTGGCAATTTATGTCTGGCCATTAAATTCATGAGTTCCAATTCAGCAAGAAGATGAGGGGGCGGCGGTAGTTTTGTGTGGCTTTGAAATGCATCCTCTCTTTCGTTCAAATTAATGCTTTCATGAAAAGATGGTGGTGGAGGGGCGGGCTGAGCAGTAGCGACGTTAACAGCAGAACCATTAGTGTGATCTTCTTTGTTGTCTCCACAATCAATGTTGTTGGTAGAATTGTTGTCGTTATTTTCATTTACGTCATCATCATTGTCATCCTCGTCATCGGAATTGTTGATATCATTATTCAGCAGGGAATGCATCTTCATCTTGAACAGCAGAAACAGCCATGTAAGATTCAATGGCGTTCCGATCCATTGGCGGTAAAAAGACATCATGTACAATCTGTTGGTTTAGAACAGAATGAAGACCCGTCGCTGACTGACTTGTGACAGTGTGTTGCTGGGAGAGATGGGAAGGGGGAACAGATGGACCGTTTTGTGTCATAGTCATCCCAAAATCAGACGGAGAATGTTGAACAGACGGCAAGGTAGGCTGCACTTTGATAGAGGTGGAGAGGTTATAGATCTTTCGTTTAATTAGACCCTGACTATGGTAGAAATCCCGGCACTCATCAAGACAATAAAGATGTCTTCTTAGGCCAACGGAGACGTATTTCAAAGTACCCTGCTTGTTTGCCGTGGATTTATATCCTAAAAACTTGGAGTTTTTGCCATTCAGCGCGCAACAACGGCAGTAGAATAGAAGAGGGGTTTTCATAACAGGAGGCATGATGTTGCGGAGTTGTTTGAAGGAAAATATCAGTAGAATGGGTCGAAACGAAGGAGATCACAAAGATGAATCGTTGAAAGGAAAAAATTACATGTGTTACTTTGTGTGTGATGTGTTTTCTTGTACGGTAGATTTCCTTACTACCATACTTTGATTGCAAAAATGGTCCGTAAAGTAATTACTACTTAGTGATGATTGCAACATTCCTCGTACAATATGTTTAGTAGTGAACAGTACGTACAGTCAACTCCTTAAGAGGGTTAATACACAGCGCCGGACGGGTCAATCCCATCAGTTATTCCAAACATTTGTTGGCAGGCGCATCAGTTCTTCCATAAGGTGCACGGAAATGTGAATCGAAATGGAAATCGTGGACAATTGCGTTGTTGATTATCGAAATGGAAATCGTGGAGAATTGTTTTGTTGATTGGGATCAAGTTAATTCCGACTTTCATGTACCCGTAAAACCAACTAGTACGCTATTTTGAATGAGTTATTACTAGTAGATACTAGTACGAAAATCGTGGACAATTGCGTTGTTGATTATCGAAATGGAAATCGTGGACAATTGTTTTGTTGATTACGATCGAGTTGATTCCGACTTTCATGTACCGGTAAAACCAACTAGTACGCTATTTTGCATGAGTTATTACTAGTAGATACTAGTAATACATTATTTTCGCTAGTACTTCATCATTATAATTGATTATTTCATTATCTTTCCGACGAGGAAAACAAATACCAACGTGTTAGGTGTTACTACTACCTAATCTTCGAATAGATAGTCTACTCTACTGATACTACTAATACTAATCATCCAATCGACAGTCGAACCAACCATGGAGGGAATTTACAAACTACAAAAGGTGATTCAGGAACACCCAGCCAATCTCGAACAAGAACACTGGAAAATGATTGTTTATCACAAGAAAGAGATTAATTGACACCAAAAAATGATTCGTAAGATTCGTGCAGAAAAAAGAAATGATCCAAATGTTAAAATTGAAAGCGTCGATCCTACTAGCAATCATCAAGTCGTTCCGAATGTAACCAGCAGCATCTATCCACAAAGCGGGTCATTTGAGAGCGAACAAGATTTGAGTGGCGATTCTGACGGTGTAGCTTCTGAAAATACAGCGGATCTTCCTGCCGTTAAACAGGAACAAAACCCTTGAGTGCAATAGCCCGCCTGGGGTGGATTCGACTTGGAGTTGACATGGAGTTGGAGTTGGGATTTGAGTTGGAGTTGGAGGATTTGGGTCGGAGCCCATTATACCGGTATGGTGGAAACATGTTGAGAAAATGAAATAAGTCATTCGTGCACAAGTTGTACACAAAATAGTGCTTGTCACGAAACGAATATGATATCCTTAACCCTAAAATAGTTATTTTATTTGAGGAGTGACGAGATATTGTCTCAAAAGTAAAGGTGTGCGACGCGCGAGGTATTTTAGTAGACACGCGACCTAAAAAGATAGGAAATTTAAAAAATAGGGTCGAGAATTGTAAAAATAGCCGCGCGATAGCCCGCTGGGGGTCGAGAAACAGTTCTCGGACGTTGGTGGTGTTCCTGCGTTTCTGTCTCTTGGACCACGGAGTGCTGCTGGGAGAAGAGGAAGAAGGAACAAACCGTTGAGGTGAAGAAGACGAAGAAGCCGACCAAGACCAAGAGCGTGGTACAATTCTTGCTGGTATTTTTATGGCAATTGGTTCTTGGGTTGGTTGGGAAGGATGACGAAGCGGCGGCTGTGTTGGCTGTGTTGGCTCGGTTGGCTCCGTTGGCTGGGTTGGCTCTATTGGCTGGGTTGGCTCCGTTGACTGCTGCGTTGGCTTTATCGACTGTTGGGTTGGCTGAGTCATTGTTTGCGAAGGTTGACCGAGTGGTATTGGAGGAATGTTATCATCGTCAGAGTCGTCATGCTCCTCCTCACTACTTATGTATTCTTTGTCTTCCATGTTGTTCTGGTATCCTTCAACCATATTGTATGGCTCTTCTCTGTCACCAACTCCTTCCTTGCCCTTAATCAACCACTTGACCCTCTTCACCAACTTTACTTCCTCGGGGCAATTTGGATCGCCAGTAGGATTTTTTACGATATAGATTGCTGTATTTCCTACAGAGGTTTGGAACACTTCTGTCAGTATCAGAGAAGTTGTCTGTATGGATTTGGGCCACTTGTGCCCATTCCTCGGGACCAACAGGAAGGATTGCTTTGAGGGCGTGTAGAAGTTCCAAGACTTCCGTTCTGCTGTAGTTGATCTCCCCCGACCTGCGTCCTTTCTTTGCCATTGCTGGTGTTGTTGGCTGACGAGTCTGCAATATAAAAAATATTATACGGAGCTGAAGATGTATCTCCTCCACCATCGTTGTCACATAGCAGGACAAACAACAGCAGATAAAGCACTATTAATAGTTTTTGTGCGTTGGAAAATATTTTGTCCTCGTGGAAAAATATTTTGTACTCGTACTGTAATAAGCCAAAATTGGCAATGGGATCATCCGTTGGATGTGTGATTAGTCCGTTGGGTGCGTATTAGGGGGATGAGAAAAATTTCAGTCAGGGATTCCAAAAAAAAACTGTGTATTACGCAGATCCTTGTCAACGTGAGCTCACGTCGATGAGGATCTATGTAAGAAATGACTGGTCAAGTAAAAAATTCCCGGTCTGGGTACCACGCAGAAGTCTTTCAGGAATGACCCATTGAAGTTAGTAGTAGTAACACGTTGCTTTTGGTTTTGCAAGAAAACACATTATGAGCTTTGCAACTTGGAGAGAAAATGAAATAATGAATTACTAGTAAAAATAATGAATTACTAGTAAAAATAATGAATTACTAGTAACTACGAGTAATAACTCATGCAAAATAGTGAAGTTGGTGAAGTTGTTACATGAAAGTCTGAACTCGATGGGAATCAACGCACTGGCCAAAGATTCCCATTTCCATTCCCATTTCCATGTGTATGGAAAAACTGATGGGATTGAACTCCTATTAAGGAGTTGAACCCCTCTTACAGAGTCGTGCGGTTTTTATGAACCCAAACACCAAAAGCAAAACTACTCCAGATTGATCGAAACTACTCCATTGAAACTACTAGTAGCGAAACTACTTGTATCCTTCCAGGAAGCTCTAAGCTCATAATTCAGCTCATAATTCAAAAACCTAGCAACAGCAAAAGCTATGTCCAAATGAAAGCTACTAATTCGCCGATTATTAATCTTTATCTACTACTACACTTTGCAATCGACACTTTGCAATCGACCAATCGACCAACCAATCAACCATGGGGGATCTCAACAATCTACTTCTACTCAACGACTAATCAACACTCTACTTCTACTTAACCACCCAAAGCGAAATTCGAAGGCGAACCAGCTCAATGTCTCGGCGCAGCTTCTCAACGGCTCAATGGTCGGCTACTCAAAGATGCCGGTGGCATCTTCAGGTAGATTGTCAGCATAAGAGAAGTATCATTCCTTCTTATGCATGAAAACATTCAGGATCTGGTTGTGACCAATGATACTTGTTTGGTAATTGTACAGAAGCATCATCAAGTTCAAAATGACCTTCCTATCGCTAATTGTCTCCAATAGAAGCCTGTCGTTCAATGGTGGAAACTGCCCCTGGATCATTCACATCCCCCACTCTGACAGCTGCCAAAGGGATGGTGCTTCTCTGTTCAGCAGAATAGCCTCTATGGTATCCGGATCATTCTGCAAACTTTGGACAAGGCATTGGAGTCTCCCTGTGGCAACCCTAAATGCAGAGTCAACACAAACCATTGCTCGGAACTTGACAAACAGTTCTTCTATTTTATCATAAACACCATGATCGGCGATCGTGCTGTCATGCTAGGTACCAGGGCAGTTGTAAGAGCAAATACAGATCTGTCCATTGGCCGTAAAGACAAAGACCCTGTTGACATATGTGTCACAGACCCAGCTGTTGTAATACCGACTCTGAATCAACCAATTGGAAGACTGCTGAATTTTGACTTTGAGTCCATCAGCCGCACCCCAGACACAGCGTTCTTTTAGTCTGGGATATTTGGTACCAATAGTGCTGATGTATTCCTCCAATTCTTCTTCAATTGGAAGTCTAATCATTGCCTTTGGATGATTCTGCAATACAAACAAAAGAACCTCTCAGGAGAATTTCAACCATTTGTACATAACACTAGAGGTGAGTCCAAATGCCATTGACACAGATCTTGTGACAGATCCTTGTGTTCTAAACCAATGAAGTACTAGACCAAGACAGCATGTTGCATTTGCCTCGCGCTTTCTTCCACTCCATACTACATTCGTGTTAACCTTCCTCTTCCGAATAGCGTCAGTGTACCTATCGACCGTGTAACTTTCAAATATTGGTTCAAATAGACCTAGAAGCTCTCCAAAGACCATGTGGTCGACACTGCAGCAGTTGAGAAGAGCCTGTTTGTTGCCATAGTTGAATAGATAAAGAAAGGGAGACTCTGAATGGCGACGTAGGGCTATCCTTGGTGTTCTCCTATCTCTTTGACGCCTTTCTTCTGCGTCATCATCATCCTCCTCCTCATCATCATCATCTTCTTCTTCTTCTAGAAGATACAAGCAAACAAGCAACTCAAGTGACATAGTCAATGGATCGGCAACTATTTATGTTGTCGGTTGAGTACCTATTGTCAGTTGAGTTACTGAACGGTTGAGTCGCTGAAAATGAAAAATTTGATCGTCAAGTCACTGAAAAATCTGAACGGATTTAAACCCACATTTTCAATTGTATGAAGAGGACAAATTTGGCTATTATTATTGTCCATACAATGAGATTCCACATTCCAAAATGAGATTTTATACACTAGCCTGCCAAAAAATCTGGGTAAAAATTTTCATTCCCAAAATACTAAAAACAGAAATCTGTGCAGTACCCAGCAAAGTATTTCGGGAATGACCCAATACAAAACCAGCCACACACACACACACTCTCTCTCTCTCTCCTGGAATATGGCGGTAACAGCGCCGAAGTTTGCCAGAACTTGTTGGAGCACAGCACAGACGGTGATTGCGCGGGTATTTACCAAGTTACTAAAAACAGAAACAAATACAAAGGCAGTAGGCAAATCCTAAGGCATACTACAGATACGTACTAAGTTCACGATACAAATGAGACGGATGTGGAATGCAATCGAATGCAAACACACATTACATATCTATCTCATACTTTCAATTTTATCTCACTAATATGATATAAGCAAATTACATGTTAGATTTTATTTTATTCTTGAAGGTGTTTGCGTACTCTTGTAGCATCACGTGCTCAATATATGCTGGATTCAACATAAAATTAAAAGTACGGTAAGCAGAAATCACCTCAGACATTTCTACCTGACAACAAGTGCCCTGTTGAGCATCTCCAAGGCCGTTTGTCATTCCTCTGAACTGCCTCATTGAGCATCTCAGAGGTGGCCATTGTGTGTGTTAGTGCCCAATACACGTTCCCAGCAGTGCAGCCACAACAACACAACCTAACATCGTTTCCCCCACAAATTTACAGAATTTTACAGAATTGCAATTGATGTAGCGAGCCGAATGAAAGTAATGGTAGTGCCACGTGGCACTCCCTACAACTGGTAGAGAGCCAGACCGGGGGGGGAAACCTAGTAGAAATCTAGTAGATTTCACTATCCCTGAAACCAGCTTCTAAGCACGCGCTTAGACCCCCGATAGCCTCAACAAGCCAGCAAAGGATTCTTCCAGCAAAGCGCAAGCCTACCACACTCCCTACCAGAACGATACGATCGATTCCCTGAAACACCAGATGATCGATTCCCTGTAACACCGGATGATCGATTCCCTGTATCACGCCCTACCAGAAGAATTACGATCTACACGATCGATTCCCTGTATCACTAAAACCAGCTTCTAAGCACACGCTTAGACCCCGATAGCCTCAACAAGCGTGCCAAGGATTCCCCTAGCAAGCCCAACGGTACCAAGGAAACACAATTGATTCCCTGTATCACCGGATAAGATGTATCACTGTGTCACTGTATCACGGTAGCTCGTAGGAATGGAGCGCTTGCGACCGAAAGACGCGTCTGCAATCGAAATTACAGGCTAGCACTAACAAGCCGGTAAAGGATCCCTCCAGGAAATCCAAGCATACAGCTCACTCTTTTGCTCCTAAAACGATTAGTAGTAGAATAAATTGGCAAATCCGTCCTGGTCCAATAGTCATCCTATTGTACCCGTACGACAGCCGAGCAGCGATAGTCATCCTATCTCGAACCCGTGACGCAACTGACTACCGAAGGCAACAAGGCCAAAGAAGCGACTGTCCGCATTGACGAAACAGAGCCCGGCTATTACTAACACACTCACACCTCAACAGCTCCCCCTACAATAGGCCTGGCCTTGATACCGGCGACCCGACGTCTGCCAACACTTCTGAGAACCGACAATCTTCCAAGCAGTCGAATCGATTTGATACCGATCCGCACCTCCAAGCAGCTCCCCCTACAATAGACCCGGCCTTGATACCGGCGACCCGACGTCTGCCAACACTTCTGAGAACCGACAATCTTCCAAGCAGTCGAATCAATTTGATACCGATCCGCACCTCCAAGCAGTCGTAGCGATTCTGGGCTACCGATCCACACCTCAACGCACCTCTATCCGCACCCCTCTAGGAGATGTTGACCTACTCAGAGTACTTCCAGACTACTCCAAGCCCCTTTGGGAGCACGGCAGAGCGAAACAAAGCTTATGCCACCATCTTTAGCTACTTCACTCTGGCCTCCCCCCCCCCCCAGGTCCTCTTGGAACATCTACTCAACCTCTTTGAGGCTGAGACTGTGGGCGCGCTGGGGATCTTTGTAGCTGACTCCCAAGGCCTGCCCTGCCTCCGATTGGTGCATGGCCTTCGAAAGTACCCGGGGCCCTTGGCTCAACACAGCCCCAACAAAAACAAGGCCTTTGGGTACTTGGATGACAATGAAGGGGAAGCTGGGGAACTGGTGCTAGTAGATTCAGCCATCCTGTCCCCCACAACAGCCACGCGGGTGCTAACCCTGGATCATCATCTGGCGGAGTTGGAGGCGCACCCTGCAAGACTGTCCATCCCAGTGATACCATAGGGGACCGCCCACTCTGAGTTGATACGGGCCCACAAGTCTTTCTTCATTCCCTTTGAGTTGGTGCACTTTCTCTTGGGAAAGGAGCTCTCTCCAAAACAAGCCATGGAGGTCCTCCATCCTTGGCTCAACATGGCGGGGCTAATGGAGTCCTGCATCCCCCTGTTTAACACTCTCAGGTTAGCCAGGACTACAGCTACAGAACCCGGTGGCAGCCCCAAGCTCCAGCAGCCAGGTCCATTCTTTAGAAGTGAGACAGGCCTTACCAACTACATGAAGCTCAAGGTGATGTACCGGGACCTGCCAGAACTGGAGCGACCTGGGGATCCACCTGGAGACCCAGCACTCACAGCAGCAGTCACGGCCCTCACAGACCACCAACTAAAGCTAAGTGAGAATATGGACCACAAGCGGTCGCAGTCAGTGAGGACCACTTGGGGCCCCTTGTACACCCAGCGCTTGCTTCTGCTCTGTGGTAAACAGGAAGAAGCGAACCTCCCCCCTATCTACCAGGCCTGGGCTCAAAAGAGCAAGCACGAGAGGACCCACATGATTTTCCAAAGCCAAGTGGCAGCCAGGGCATCTGAGTTGGGGATCCAAGCCCCCTTGATTACCACCGCCGCTCTCAAGAGGTTCCAGGATGGCAACTTCCATGGTACTGATCCCTTTGATGTGGCAGATGGAATACTCCCCATGGCTTTCACACCCCCGGGTGGGTCTGCCGCCACCCTGAAAAGGGAGCAGGAGGCAGCCGCCACTGTGGCAGCATATGACACTATGATCTCCACTAAAGGCAACTCCCTCACCTTGAAGGACTCCCTGGAGCTCCAGAAGACAAAGGCCTACATCCCTGTCGACTGGACTGAAGCCACCACCCAGCTGGAGAGCTACCTGGCCGTCCTAGCCACCATCCTAGGACTCAACCATGATGTCGTCACCAGCTACCAACAAGGCCTCCGCAGGCTCAAGATCCAGCAGATGCCCCTCTGAAGAGCAATTGCAGATGAGGTGGGAGAATTCCTCACCCCTGCCATTGTAGTCTACTACTTCCAAATCCGAGTCAGGGGATGGCTTGAGGAGCAGTGGGAAGCAGCCTCCATCCTTCCCTCCCCGGACTTTGGGGTGGACTTCCACACCTTCAGGATGAGCCAGAACCTCAACTGGCTCCCCAATGTCTCCAATGTGGCTGCCCTGAGACTACTGCGACGACCGGATCCTCCTCCATCCCCCACCAAGGCGGGCGCCAAGGGGAGTAGCCACAACAACAACAGCACCACTCCCTCTAGCAGCCCGGGAGTCCGCAACCCAACCGGAGGGACTCAACAAACAGGACTCACCAATCCACACCGGGACTCCCGCCTCCAAGACAGCAATCATCCCATTGTCAAGAAACTGGAGTCAGCAAAAATGAGGGAAGCCATCCAAGTTATGAGAGACAAAGGGAAAGGCCCCCTCTCCAGACCAGATGGCCAAGAGAGATGCCACTCGTGGCACATCAAGGGTGCCTGCTTCAGCAGCTGCAAGCACATATATGACCATGTGGCCATCACTCCCACTGAGCAAGATCTACTCTGGGAATGGTGCCAAGAGGCATATGCCTGACCGGTCGGCACGCGCCCTCACTTGGGCGCGGAGCCCTCCCCACCCACATGGGCATTGGGGGGATCATACTAAGTAACAATCCATCATCTAATCACGAATCTAATCCTCCCTTACGAATCACACATGAATTAGGTAAGCACGAACAGCACGCGCGCGCATGTACCCCTCTCAACTTGTATGTGCCTTCCCAGATCCCTACAAGTTCTACAGATTCCACGGAAGCGCCCACCATCCCCTTGGGGGAAGCGCCCACCTACTCCCCCCTTGCCAAGGCCTACGTCCGAGTCCCTAGTCCCTGCCACAGTCCCTACCGGGCCCCCTACAGTCCCGGCCAATCCATTGCCTAGGCCCGAGCTCCTAGTCACTCCCACAGCTTTGCCTAGACCCGAACCCCTAGTCCCTGCAGCATTCGTGCCTCGGTCCAAGCCCCAAGTCACCCCCCTCCTGTCTAAGTCCAGCGACGCGCTGGCCTCTCCACCCAGCAACTTGCTGGCCTCTTCACCCAGCAACACTGTGCCTCGGTCCGATCCCCCAGTCACCCCCCTGCTGCCGTACCCCACTGACAGGCTCGACGTGCACGTCAACCGGGCTATCACTGTCTACAACAACAGCACTAGCTGGGGGGACTTCATCCGGACAATCCGGGGACAAGGTGACATCCACCCAGATGTGGGTAATATTCCCCATCCAGCCAGCCTACTCTTAGCCCACTTCGGGAAAGAAGGCACCCCGGCCTCCATGACAGGCCAACCTTGGACCCCTGCCAGGATTGCCAGTGCCCTCTCCAGGGGGCCTCACCAATCTTCCCACCAGGGCATTGCCTTCCTGCGGGAGGAGTATGCCGACATGATGGACAAGCAACAATGGACTGTCCTCCCTGCAAGTCTCATACAACACCTCCCCAACCTCCGGCTCAGCCCACTGGGGCTCGTCCCACAACGGGGACGGCGCCCGCGCATGATCTCTGACTACACCTATTCTGAAGTCAACCAAGACACCAATCCCCTTGCCCCAGCAGAGGCCATGCAATTTGGACGCACGCTTCCCCGGCTCCTCAGCAAGCTGCACCGCGCCAACAACAGGTTTGGCCCAGTGTATATGTCGAAGATTGACTTAGCTGATGGGTTCTACCGGGTCCAGTTGAATCCGGAGGATACCATGAAGCTAGGAGTCCTTTTCCCATCTCGCCCAGGGGAGGCTCCCCTCATTGGCATCCCCCTCACCAACCCTATGGGGTGGAAATCCAGTCCACCTAATTTCTGTGCCTTCACTGAAACCATTGCAGACCTGGCCAATGCCACCCTCTCCACGGGGCTAGAGCACGCGCGGCGACAGCCCCATCGACTGGATCGACTCTCAGAAGCCCAGCCTGCCAACAGTCCCCATCACCCAGTCACTGCCATGGGGACTCCCCATAGCACTACCCCCAGCAAGAAGCCACTTCGCTACTGGGACGTGTATGTGGATGACTTCTGTGGCCTCGTGCAAGGCAACCAATGGACCCGGCGCGCCGTCAAGAGGGTGCTCTTCCAATCCCTGGACCAAGTCTTCCGCCCGCTTGCAGCCTGTGACACCCCCTTCAGACAGGAACCAGCTTCCCTCAAGAAAATGATCCAAGGGGATGCCACATGGACCACCAAGAAAGTTATCCTTGGCTGGCTCATTGATTCCATCAACAAAACCATCAGCCTTCCTCCCCATCGAGTGGACCGCCTACAGGAGATACTTCATTCAATCTCCCCCACCCAGCGCCAGGTTCCTATCAAACAATGGCACCAAGTCCTTGGGGAAGCTCCGATCGATGGCCCTTGCCATCCCTGGCGCCATTGGCCTCTTCTCCATCCTCCAAGAAGCCTTCTGACACCGTGAACCAGGACGGCAGCGCCTCCGCCTCACCAAGCGAGTCCATAGCTTCCTTCGGGACTTCCAATGGCTGGCCAATGATCTATCCAACAGGCCTACTTCCATTGCAGAACTGGTGCCAGATCCTTTCCCTGCCACCATGGGCGCTTGTGATGCCTCTGGTATGGGCATGGGGGGCATCCATTTTGTCCCCCTTCCCACTGGCGCGGTGCAGCCTATCATGTGGAGGCATGCATTCCCCAAGTGGGTCTCCTCCCAACTAGTCACCTTTGACAACCCCAATGGCACCATCACCAACAGTGACCTTGAGCTCGCTGGTTCCATTGCCCACAATGACATCCTTGCCAAAGCTGCCTATGTCCAATCCAGAACCACTCACAACTGCTATGACAACACAGCAGCGGTCTATTGGCAAAGGAAAGGCGCCACCACTACCACTGGCCCTGCCGCTTACCTCCTGTGGATTCAGTCCATGCACCAGCGTCTCCACCAATATGTCCCCCTCAGGGATTACATCCCTGGACCTGTGAATCACCTAGCTGATTTGCTCTCTCGCTCTGACCTCTCTGACACTGCCCTTCTCACTCATTTCAACACCACCTACCCCCAGGACTTGCCCTGGATCTTATGTCCCCTGCAGCCTCCCATGCATTCTGCTCTGACCTTGGCTCTATCCAGGAGACCATGCGCGCTTCAGTCACTGAGCTCTATGCCAAGCGCAAGGATGCCCATTGGAATCAATGGGTTCAATTCTGTGTGTCTCAAGGCTTTGAGCCAACCCTCCACTCTGTTACAGATCCAATCCCCATCCTCCAAGTCTTTGCCCAGCGCCTCCATGATGGCCGACTCTCATATAGCCGCAAGCCCATCAGATCTCGCACAGTATCGGACACCCTCCGGTCAGTGGGCCAGACGCTGGCCCGCTTGGGGTCCAAAGACCCCCGAGCCAACTCTACCGGCAGTCTTGACTTCAGGCTAACTGCCCAGTTCAAGGCCTATGCCAAGCTAGACCCAGCCCCGTGCCGGGTCAAACCAGTCCCCATCACCCTTGTCATGCATGCCCTTCGCTTTGCATACTATGACTCCCCTTCCAATACCAGACAGGCCATTGCAAACATGATCTGCATAGCCTTCTTTTTCTGTCTACGCCCTGGTGAGTACACTGGTACTACCAGGGACGACCAAGCCTTCCACCTCAAGGAGGTCTCCTTCTACCTTGGCTCCAAAATTGTACACCATGATGGCCCTGAACATGAGCTCCTTGCTGCCACCTCTTTCACCCTGACATTCACCACGCAGAAGAATGGGGACAAAGGTGAGGTAGTTGCTCATGCCAGGAGTGGCGACAACCTATGCTGCCCTGTAGCAGCATGCGCGCGCCAAGTGCTCCACCTCAGGGGCTGCTGTACTAGCACCCATCCCTTCAGCCCAGACCTCAAACTTGCCAGTTACTTTGACAATGGGGTTCTCACCCTAGTTCGCGCGGCAACTGTCACATCCTCCATGAGAGTCTATGCCCAGACCCTCTACCATACCACAGGCATCTCCCCTGCAGCAATCTCTGCCCGCTCCCTTCGAGCGGGAGGGGCTATGGCACTGCTCCAGGGCAAATGTGATTCTAATGTCATCAAGCTCCTCGCAAGATGGCACAGTGACTGCATGATGAGGTACTTGCACCAGCAGTCCCTCCCCATCTTCCAGAATCTGGCCTCTGTAATGTTCAACAATGGAACATACTCCTTCCTGCCAGAAGAGTGGGTGCCGGCTGCCGCCCCCACTCCCCCTGGCAGCTCTCTCTGATTCCTCTTGGGGAATCTCCCACCCTCGCAGTCTGGCCTCCCGTCTCCTCCAGGTCCAGTCTCCATCCAGCTCCCACCCTGTGGCTTGTGGCCCAATGGCAGAAAAGGCTTAACAGCAAAAGGCTTAACTGCCCAAGCTGTTAAGCCAGGCTGTGCGCCGGTGTGTGTGGGCACAGCAAACTAAGGGACCGGACTACAGCCTGCAAAACAACCAACAGGCTGGAGTTCCCGGCTCCCCCTCTAGCATTGCTTAACCCACCAACACACCCATGAACTACAAGCATCGCACATACAGTACTACAAGTAGGCTGGCTACTGAGGCTATCACGAATGTAGTGAGTGATAGTTGATGTAGCGAGCCGAATGAAAGTAATGGTAGTGCCACGTGGCACTCCCTACAACTGGTAGAGAGCCAGACCGGGGGGGGAAAACCTAGTAGAAATCTAGTAGATTTCACTATCCCTGAAACCAGCTTCTAAGCACGCGCTTAGACCCCCGATAGCCTCAACAAGCCAGCAAAGGATTCTTCCAGCAAAGCGCAAGCCTACCACACTCCCTACCAGAACGATACGATCGATTCCCTGAAACACCGGATGATCGATTCCCTGTAACACCGGATGATTGATTCCCTGTATCACGCCCTACCAGAAGAATTATGATCTACACGATCGATTCCCTGTATCACTAAAACCAGCTTCTAAGCACACGCTTAGACCCCGATAGCCTCAACAAGCGTGCCAAGGATTCCCCTAGCAAGCCCAACGGTACCAAGGAAACACAATCGATTCCCTGTATCACCGGATAAGATGTATCACTGTGTCACTGTATCACGGTAGCTCGTAGGAATGGAGCGCTTGCGACCGAAAGACGCGTCTGCAATCGAAATTACAGGCTAGCACTAACAAGCCGGTAAAGGATCCCTCCAGGAAATCCAAGCATACAGCTCACTCTTTTGCTCCTAAAACGATTAGTAGTAGAATAAATTGGCCCACCACGCCCGCCCGCAGAAAAGGCTTAACAGCAAAAGGCTTAACTGCCCAAGCTGTTAAGCCAGGCTGTGCGCCGGTGTGTGTGGGCACAGCAAACTAAGGGACCGGACTACAGCCTGCAAAACAACCAACAGGCTGGAGTTCCCGGCTCCCCCTCTAGCATTGCTTAACCCACCAACACACCCATGAACTACAAGCATTGCACATACAGTACTACAAGTAGGCTGGCTACTGAGGCTATCACGAATGTAGTGAGTGATAGCCAAAATGGATAACAAAAACAGCCACAACAACAACTACAAGGGTGGGCAAGGGAACAACAGCTCCAACGATGGCGGGAGCGACAGACAACCACGTCACCTTAACCGAGGCACAAAGGGCGCAAACAACGGCGCATCAACATCCAATGGGGGGGGGTCCTGATTCCAAGGGCAGGACCAAACCGACATGAAGGGAGTGGTAATAGATCATAGCATTGACCACAGAACACCTGTATCCCAACAGTTTGACACATTCTACAAGGCCGTGAAAGTCACAGCCGGGAAACTGAACCCCGACCTTGCCAAACCAATTTGAACCCTCATTGGGCGGGCTCACCAGCGCCGACTACTCAGTTGATTTCCCAGAAGCCAGCCTCTGGACTAAAGGAGGGGTGAAGGACACCCACAAGAAAGAGATGTACAGCCGACTATGGCTAGAGGAAAAGAAGGAACGGAGTAAGGACAGGAAGAAATACGAGTCAGACCTGAAGAAGCTCTTCGCGATCATGTATGGCCAGCTCAGCACAGGAATAACAGAAAGGTTGAAGATGAAACCAGACTGGAAGACAATTGTGGATGATGCAGATACGCTGGAGCAGATCAAACACCTCAAGGAAGTCTGCTATCGAGATAATGAATCATCAATGAGTTCGCCAGTCAACATTATTATAAAGTTGAAGAAGTTCGTTGATGCCTACCAAAATGCAGCCAAAGATCCAGCACAATATGTTGAGGCCGTTCAGATGAGGTTTGATGTGTTGAAGGCAGCTGGAGCCCAAATTGTGTTCAACGAGTTGACTAGATACACAATGAAGCGGGTGTTTCATTCACAAGACTATGCTATCTACGCAACCATGAGTGATGAGGCCAAGCAGACAGTCCAGGAGGGTGTTGAGCAATTAATCGTGGCTACGCAAATTGTGGAAGGTTCCAACAAGAAGAACCATAGAAATATTCAAGGAATGCTAAGGGATGAATATGCACTAAAGAAGGACCATCAGATGCACTCAAATTACTGGTATGCTTCAAAACCAACAAGAGCGGCACACAATCACCACAGCTGACAACTGGTGGCAACAACACTACGTTCGGACGTAGTCGACCATGAGGAGACAACAACAACAAGAACACTGGAAAGAAGACAACCAAAGGCACTGCGTTTGTAACCAATGGAGAAGTATCTCAAAACAATGTCCAAGAAGCACATCAGTTGCTCATGAATGGGATTGCTGATGGGGAGACTTTTGGGGACGAGCTATGCTTTGTTCAACTTGGTCAGACCGAGGAAAGCCGGGAAAACGCCAGGAGTGGAGCGCCCAAGAACCCCAGAGTGGGGGGGCTGACACATACAGACCAAGTCAGCAACAAGACTGAGTTCCTACTGGCACAAAATAATGGACGACTTGATCCACACCTCCTCCTACTGGATAGCCAAGCCACTTGTAATGTAATCAGCAACCGTGCATTGCTCAAGCACGTCCAACCACACCCTGATGGGGATAGAGTGGTGATACACTGCAACGCCAGGAGTGTCACAACAACAATGGTGGGAGAACTTCCTGGTTTCGGAACTGTATGGTTCCTGGAAAAAGGAATTGCAAACATTCTCTCCCTTGGACTAGTATCTGATCAATATAGAGCTACACTAGACACAAGTGTCTTGCAGTCATTCTATGTGCACAAGCCTGATGGCTCCACTTGACAATTTACCCGGGCGGCCAACAATCTATATGTGTGTAATCTCCAAGAGCAACATGAGTCCCTCTTTGCTATCACTACCAACAAAGGGAAGAAGGCGTTCTACTCTAATCTTGACATCCAACGGGCTGATAAGGCTCGTCGCTTGCAGGAAGCCATTGGATTCCCCAGCACTAAGGAGCTCTTGTGGATGCTCGACAACAACCAGATCCAGAACTGTGATGTCACCCGCCGCGACGTACAGATTGCTGAGGATATCTATGGCGTTAATACCAGCATCATCAAAGGCAAGGCAGTTCGCCGGCAACCACAACATGTGCACGAAGATGTGTCCCCAGTACCCCCTGACATCCTGCGGCACTACCAGCATATCACCCTTGGTATTGACGTTTACACAGTGAATGGAATCAAATTCTTTCGTACCATCTCTCGACACATATGTTTCAGAACAAGCCGGGCCATAAATGATGCCAAGAAGTGCACCCTGATGGAATGTATCCAAGCTGTGGTTGGTATCTATGCCAAGCAAGGTTTTATTGTCACTCAGCTCATGGTAGGCAATAATGAATTCGCTTGCCTACAAGATGATCTAGTACAACTAAAACCCCCACTCACCATCAACTACAGTGCTCGCAATGAGCACAAGTCTTGTATCGAACGCAACAATCACACTAGCAAGGAACGCTGCGGCTGCACGTTTGCTGCCATTCCATTTACCCACATGCCGCCCCGTATGATTATCCAACTAGTAAACAGGGTCAATTTCTGGCTCAACCACTCCACCAAAACAAGTGGTACTTCCGGAGCCATCTCTGCCCGGGAAATCATCACAGGCAACAAACTACATGCCGATCGACACTGTAAGTTCCAATTTGGGGACTACGTTCTTGGCCATGAGGAAGCCAACAACAACTCTATGAATCCTCGGACTATCAATGCTCTCTATCTCCGGCCTTCCAACAATAAGCAAGGTTTTTTTCCCTCTTTGATCTCAAGACTGCCCGTCGGGTCCACCGCTGCTCTGCTACTATTGCCCGCATGACAGACACCATCATCCAACACGTGCACGGCATTGCAGACAAACAAAACGCACCCTCGGGCCTTACCTTTGGCAACTGGCATGGCTGCACCACCATTCTTGATCTTGACTCTGCCTCCACCAGCTCCAACAATGGGACCAATGGCTCCTACGCCCCAACCCCCGCTGATGATGCTACAGCTGACACCATCCTCACAGGAGTGTCCCTTGAAAGCCATCCCGATGGGGTTATGGATGATGATTTCATCCCTGGCACCATTACCTCGAACCCGATTGCCCATGATATTTACGATCTTGAATGTAAAACTGGGAACAACCATACAGCAGCCACAACAAACACAGGTTGAGCAATAGCTGACAACGACATCAATGCAGACACCCTTGCTTCAGCGATCTCCGAGCTTTCAACGGCCAACGAGACCACGGCCGGCAACCCCGTGACCATCCATCAAGAGTCAATTCTGCCCGCCGGGGACACACCTAGGGAAATCAACACACAAAATGTCACCAATGACGAGCCCAATGCCGGACCTCCCGCGCCTGCCAAACCCGCGCAGGGCAAGCTGCTACAGCCACCTGAGCCACGATACAATTTAAGACCTACAACACGCCGAACACATAACAAGTACCAGGCCAGCAACGGATATGAGACCCTAACCCATCACCAATCATTCTTCTCCGCCAGTTTTTGATTGGCCATCAGAGCTCTCAAGCATGACCACCATGCCATCATATTGGTCGCATCAGCACTGGAACAATACAACAACCTGGATGCCTCCCTTGTCACCAAGCAATATGGTATCAAGAAGGGTTTGGAGTTGTTTGGTGATATGGGCGTCGAAGCCATACTCAACGAATTGAAGCAGATGCACGACATGACAGTGGTGGCACCAATACATCCCAGAGACATGACAAGAGATCAAGTGAAGAAATCACTACAGTATCTAATGTTCCTGAAGAGGAAGCAATGCGGAAAAATCAAGGCTTGAGGATGCGCTGATGGAAGAACACAGAGGGTGTTCATTTCAAAGAAAGAGGCGTCATTCCCCACTGTCTTCCTATATGCACTTATGCTATCATGTCTGATTGATGCAATAGAGGAAGGAGAAGTGGCAATTGCAGATATCCCAGGCGCTTTCCTCCAAATGCCAATGCCAGAAGGGGAAGATGTCTTTATCCAACTAGATGGGACCATGGCCGAGCTGCTGGCGTGTATCGATCCACAGCTGTATCAAAAGTTCCTAGTCAACAAAGGAGGCCGCAAAGTGATGTTTGTAAAGGCTAAAAAGGCTATCTATGGAACTCTACGAGCCGCAATCCTATTTTGTGGCTTACTTTAAGGCGCAGGGGTTTGAAGCTAATCCCTATGATATGCGCACCATGAATAAAATGGTCAATGGGAACCAGATGACCATTGTATGGAATGTTGACGACCTAAAGATATCCCACAAGGACAAGGCTGCAGTCGGCACCATGCTGAAAAAACTTAACGAAGAATTTGGAAAGATCAAGCCACTATCTGTAACGCGAGGCAAAATACATGAATATGTGGGGATGACTATCGACTATAGCAAAAAAGGGAAAGTAAAGTTCAGCATGTTTGATTACATCGCCGAGGTACTGGACAGTCTGCCCGAGTGCCTGAAGGACGATAAGACTGCTACAACACCGGCAGCGGCACACCTGTTTGATGTATCCCCAGATGGGCCCCTACTTAATCATCAGGATAGAAAGGATTTTCATTCCTGTGTCGCCAAGCTGCTGTTCATTGCAAAGCGAGCAAGGCCAGACATCAAAACACCGGTACGGCTGCTAGCATATCTGCGGGAGACTATTGCTCTACCGCTTGTCCTGGGATGGGATGGTACTGGGAACTCATACTGGTATGTGGATGCGTCGTTTGCAGTACACTCCGACATGCAAAGTCACACAGGTGCAGGGCTCACAATGGGGCAGGGTGCAGTCCTCTCCATGTCCACCAAGCAGAAGCTAGATGCAAAGAGCTCCATGGAGGCCGAAGTTGTGGGGGTTGATGATCATCTCCCATTCAATCTCCGGTGTTGATACTATTTACAATGGCAGGGCTACCACGTACAACAGCACCAACCACCAAACAGCAGGGCCCCAGATAATTTCATCCTAGGAAAAGAGAACATCCTATACCAGGATAACACTAGCTCCACTAAGCTGGGAACAAACGGCAAGCGCTCCAGCACCAAGAGGACACGACGCATCAACATCAGATACTTCTTCATGATAACTGACAGAGTAAAGAAGGGAGAGGTTCAAGTGGAGCACTGTCCAACCGGGGAGATGCTAGCTGATATATTCACCAAGCTGCTGCAAGGTTCTCTCTATTTCAGAAGGTCCGGAACAAAATACTTGGAATTACTTAGGCCAAGTGTATAGCCTACAAGGCAGAATACGAAAACGTTAAACAAATGTGAGCGCATATCACCGAGGGGCTGAGCTAATAGTGTTTAATGACACGAACCAATTAGTATGGTACAGCGCCGCAGGAGTGTGTTGGAGCACAGCACAGATGGTGATCGCGCGGGCATTTATGAAGTTACTAAAACAGAAATAAACACAAAAGCAGTAGGAAGATTCCACGGCATACTACAGATATCTACTAGCTATGAGATGGATGTGGAATGCGACCCAATGGGTGATTCCCAAAATACTTTTATGTACTACATAAACCGGAAATTTTCTACTTAACCAGTCGTAAAGTTACAAATCATAGTCGACGTGAGCTCACGTTGACTATGATTTGTAACGTTACACTTTTTTATAACGGAACTCCTGACTGAATTTTTGTCAGTCCCCCAACGGACTAATCACACATCCTCCAACGGATCAGATCGCCAATTTTGGCTGATTACAGTACAAGTACGAGTACTAGTACTAGTACAAAATATTGTCCAACGCACCACAACAACCAAACCGAATTACTAATAATGGTTTATCTGCTGTTGTTGCTGCTATGTGACAACGATGGAGGAAGAGATACATATTCTTCAGCTCCGTACATAATTTTTATATCGTAATGCCAACAGCAGCGATGGTGAAGACAGCAGGAAAAAGGTCCGGGAAAAGAAACTACAGCAGAAGAGAAGTCATGGAACTTCTATACACCCTCAAAGCAATCCTTCCTGTTGGTCCTGAGGATTGGGCGCAAGTCGGCCTAATCCATAATGACAACTTCCCTGATACCAATCGAAGTGTTGAGAACCTCCGTAGGAAATACAACGGTCTTTATCGGAAACAAATTCCTACCGGGGATCCAAATTGCCCCAAGGACGTGAAGTTGGCAAAGAGGGTTAAGTATTTGATTAAGTGCAAGGAAGGAGTTGGTGATGGACAAGAGCCATATGGAATGGAAGAAGGATACCAGACCAACACGGAAGACGAAGAATACATAAGTAGTGGTGAGGAGGAGGAGGAGGATGACGACTCTGACGATGATAACATTCCTCCGATACCACTCGGTCAACCTTCACAAACAACCACTCAGCCAACCCAACAGTCAATGGAGCCAACCCAACAGTCAACGGAGGAGCCAACCCAGCCAACACAACCGCCCCTTCGTCAACCTTCCCAACCAACCCAAGAAGAACCAGAACTCAATACACGACCAACTGCCATAAACAATACACCAACGACTCCCATAAACGTACCACCAAGAATTGTTGTATTAAATTCCTTTCGTGACTAGAAGTACCAAAGCTACCAAAGGGTAGATTTCCTATGCGCATGAATCAATGAGTCCCGTATCCATCTAAGTAATCGATTCCCACGGCATATCGATTCCCACGGCGCATCGATTCCCATCGCGCATAAACGGTGAGCAATCCCTGTCTTACGATATTGCCATTGTTCTTCGGTGAGCAAACTCTGATTTCATAAAATATCACACGAGCTACGGGAGCAATTCCTGACCTTAATGATAAACATTTCATGGAGTCTTCCTAACGGAACAAGAGAAGAAAACCGTTGACATGTGATTCTCACACAATACATATACATGCATACAAATATATATGGTCAACGACTAATACATGTATGGAAATAATCAGCGAGTAATCTCAGCACTACGCAACAGCAGTTGCAACGTATTCATCTCAATAAAAGAGATATCTTGCATTTTGGCAAGATTTCACTTTATCTCATACTTTTAACATTCAACTGATTTATATCCCAAAATTCACACTAGTTGCTACCAACTACTTGTAATCTACATACTAAGGTCTGTCTCACTGCAATCTGAATAAGTCACAGTAAGAAGAGATCTGGCGTTTCCCTAGTCTCGCCTGTAGTCCGATTATCCGTTGCCGAAAGTATCCAACCACAATTGTCACGCGTAGAGTACAATCGTTTGTCTACTAACACACTAACGCAGCGTTGCTGTTCTTCAGAGGCCTTTGAATCAGACCCTCAACGAACCGGATTCAGAAGGAAAATAATAGATTAACAGTCGCAAGCTCTAAGAAGGCTTGCACACAAGAAGGAACAGGAACGGAATTGAACATAATCCCTACGCTGGCATATGCACGTCGCACATCGCACAAGAAGCAGTTCCCATTCTCAGTTACCACGCACTTCCTTCCAAGGCTCCGAACCACCACAGATGCCGAACATACCGGTACCGGTAATGGCCGTCAATGCACTCGGAGGCGAAGAGAAGAATGACGCCGAAGTCACCACTATCGAACGCTTTCCCAGCTTTGATGCTGATATGAGAAAGATACTCATATCATTACTCAACGTAACAAGCGAGATTACTAGCAAGTTGTGCTTAGCTCTCAAAGAAGGCGGATTATGTGAGTGGAAGTCGTTCCTCGACGCACTTATCGAACCGGATTTTGCACGCGAACTTACCTATATGGAGCGAGGATTGGCAACGCATATCCCTCGATCCATCCAAAGGAGCATAGAAGCACTTGCGGACTTCGCTATCGACCTACAAGAAGAAGGTGTCGACCTAGGAGAAGACGAGAAGGACTGGAAAGATGTAAAGTCATTTACATACAAGGAATTCCAGACATTCCGCGGAGAGCGTGCCCAACGCTTACGCAATGAATCTGTTCTGAACCCACCACCTCCTCCGGCGGGAAGTAACAAAAAGTCCCCTCAGCAGGTAAAGTACGAATCATGGTGCCGAAAAGCACGAGATGAAAAGTCCTTTACACCCCTCACGAATGACTCGAGATTCGAACACTGGCTCGTTGGTTTCAAAGCTAAACTCGAGGCATACGACATCGATACAGAGACATTCCTCGATGAAACTTGGCCTCCAGCCACGCTTGTGGGTTACACCCGTGATCTCTACATCAAACAATGTGCCTTCTTCTGGGTACTAATGTTGGAAGTCTTCAAGAGTGACCTTTCTGCATCATGTGTACACAGTCATTCTACCACTCGTGATGGACGCCAGGCCTACTTCGACTTCGTAAACCTTCATAGCCAATCAAAAGCAAAGGTATACGACAACTCGACCCAGCTACAAGGGTTGCTCAAGTTGAACCTCAACAATTGGAAGGAATCCAAAGTGAAATTCATCACACATTGGTTTGATGAATTAAATCACCTCAACAAGCTCCGTCCTCCCAACAAGCCCCTCGAGTATCACACTGTAAAATCAGCATTGTTTCAGGCATGTTATTCCAGCTTCCAGCTAAGCGAACAGTTTGCCAAAGTCAAGGATCCAGGTGGGACGAATAGCACCGTAACGGATGCAGTTGCCGAAGCCGCTGCTATCCACGATCTTAAAATCACGCTTTTACTCGAAGCAACTCGACTTGATTCCCAGTCTGCGATGTCTGCTCCTCGGTCGACCGTACGTGCACACGTTCATGATTTCTCTTCTGACTCGATCCAACACCATGATGACTATGCTCTTCCCATCGAATTTGAAGGAGACTATCAAGATTATGCTGTGTTCAAGGCTGGACGTACCCCTGACCCTACCACAAGGTTGCCTACAAACATATGGAAGGCATTGTCACGTCAGGACATGAAGAGTTGGCTCAGTTTTTCTCCGGAAGGAGTCGCAAGCTCTAAGAAGGCTTGCACACAAGAAGGAACAGGAACGGAATTGAACATAATCCCTACGCTGGCATATACACGTCGCACATCGCACAAGAAGCAGTTCCCATTCTCAGTTACCACGCACTTCCTTCCAAGGCTCCGAACCACCACAGATGCCGAACATACCGGTACCGGTATTTCCTTCTGAATCCGGTTTGTTGAGGGTCTGATTCAAAGGCCTCTGAAGAACAGCAACGCTGCGTTAGTGTGTTAGTAGACGAACGATTGTACTCTACGCGTGACAATTGTGGTTGGATACTTTCGGCAACGGATAATCGGACTACAGGCGAGACTAGGGAAACGCCAGAGCTCTTCTTACTGTGACTTATTCAGATTGCAGTGAGACAGACCTTAGTATGTAGATTACAAGTAGTTGGTAGCAACTAGTGTGAATTTTGGGATATAAATCAGTTGAATGTTAAAAGTATGAGATAAACAGGTATTTGAGTGTCACCGTCCTTTTTGTACTGAATGTCAGGGTTGTTTGAAAGGAATCGAGCTGGATGCGCGGGTGACACGGAAGACTTGAGAGGTCGCTGGTCCTTAGACGAGGAGGTCGTTGATTTGTATACACCTAGAGATGCATGGAAAACGCCTCTACGATCATTCTCTACAGCAGGATGTAGGTCTGCTGCGGAATTGGCATGCTCATCCTTGGTCGAAGTATCGTCTTCTTGAAAAGATACCGAGTGTTCATGTTGGTATGCCGAACCGGATTCAGAAGGAAAATAATATGTTGTTCCGCGCTCTCAGTCTTGGTCGGCTTCCTCTTCTTTTTCATCTCAACGGTTTCCTGCCACGCGTGCTTCCCCTTCTCCCACCAGTACTCCGCGATCAAAGAGACAGTACCGCAGGAACGCCACCAACATCAGCACCACCGACAGCAACAGCACCAACAGACGGCAGGAAATTCTTGATTTCTTGAGAGAGAATTCCGAGCGCGAGAGGGAACAAAGAATAGAGTATCAACGGCTTGAAAGGGAACAAAGAGAGGCTGCCTTGGAATCGCTGAAGGCCGCCATAGTAGATGTTGCCACCATACTCCTAAATGGGCTTCGTCCCAACTCAAATTCCAACTCCAACTCCAACTCAAATCCCCCCAGCCCGGCAATCCCAACAACTCCAACTCGGTTCCCCCCCCCGGCCGGCTCCACTTAAGAGTCTGGTGGTTCCTGTTTAATAGCAGGAACATTCGGCGTAGGTTGAGCAGGAGGATCCGGAAAAATAGCAGGAACATCCGGCGTAGGTTCAGAAAAATCGGAATCAGAGTCGGAATCGGAATGAAATAAATCCGAATCGGAATCCGACGAATGAAAGACTGATTGATTGGTTCGGGCTTCGAGAGTCCGGCGAAAAAGATCCTGTCAAATCTGTTGCCGGGTTTTATCAATCTGTAGCTCGTGTTTAACAATCTGTTGTTTGTATGTAGCAATCTGTCGTTCGTGTTGAACAATCTGTCGTGTGAGTCGTTGTTCGTGTTGTCGTTCAACTTTGGCTTTAAGAGCCTTAAGAATTCTTTGTTGTTGTTCTTGTTTGGAAGCTACCACCATGATGTTGCTTTTGGCTTTGGAAGTTGCTTTTGGCTTTGGAAGAAATCAAATTATGAGCTTTGCAACTTGCCAAGAAAATGAAATAATGAATTACTAGTAAAAATAATGAATTACTAGCAACTACTAGCAACTACTACTAGTAATATCTCCTGCAATCGTAAAGTTGTTGGGAGTACATGAAAGTCTCAAATCAGTCGGAATCAAATCGATAGGAGTCAACGATTCCCACGTCGATTCCCATTTCGATTCCAATTTCCATGTATGGAAGAACTGATGGGATTAACCCGTCCGGCGCTGTGTTGAACCCCTCTTTAGGAGTTGAACCCCTCTTGAGGAGTCGTGCGGTTTTTACGAACCCGAACACCAAAAGCGAAACTACTCCGGATCAGCAGATCGATCGAAACTACTCCATATACTCTTATCTTTCCAGCAAGCTCTAAGCTCATAATTCCAAAAGTTACCAACAGCGAAAGCTATGTCCAAATCTACAGCAAAACCTAGTACTAATTTGTAAATTATTAATCATTATCTACTATACTTAGGATCGACCATGGAGAATCGGATCGACCATGGAGAATCGATACTTGACCATGGTGGAGAACCGACAATCCACTTTGGACCGATCGGCCGATCAACCGATAAACCATATCGACCATGGTCTCACTCAACAACAATCTACTCGGAATCGACAATTTACTCAACCACGCAAAGCGAAATTCGAATGCGAACTGCGAACTGCGAACTGCGAACTGCGAACTGCGAACTGCGAAGGCGAACTGCTCAACGGCTCAACGGTTGAAGAGGCCGGTGGCATCTTCCGGTAGGTTGTCGTCGTAAGAGAAGTATCCCTCCTTCTTATGCATGAAAACATTCAGGATCTGGTTGTGACCAATGGTACTTGTTTGGTAATTGTACAGAAGCATCATTAAGTTCAAAATGACCTTCCTATCGCCAAACGTCTCCAATAGGAGCCTGTCTTTCAATCGCGGAAACTGCCCCTGGATCATTCGCATCCCCCACTCTGATAACTGTCGAAGGGACGTTGCTTCTCTGTTCAACAGAATAGCCTCGAGGGTATCCAGGATCATGCTGCGAACTTTGGACAAGGCATTGGTGTCTACCTGTGGCAACCCTAAATGCGGAGTCAACACAAACCATAGCTTGGGACTTGACGAACAGTTCTTCTATTTTATCATAAACACCATGATCGGCGATCGTGCTGTCATGCCAGGTACCGGGGCAGTTGTAACAGCAAATACGAATTCTTCCATCGGCAGCAAAGACAAAGACACTGTTGACATAAGTGTCGCAGACCCAGCTGTTGTAATACCGGCTCTGAATCAACCAATTGGAAGACTGCTGAATTTTGACTTTGAGTCCATCGGCGGCACCCCAGACACGGCGTTCTTTTAGTCTTGGGTATTTGGAACCAATTGCGCTGATGTATTCCTCCAATTCTTCTTCAGTTGGAGGTCTAATCATTGCCTTTGGATGATACTGCAATACGAACAAAAGAACCTTTCTGGAGAACTTCAACCATTTGTACATAACAGTAGAGGTGAGTCCAAATGCCATCGACACAGATCTTGCAACGGATCCTCGTGTTCTAAACCAATGAAGTACTAGACCAAGACAGCAAGTCGCGTTTGCCTCACGCTTTCTTCCACACCATACTCTATTAGCGTTAACCTTCCTTTTCCGAACAGCATCGGTGTATCTATCAACTGTGTAACTATCAAATGTTGGTTCAAATAGACCGAGAAGCTCTCTAAAGACTGTGTGGTCGACACCACAGCAGTTGAGAAGAGCCTGATCATTGCCAGAGTTGAATAGATAAAGAAAGGGAGACTCGGAATGGCGCCGAAGGGCTATCCTTGGTGTTCTCCTATCTCTTCGACGCCTTTCTTCTGCGTCATCAGCATCATCATCATCATCGTCATCGTCATCCTCCTCATCTTCTAGAAGATACAAGCAAACAAGCAACTCAAGTGACATATTCAACGGATGGGCAACTATTTGTTATGTTGGCGGTTGAGTAGTACCTATCGTCGGTTGAGTCAAAACGTTGAGTCGCTGAAATGGTGAGTACGAGTACCGTACGGTAGGTGAAAATGAAAAATTTGGTCGTGAAGTCACTGAAAAATCTGAACGTCACTGAAAAATCTGAACGGATTAAACCCACATGTTTAATCGTATGAAGAAGACAAATTTGGCTAATATTATTGTCCATGTAATCAGATTCCAGATTCCAAAATGAGATTTATGCACTTTCCCGCCAAAAAAAAGTATGGACAAAATTTTCATTCCCAAAATACTAAAAACAGAAGTTTATGTACGTTACAAAAAAGTATTTCGGGAATCACCCAATACCAACACACACCGCATATCTAACTCATACTTTTAATTTTATCTCACTAATAGGATATGCAAGTTACACCTTACATTTGATTTTATTCTTTAAGGTGTTCGTGTAATCTTGTAGCAACACGTGCTCAATATGCTGGATTCAACACTCTCTCTCCCGGAATATGGCGGTAAGAGCGCCGAAGTTTGCCACAACTGTAGCAGCAGCAGCAGCAGCAGCAGCAACACGACTGCGAATAATAATAATAACAATCATCCTCTCACACAACCACCGCCACCGCCACCGCCACCAACAGGGTCGTCCGGAGAGAACGAATCTTCCGCATTGCCTACGTCGTCGCCTTCTACTACGACGGCAAGAATGCGCGAAGCAGCAACATTCGAATCGAAATTTGAATTCGACGACTACCAATCGTCGGTCGCCGCCTTTGTCCGTTCGAGGATCTCGTCCGATCCAGGGTATTTTGCCGCGAGTCCGGAGGAACGGCACCACGAACTCAATCGCGCGCGTCCACTTCCGGTTGTCACCACAACCACAACCACAACCACCACCGCTTCCATTGGCAGGGCCGCTTTCCTGCCGCGAATCGTCCTGCCCCTCCGAATCCATCTCGTCCGGAGCCCGATCCTCGGATGCTCCGACGATCTCGACGCGACCGCCGTACAAACGATCGTACGGACCATAAACGAGACCTATTGGGTACCCCAGGCCAACATTCGATTCGATCTTTGGTTTTTGGATCGGGTGGTCCAACCAGGCGAAGGCATAAGCGAAAGCGAAGACAAACGCGAACGCAAACTCGAAAGCAAAAGCGAAGTTGAACCCGACAGAGAAGAACCCGAACGCGAACAACACGAAAACAGTCACAGCAGCAGCAGCAGCAGCAGTACCAGTACCAACAACAACAACAACAAAAACAAAAACAAAAACAACAACAACAACAACAACAAAAGTAAGAACAGCAACAACAAAAACGTCCCGAGCAGCATCGAGGAGTGCGTTTGTCCGCTCGAAACCGCCGTCCAGGAAGACTTTCGCTTCTTTCTGGACCACAAGCTCCGCCGGGGACCCGATGGCAAAATGATGCACAAGGCCGAGCGCAAGACCCGATTCCTGGACATCTTTCTGTCGTCGATGGATTACAAACGGGAGAAATCCGATAATTTAAACAACAACAACGCGAACGCGAACCGGTCGTCGTACGACGTCTGGATCATCGACACGACGGGGCACCAATCCCAGGGAATGTGCATCGACCGGGGGCGGCGGACGATCGTGATGGGAGAGCGCAGCACCAAGGGTTACCCAACACCGACCAAGCGACCCCACGACTGCCTCGCCAAGACCATGGCCCACGAGCTGGGGCACGCCCTGGGGCTGGGGCATCCCTCGGGACGCTTCTTCGCGGATGGGACCCCCCAGTTGCCAACTCCAGCAACAGCAACAGCAACAACAGAAGGCCACTCCGGAAAGAATCTCATGACGGGGGGATCCGATCGCAACGGGGGAGGGGGATCGGTTCTGGAAGACTGGCAGGTCACCCTGACACGGGAATCGGCAGAACACTTTTTGGCCAACCGCCGCCGCCACAACCGCCGCCAGACCAACCACTAATTAATTGCGGGAGCAAGAGCAACCACAACCACAACCGCACCAACAAAAAAATACTACTACCACGCCAGAGCGGCAATGGCAATGGCAATGTCGTCGGAACGTTGACGGTATGGATCTCCGTCAAACTCATGTGCACATTCGTGAGCGTTCAGTTTTGTACCATAGCCTAGGTGAAAGTCGAAGTGCACATTTCGATTTTTTAATCTGTTGAATTATCTTAAATATGGAATGGAGACTGACGGGGATCCATACAGATCGGTGGTGACTCAATCTTTGACGAGTCGGAGAACGAATGGAAGACACCAGCCAGACCAACAACTTTTTCCAAGTTGATGAATTTCTTTGAAGGGATAGTAAATATGCAGTAGTGTTACGTGCTAGAGGGTCTTCTATGTGGAACCTCCGCCTGCCTGTATGTACCATGTCATACACAACCGGAGGACACAAGCCCGACCCTCAAAGCTCGCGAACCAATTTGTACGGCGCGTTTGGATCGTGACTTACTTACTTCACTTACTGAGCCATTGCTGTTGCAGCGTTGGAATCGGATCCACTTGCGCCGTCGGTGAGCTTATTTGAAGGGCTCCAAAATTTGAGGTAGAAATTGGTGTTTTGCTAACTGTTGTTCTATTTGTTTACGACATTAAGTTGTTCTAAAATTGTGAGCAGGGGAATCCACTCTTTCCTAAAATCACTAAATTGGTGCATCGACCCGCTAATAAATACTTCGATACACACACTAAATCACTAATATTTGCACCGGCCCGCTAATACTCCAGTGCAATTCTCACATGCCCTGTACCTTTATTACCAGGGGCTGTAGGCCTCTATCTTGTGCCCTGTAGATTCTTGTACATGAGGGGTCATTTGGAGAAGATACTTTTCGAGCCACATCATCCTGGAACAGATGATCTTTTGTCCACATGCTGATGATGGCCCTTCTCCACATTCCAAGGAAAATTCTCATTCCTTCTCCATTCGATCGACCGCGCGTCTCATTCATTCACTCGTTCGCATCTCTCATTCGTGTCTCATTCCTGCAGAAGCACGATAATTCGTACGATTGAAAATCGACCTCAAACAGAGCTGACGATCCAATCCTCCATTACGATGGCAAGCGCCGTGTCAATCATACAAGCTAGGAGTTCTCTTCTTGAGTCGAACGAGGCAGGAACTGTACAGTCAGAGAAGGTGCAAGATGGGCAAACTTCGTTGCTGAAATCGGTATCGTTGTTTTTCGTTTGAGTTGAATCAGTCGTAGTAGTAAAAGCGGATACTTGACGGCTCGAGGATGCTGGTTCGTCCATCCCAATGGTCTCATTTTGGTCCTGGCTTTGGTTGTTTTCGTCGCATTCGCTTGGCGGACGGGGTGAGAAAGAATAAGTGTTCTCGTGCTCGTGGTCTCTCAATGGTGTCATGCTTGAATTGTCTTGCAGTGGTAGTTATACGAGAGGTGGGAAATGATCACTATTTGTATGTGAGCTGCTACTAGAGTAAAGACACATGTAGGTATCCTTCGAGAGTTCTAAATCTGACATCGTAAATGAAACAAGCTTTGCAACTTCAACTAGGTTGAATAGTGAATGCCGTGCATACAGTTAAAATCTTTCAAGTGTTTCTTGGTAACGTATAATGAACCCCGAAACACCTGCTTCGGGTTTTGGCAACATTTCAATCTGCTTTGCTTCTGATGGGCCCTGGTATCCACATCTTATTCTGAAAAGCTGCTTCAAGAGTGTGCAAGTGAGAAAGTTTCCCTCTGACAAGAACGCGTAAGTATCAAGATGTAAGGACAACAATTAGACATAGTTCGTTCAAAATTTCCTTTCAAACAGACCGATGGCTTCAAAAGAACTACTATTCAATACAGCCAAAAAATGAAGTTTTAGAAAAATTCTATATGTATGCAATTGCACTTCGTTGCTGGGACGTTCCAGCTTTTCATATGCCCCATACCATATTATTCAACATAATTCAAAACAGTTCAAAAATGTGAAACTGTTTTCTCACAATTGTGCTCATGAGTTCGTCGCTACGGAGATCCATAGTACTGCAAACAATACAACTTGTTGTTACTCTAAAAATCGACCGAAAGGATACGGTATCGATTTTCTTGATTGCAATAAGTAATTTCCTCACGGGATATCAAGTATATTCTTTTCAATGTACTTATGGATTCCAAGTGTTTACTTATCGGTAAGGCAGGTCTTTGGATATGTCTTATTCTAACCGATTAATCCCTTTTTGTTTGTAGTCCTAAGTGATATCGTTTTACCACTTAGGGATTTTCATGTAGTGGAGGTGCGTTTGATTCTAAGCTTCGACCATCAAGATACTCGAATCTCTGTGTTAATCTTACGTACCGAGGTTTGCCGACAACACAACTTTGTAATTAAAAAAGAAAACTTAAGAAGAACCATTCCCCACAGCCAACAATTTGATTTTAGAAAAACCTTTATACCGTACGTACCGTACTTGTAGTATGCAATGATGGGTGCCGCATTGGGTGATTCCCGAAATAGTCTGGGTAGGGGCCCAGATTTTCGTATTTCGGGAATGAAAATCACCATACCCAGATTTTGGGGGGCCAGTGTGCAAAGTCTCTTTTTTGGAATAAGGAATCCTTCACTCGGACTATCGTAATGGCCAAATTTGTCCACTTCATATGATTAAAAATTGCAAATTGTTGTCTTGATACGATTAAAAATCTGGGTTGTTCTTTAAATGTGCTGGAAATTTTAGCGGCTTCTTTCAGTGGGTTCAGCTTGTTTCAGCGACTCAACCGATGCACCGATACACAATATTTGTCAATCGGTTGACCATGTCTCTTAAGTTGCTTGTTTGTTTGTATCTTTTAGAAGATGATGACGATGATGATGATGCATTGGAAGAAAGGCGTCGAAGAGATAGGAGAACACCAAGGATAGCCCTTCGGCGTCATTCCGAGTCCCCCTTTCTTTATCTATTCCAGTCAGGTAACGACCAGGCTCTTCTGAACTACTGTGGTGTCGACCACAAGGTCTTTCGTGATGTCCTACGCATGTTTCAACCAGTATTTGATGCATACACCATCGACAAAAACACGGGATGCGTTCGAAAGCGGAAGGTCAATGTGAATGGAGTATGGAGTGGAAGAAAGCGTGAGGCAAACGCAACTTGCTGTCTTGGTCTAGTACTTCATTGGTTTAGAACACGAGGACCGGTCGCAAGATCTGTGTCAATGGCGTTTGGACTCACCTCTACTGTTATGTACAAATGGTTGAAGTTCTCCAGAAAGGTTCTCTTGTTTGTATTGCAGAAGCATCCAAAGGCAATGGTTAAAGCCCCAACAGAAGAAGAAGTTGAGGAATACATTGCCGCCATTGGCGCCAAATACCCAAGACTTCAACAACGACGAGTTTGCGCCGCTGCAGATGGACTCAAAGTCAAAATTCAGCATTCAACAGATTGGATGGTTCAGAGTTACTTTTACAACAGTTGGGTCAGTGACACTTACGTCAACAGTGTCTTTGTCTTTGCGCTGGATGGGAGAATCCGCATTTGCAATTTCAACTGCCCTGGTTGCTGGCATGATAGCACAATTGCCAATCATGGTGTTTACGATAAAATAGAAGAACTGTTTGTTAAGTTCCTTGTAATGGTTTGCATCAACTCTGCATTTAGGGTTGCCACCAGGAGACTTCACTGCCTTGTGCAAAGTTCTCAGAATGATCCGGATACCGCAGAGGCAATTCTATTGAACAGAGAAGCAACATCCCTTCGCCAGTTGTCAGAGTGGGGAATGCGTATGATCCAGGGACAGTTTCCACGATTGAAAGACAAGCTCCTATTGGAGGAATTTGGAGATCGGAAGGTCACAATGAACCTGGTGATTCTTCTGTACAATTACCAAACAAGTACCATTGGTCACAACCAGATCCTGAATGTTTTCATGCATAAGAAGGACGGATACTTCTCTTATGCCAACAATCTACTGGAAGATGCCACCGGCATGTTCGAATAGTACGGCGTTGAACCATTAAGCCGGTGCTCGGTAGCTGTTGGGTTCGTTGTGGTTTGATGTTCGCATTTCGCTTTGAGTGGTTGATTGTTGTTGTTGAGTGAGTACTAGCCGAGTAGATTGTTCTTGTTGAGTGGGACCATGGTCGAAGATTAGTAGCTTATATTTGGACATAGCTTTCGCTGTGGCAAAGTTTGTGAATTATGAGCTTAGAGCTTCTTGCTGGAAGGATAGCTGCAAGGATAGCCTAGCTGAAAGGATAGCTGCAAGAATATGAGTAGACATGAGTAGATACGTGTAGTAGTTTCCATCTGGATGGAGTAGTTCCGCTTTTGGTGTTTGGGTTCGTAAAAACCGCACGACTCCTTAAGATGGGTTCAACTCCTTAAGAGGGGTTCAACAAAGCGCCAACCGGGTTAATCCCATCAGTTCTTCCATATATGGACATGGGAATCAAAATGGGAATCAAGGTGGGAATCGGCGTTGAATCCCATCAATTTGATTCCGACTGATTTGAGACTTTCATGTACTGCCAAATTTATGATTGCATGAGATATTACTAGTAGTTGCTAGTAGTTGCTAGTAGTTGCTAGTAATTCATTATTTTTACTAGTAGTTCATTATTTCATTTTCTTGGCAAGTTGCAAAGCTCATAATTTGATTTCTTCCAAAGCCAAAAGCAACATCATGGAGGTAGCTTCCAAACAAGAACAAGAACAAATTCTTAAGGCTCTTCAAGCCAAAGTCGAACAACAACACGAACAATGACTCACACGACAGATTGTTAAACACGAACAACAGATTGCTAAACACCAACAACAGGTTGTTATACACCAACTACAGATTGATAAAACCCGGCAACAGATTCGCCGGACTCTTGAAGCCCAAACCAATCCAGTCTTTCATTCACCGGATTCCGGTTCCGATTTATTTGATTCCGATTCCGATTCTGATTCCGACTCGGACTCCGATTCTGATTCCGACTCGGACTCCGATTCCGACTCCGGCTCCGACTCCGACTCCGACGTTGCCATTAAACAGGAACCAAATCCTTAAGTGGAATTGCCGTCTTGGGGGGAATCTTCAGCTTCATCTTCAGAATTGGAATTGGAAAGTTGTCGTACAAATAAGGAGGCAACATCAACGATGGCGGACTTGAACGATTCCATCATGGCCTGTTGTTCTTCCCTATTGAGCCGGGATTGCTCTCTCCTTTGTTCCCTCTCAAGCTTGGAGTTCTCTCTCAAGAAAGCAAGGATCTCTTGGCCGTTGACTTTGGAGCTTTTGTACTGTCTCTTTGTGGCTCCTGCGGTGGAGGAAGAAGAGGAGCGCAAGCACGTAAGCTGGTGGGGTACTGCTGGGGAAGGTGGTACATGCACAAATGCAATCCCAGCAACCTTGTTTTTGTTTGCAGTTGCTTGTTCGGAAGGCTGACGTAGTGGTGGTGGTTGGATTGGCTGGGTTGGCTGGGTTGGTTGGGTTGGCTGGGTTGGTTGAGTTGGTTGGGTCGGTTAAGTTGGCTGGGTTGGTTCAGTTGGCTGGGTGGGCTGGATTGGCTGGGTTGGCTGGGTTGGCTGGGTTGGTTGAGTTGGTTGGGTCGGTTAAGTTGGCTGGGTTGGTTCAGTTGGCTGGGTGGGCTGGATTGGCTGGGTTGGCTGGGTTGGCTGGGTTGATTCTGTTACTTGCAAAGGTTGGCAGAGTGGGATTGGAGGAAGAAGAATGTCATCGTCAGAGTCCTCATCCTCACTACCACTAGTACTCATGTCGTCATTGTTATTGATGTATCCTTCTTCCATATCAAATGGCTCTTCTCCATCACTAATTTCCGCCTTATCATAAATCAATTTTCTGATCTTCTTCGCCAACTTCACCTCCTTGGGGCAATTTGGATCGCCGGTTGGCATTTGTTTCCGGTAAAGGTTCTTGTATTTCCTACGGAGGTTGGGAACAGTTCTGTCAGTTTCAGGGAAGTTGTCTCTATGGATTTGGGCAACTTGATCCCATTGCTTGGGACCAATGGGAAGGATTGATCTGATGGTGTGTAGCAATTCGATGAGTTCTGTTTTGCTGTAGTTGGTCACACCCAACCTGCGTCCAGCCCGTGCTCTATTGGTGTTGGGTGCCATCGCTGATGCTGCTGATGATACGATATAAAAATTATGTAAGGAGTTGAATATGTATCTCCTCCCTCATCCTTGTCACATAGCAAGAACACCAGCAGATAACAAGAGCAATATTAAATATATGATTTGATGGAAAAAAATTGTCATGTATCAGCAGCAGCGGCCAAATTTGGCGATCCGTTGGATCCGTTGGATGTGTGACTTGTCTGCTGGGTGAGTATAAGGGAATGAAATTTTCTTCAGTCCGGAATTCCATGCCGGATTTCAAGCAAATCTGGGTAGGGACCCAGATCCTGGTCGACACGAGCTCACGCCGACCGGTATCTGGGTCAACATGGTACAGAATTAAATCTGGGCCCGGGCCCAGATCGAATCTGGGCCCCTACCCAGACTATTTTGGGAATCACCCATTCCAAGCTCGTTAAATTTTTGATTCAAGGAGCCCCAGAGCTCCAACGAATAATTTGATGTTCCGCTTCCACTTCGCTTGTTGCTGGACCGTACCAACTTTCCGGTAACGGGTCATTCTCACACTTTTTTCGGTACGTTTACACACTTGTGCCATACACTTTTCAACAACAACAATATCGACGGAAGGTATGATCATACGTACAATTTGATCATGGTGTGGTGACCTCATTTGCTCAACCAGTAACCCATCCACCACTCAACCTCCACCACATATGGTGAACCCAGTATATAACCGAGCCAACTTGGTTGGAGTCGCGCTTGCTGGTGAACACAGTACCAGGACAGGGGTTGGGGGTGGGGGCTTATAATAAGAGGGCAATAGTAGGGGTTGGGGGCTTATAATAAGAGGGCACTAGTAGGGCACTGCTCTCCGCGCTGGAGATGCCATTGATATTTTTGTGTTCATACTCTCTATATATATTGATCGTACCATAATACCTAATTTTCAAAAGTGTACGGATGTACCTTTTAAAAGTGTAAGTTGACCCCTGTCCCAACTTTCCATACGCCCCATTCCATATTATTCAACATAATTCAACCATTTTCTCACAATTGGTGGAGTTGTTAGTTGAACATTTAACACTAACCCTAAGTTGATAAAGTAACCTTGTAGACGGAGTGTACTGGGGGGGGGGGGGGGGGGGGTTGAGAGGGAAAAACGTAGAAATATTTAAAAAAATATGTTTTTAACAAATAGCCTTGGTAGAATTTCTACAGTTAAAAATTGTTAAAAGCTCAGGCCAAACATTTATTTACGGAAATAAGATGCGCACTCATTTTTATGGTAGCAAACTCTCATTTTTATGGTTGCACATAACCATAAGATTTAACATGAATAGATCAAAAACTCATACAATTAAAATAAGTTTCAGATCAAGTCAAGTTAATCAAATGTACCATACAATTCAATCAAGCAAAGGATTCAATCATATGATTAAAATCTGTGGTATTCAAACACTCATGATTGAATTCCCACGATTCAAGAAAATCTGAATTCTGATGTCAGCAGCAATGCCACACCAGCTGGCCTTCAATATTGAAGTCTGGATGATATACACATCTTAATTCCTCTATGTGCAGGACCGTTGGATTTCAAGTCCAACACATTTGCAACTGGTAGTAAATAAAGACAAGCTTTTCAACGGAGTAGTTGACAGCTTGCTCACAATCTTAGTTTTAGCAAAATTCAATCATATGTACCCACTAGTCGTATTACTATATTACCTTATTTTTAGAGGCATACAGGTATTACGCACAAATGATTTTCTCTCATCTTCACAACATGCTGTTAACTGCACTTAGTAACACACTGTGTACAAAATACCACAATACATACACAGTACAAAAACCATGTACAAGTCTACAGGTAATGAACATGTGTGTGCTTTGTACACTGAAATCTCTTCAAAAAAGAACAAGTGAAAAAGACCCTGCAAACACAGCAGAAAAACCCTCGAAGACATGATTTATTTTTGATAGGAATTCCGATCATCGAAATCACCAATGTCATTAACTTCCATTTTGACAACCCTGCAATGGCCCTTCTGCTACTCCTTCACTAGAACAGACCATGAAGGTTCACCACCATACAAATAGTACAAAATGACACCAACTCAAATGCCTACATGTTACTCTACTTCGTTTTTGATCGGGAAGGGTATTCAAACAGCAAAGACAACAACAACTACGGGCCCTACTCTGACCCATCTCTTTCCCCTTGGATAAAGGAGAGAATGAAGGCAGACATGTACAAACCCTACCAGGTTTGAACGCCAGTATGTTACTTTACTGATTTGCTGACTGGGAATGGCAATCGAAGGGCTATCCGATGGCTATTTGGATGGCTATGCAGATGGGAGGGCCAAGCAGAAACTCCAAATCCGTTTTGTCAACACCACAGAAAACACACACACACTCCAAATAACGGCAACAGCAGATATCTCCATACTGAAGTCACCAACAGCAAGGACGAGGCCTGCAAGTTTCGTATTGATCCATTGAGCAGATTAGAAGGAACAAACTCAACATAGCAGAGTGACAAATTTGGTTGTATTTCAAGGAAGCAACCCAAATAACGGCGACAGCAGATTTCTCTATAACAACGGCACCAACAGCAACAATATTGCAGGGGCCTCTTCATTACATCTATGACAAGACGCCTGCCAAGTTTTGTATTGATCCATTGAGCAGATTAGAAGGAACAAACTCAACATAGCAGAGTGACAAATTTGGTTGTTTTTCAAGGAAACACCCAAAATAATAATGACGGCAGATATCTCTGGAACGACGGCACCAACAGCAACGATATTGCAGGGGCCTCTGTATTACATCTATGACAAGACGCCGACCAAGTTTCGTATTGATTCGTTGAGCAGATTAGAAGAAACAGACTCAACATAGCAGCGTGACAAATTTGGTTGTACTTCAAGGAAGCGACCCAAATAACGACGACAGCAGATATCTCTGAAACGACTGCATCAAGGGCAACGATATTGCAGGGGCATTTGTATAACAGCTATGAGGAGACGCCGACCAAGTTTCGTATTGATCCATTAAGCAGATTAGAAGGAACCGACTCAACATAGCAGAGTGACAAATTTGGTTGTATTTCAAGGAAGCAACCCAAATAACGATGACAGCAGATATCTCTGGAACGACTTCACCAAGGGCAACGATATTGCAGGGGCATCTGTATAACATCTATGAGGAGACGCCGACCAAGTTTCGTATTGATCCATTGAGCGGATTAGCAGAAACGTACTCAACAATGCAGAGTGACAAATTCCGTTAGGGGTTAAGGCGCCGCTTCGATGTCGCCGCTTTGGTGTCGCCGCTGCGGTGTCTCCGCTTCAGTGTCGCCGTTGTTGCTGTTTGCGGTTTGATCGTTGTTGGTGTTGAGGATCTATTGCGAATCTATAACAATATATAATAAATTGAACAAAATGGGTGAGTATCTATTTAGGTAGAGTAAATAATAACAACAGAATAATACAATTTACATGCTAACCTACACGGTTGCCAATTGTTGCCGGTAGTTTGGTGGACGGCTCGTGTTATTTTTGGTGCAATTCCACGGCACAAACTGACTTATTGAGTAATGACTCCAAAAGTATCTGGTCCAAGCCATGAATACATTTATCATGACTCATCAAACGCATATTGGGAGCAACTTTGCCCCACAGACTGCTGGAAATGTTCTGGTTGTTTTTCTCTCCAAATGGTAAACATGAGGGTATTTTGGGTGCAATTCCTGGGCACAACCTGACTTATTGAGTAATGACTACAAAAGTATCTGGTCATGGCCATGACCACATTTCTCAAGCCTCATCTGATGCATATTGGGAACAGCTTTGCCCAACACAATGCTGGAAATGTTCTGGTTTGTCTCTCCAAATGGCAAACATGAGGGTATTTTTGATGCAATTCCAGGGCACAAACTGACTTATTGAGTAACGACTCCAAAAGTATCCGGTCCAAGCCATGAATACATTTATCATGACTCGTCAAATGCATATTGGGAACAACTTTGCCCCACAAAATGCTGGAAATGTTGGGGTTTGGCTCTCCAAACGGCAAACATGAGGGTATTTTGGGTGCAATTCAAGGGCACAAACTGATTTATTGGGTAACGACTCCAAAAGTATCCGGTCCGGGCCATTAATACATTTCTCACAACTCATCAAATAAATATCAGGAACAACTTTGCCCCACAGAATGCTGAAAATGTTGGGGTTTGTCTCTCCAAATGGCAAATATGAGGGTATTTTTGGTGAAATTCCAGGGCACGAACTGACTTATTGGGTAACGACTCCAAAAGTATCCGATCTGGGCCATGAATATATTTTTCATGACTCGTCAAATGCATATTGGGAACAATGTTTACCAACAAAATGCTGGAAATGTTGGGGTTTGTCTCTCCAAATGGCAAACATGAGGGTATTTTTGGTGCAATTCCAGGGCAGAAACTGACTTATTGGGTAATGACTCCCAAAGTATCCGGTCCGGGCCTTGAATACATTTCTCACGACTCATTCAATGCATATTGGAAACAACTTTTACCAACAGAATACTGGAAATGTTGTGGTTTGTCTCTCCAATTGGCAAACATGAGAGTATTTTTGGGGCTATTCCAGGGCACAAACTAACTTATTGGGTAATGACTCCCAAAGTTGATGCATATTGGGAACAACATTTACACTCACAATACATAAAATGTTGTGGTTTGTCTCTCCAAATGGCAGACAAGAGAGTATTTTTGGTATGAGTCGGGCACGCACTGACTCAGTGGGTAATGGCTTCCAAAGTATCAGGTCAATTCAATTTATTTTTCCGGCACATTTCATCTTATCCATAATTGGAATAACACTTATAATCCAATCACCAAACATGTAGTGTAATGAGTCTCAAATAAAATTAATTCATAAGTTAATTAATAAAAACTGAAGTGCTGTTTTTGGATTATTCTCAGACAAAAAAGTGTGCGGGCATTACTAGTTGTAGATGATACTACATGGAAAAAGGTACACCATTGGGTACTACTTTGCAAAAAGTGTATGTAGGTACCGGTAGGTACTGTGCTCACCCAGGACAGTGTCGAACCACCGACTGGCTATCAGATTCTATAGATGAGTAGGGAATTTAAGTACATAACCTTTGTGTAATCGAAATTTCCATTTTGAAAATTTATGGCGCGGGAGGGGGTGGCTTGCACTGGAACATGCTTTACATATATAAAATAAAGGCCACGCACAAGCCAGATACATGGAAGAAGTCAGGGTACACAGCATACATAACACACCCAAAACCACACACACATGAAAAATGGAAGAAACACAAAAAACTGAGCACACACACAAAACCAAAAAAAAATAACCACATACTTCTTGGTCGGCACGGCATTTTTTTTTAAGCACAGAAAATGAATGTTGTGCGACAGTCACGGACAACAGAACAACGGAACAACAAAGAAACACGAGTGAGTGTAACAGGGGAACAAGGGAACAACAAAATGGAACAACAACAACGGAATGCAAGTGAGTGACAACAATGATGGCAATTTGTTGGAGATTCTATTTGTTTCTGATCTTTCTTTCTTTTATTTTTATCAGGACCAAACAACAGAGCGAAACAACAAACGAAATAGAACAACAGAGCAACAATGGAACGCAAGTAAGTGACAACACTGACGGCAATTTGTTGGAGATTCTATTTGTTTCTGATTTTTTTCTTTTATTTTTATTGAATGGAACAACAGAGCAGAATAGCAAATGAAACGGAGCAACGGAACAACAACAGGAACGCAAGTGAGTGACAACGACAACAATTTGTTGGAGATTCTATTTTTTCTGATCCTTCTTTCTGTTATTTTTATTCACAGCAAAAATGGAACAATGGAACAAGAATGGAACAAAACAACGACACAATGGAATGAAACAACAAACACGGAGCAACAAAAACGGAGCAACAAAAATGGACTAACGCAAACAGAGCAACAAAAACCGAACAACGCAAACAGAGCAACGCAAACGAAAGAACAAAAACAAAACAACAAAAACGGAGCAACAATAGAACATGGTCAAAACGGAATGCCAAAATGGAACAATAAAACGAAGCCGCAGCGGCAGCAGCAAGCAACAAGAGCAACAGCGTGGGCACAGTAGCAGAAACAGTGGGAAAAGGTAGAGTAATAAACATAACTCCAACCCATGAGTGATGAATGTTGATCCGGCAATAACATCATTGATGAATGCCAATTTATCACTTGAATTAATGTAGAAAATAACAGTACATACATAATACAAAAAGTGCTACTAATTGAGAACTTAATATTGAGAATATTAGAAATAATGGAGGATTCGTAATACGTTGCAATAAGAATAAATCAAGCATAATAGAATTTACAGTTAAAAAAGGGAACATCGTAGTCCAGAAATAGAATTCACAATTAGGAGAGCAGAATCAAATTGTTATTTTGTAGCTTTATATTTTGGAATTAATACTGAGTCAAGATTTCTTTTTTATTCGTGAATAGAAGAAATTGTTGTTGGTACAGAATAATAATTGGGTTCTGCTAGAGACTGAAATATATTATTTTTTATCATAATTAGAGTAACGTGTATTACGCGCACAGAAATAGCGCTGAGTTTACGTATATTCTGATACGGTTGTCGCAAATTTCAGGGTGTCGAGAAAATATTGCCGTCTTAAATTCACGCACAAAATTTGTGCGCGATACGTTAATTTGAACCCCGCGAAATAGTTCTCGGACGTACTCCATGATTATCCCCTTTAAGTTTGACTTCGAACAAGAGTCTCTTAGACAGTAGAGTTCAAGCACGCACAGCAATTCAATGGAATCTCCAAAACTACCAAGCTCAAGGTCCCTCTGATTACTGCAGGAGCATCCAAATTACAATTTTTTCACCATCAATGAATATATCCTTGCCAAGAAAACACTTGGCTTAACCACAGGCCCAAGGCTGTATGAGAAGTTTGCTGATCTCCTTAGAGATTTCACTGACAAGAGCTGGTGGAATGACTACATAACAACCAATGCCGCGCAACGAACTGTCAACAACTTCACAACAACCATTGAAGCTTTTGTCAACTACAAGTTTGACAACAACCTTGATGCATATCAAAACCACAGAAGATTCCTTACCAACATCAAGAAGACAACTAGCATGACAGTACACCAATTTGTCTCCCAAGTCAACTTCCATAATCACGTCATCCTCCCACTGCTTCCAGGTAACCCACCAGAGAATGTGGAGATCAAGGATGACAAGTTCAAGAATATAATCTTTGAATCCATGCCTGATGATTGGAAAGACACCTACCAACAACACCACTCTCCTTATAGGGACACCCTTCCTGAAATGATGATGAGACTGGAAAGATATCAGTATGCACAAAATTGAAAAAAGAAACACAAGAATTCATCGCAAAACAGGAATAACAACAACAACAATGGCAACAACAATTGTAACAACAATAACTGCCGCAATTGTAACAATCGCAATGGAAACAATGGATCAAACAACAGCGGCCAAAACGGACAACAAGGCAACAACAATAACAACAACAAAGACTCAACAAGGATCTCCAATGACTCGCCATGTCCAATTCACCCAGGTACAAACCACACTTGGGGCCAATGCTATGCCAATAAATTTGGAAAAAACTCCAATCGGTTCCAACAATAACAATGAGAGTACTGACACCCATGTGAATGATTAGAACTCTAACAATAGCTACAACAGCAACCAATCCAGCAATTCCTCTTCTTTGTATGGCAACAACCCTCATGAACCAGAACAACACATGTGCATCTTCTTTATCAATGAACCCAAGGAAAGCATCCCATCCACACCCTGGCCGGACCTCTTCCATTCCGATATGGATGTTGATGCTGAATATTACAATTCAGATCTTCAGCGATTTCCCATCAATGAAGTGAAAACCCTCGATTCTGACAACAACAAAGAAGATGTTGCTCCTAGCAACACGAACGTCGACCTTGTTCCAACCACAGTCAGTGTGTTGTTACTCTAAAAATCGACCGAAAGGATAGGATAATTAAAATTTAAAGAGATGTGAGCTCATAGAGAGGCTCTTATTTTACTACGTATTTTCGGGGCTTTCTGCTGTATTTTACATGGTAGAGATCTTCCCCGGTTATTTGGTACTGTCTTCATCGTACCAATATTGTCGCTGCTGTCACTGTGTTAGTGTCTCGTTGTATCGGTCATTTGATGGTATTGGTCATTTGTGAGGTTAAGTGTTTTATTCAATGGGGCATATGCTTGTTTGTGATATATATGATAGATGAGGCCCATCTGGAATCGGTATCAATTTTCATGATCGGGATAAGTAATTTCCTCACGGAATATTAAGTATATCCGTTTGAATATACTTAAGTGTTCCAAGTGTTTACTTATCGGTCAGGTCTTTGGAGATGTCTTGTTTCTAACCGACTAACCTCTTTTGTTTGTAGCCTTAGGTGATATCGTTTTTACCACTTAGGGATTTTCATGTAGTGGAGGTGTGTTTGATTCTAAGAATCGATCATCCAAAATGATCGTATCTCTGTTGTTATTCTGTGTTAATATTTTGCACCTCGGTCGTCGTTTTGTTTTGTTTGTTATCGGCTTTTTCAATCAAATTTGATGCCAACAAAGTCCGTATTTTTCGCCGACAACACAGTGTTTGCAACTCTATCAATTTTGCTTAAGTATAGGGCAACTGAGAGATTTGTGTTCGGAATAGAAACGCTTGCAGAATTCCGCATGGAGGAGTTGCTAGAAAAATTCCCACTACTAGTGATATCGCGTGGGGAGGGATTATTCAGAAATACTAATCACTCTTCAGAAAATCATTCATATATCACTTTCAAAGTAAACAAACAGATACTCCAAGAGCAAACTACTAACCATGGCGAGAGGAAGACCAAGCCGACAGAACCAACGCAACAACAAAAAAGCAGCCGCCGCCCCAGCAGCTGAACCAGCCAACAATGGTGGACCCGAAGGGGCTCCAGCCAACAATGGGCCCGGGGCTCCCGCCAACAACGGACCCGAAGTTCCTGCCAATCTTGGCTTCACTGCGGCGCAAATGGAATTCATTAGAACCATGATGGACACCAATCAAGCCCCAGCACTCACACAGGAGGTTCAAGATGTGATCGAGAGGGCTGAGCGGCTAGAGGGAATCCCTGGATATGCAAGGGAAAGGTCCCTAACCCCAACTGAGGCCGTGTTCAGGGAGATTCTGGAGTCTTTTGGACTGAATCGTATTACTGCAGATGAACTATTCCGGACCGGTTACAGCAGCATCAACTCCCTCCGAGACATGGATGATTCAGCTATCAAGTCTCTTGTGAACAGGGTCAACAAAACAAAACACAACTACTGCCCGAATCCAAAGCAAGTATACATCGGAAGGGTCTTTGGCAATCAACTCAAGTTATTTGTGGCTTGAATTGAATTCCAGCCCCTCATCAGGGCGACCGCTACCCCAGTTGACTGGATGTCTGATCCAGAAGCAGAGGCCAAGACTTGGGCGCGCCTCAAGTCCCTGAAGGAAGATGGCAGCAATACTGCCGCTGGGGACCTGACACTCCCGGAGCCACTCACAAAAATGTCAAAATTCAAGGAGTTTGACAAGAGATTCCGGGAGTATCTCCGACATAAAAAGGGGTGTCACTAAGACGTCCTTACTCTACACGATCCAGAAGGACTCTACAGTAAATGCTGGGACCGTTGGGGCCGATTTGACAGACACATATGCTGATTGGACCAAATATTCTATACATTGCACGGTTCACTCCGGGTCTCACTGGATCAAAGACAACAATACACTCTGGGGGATCTTATTCAAGTTGGTAGGGGCGGGTCCCGGTTGGTCTTATATCGAAGGACTTGGCTCGGAAGGAGATGGTAATAATAATATACGTATTTAAGTAACTTTAACCACCAAAGGTGGATCTAAACTACTCAGTCTGTATCCAGACTTTAACGTCGCCTCAATCAAAGAGAGTTTAAGCCCCAAGTTGTAGAACGACAAATTTGTCAAACGAATCCTGAAAGCGAGCAGGGAAGGGGCAAAGAACAAACTGATAACGATGCCCTAAGCAAAAGCTTAGCTGGCAATCATACAGTAGGAAGGGTAGGAGGAGCGGCACGGAGTACAGCAATGGGGAAAACACAAAGAGCAACACTGGGGGCGGAGCTTGGGTATAGATGTGGGGTAGGACTTGGAGTTGCGCTGGAAGCAGCACTGGAATCAGAGCCAAGTGATACACAGGGAACTGAACTTGGTGCAGCACTGAAAGGGGCAGAGGATGTGTCGTGGTGAAACACTAGGGGAAATAGGGGGTGCAAAGTGCAAGAGCCACATGTGGTGCAGTGCTAGGATGGGCACTGAGTGTATCACTGGGCGAAACACTAGGAGCCACACTTGGGGCTGCGCTGGGGGAGACACTTGGAGCAGCACGTGGTGCAGGGCTAGTAGCGACACTCCAAGCAGCGCTGGGATTTGCACTGTGTGCAGCACTTGGCGGAACACTAGGAGCTACACTTGGTGCAGCACATTGAGGGCGCCATAATAGCACACAGGGCTAAGCACCATGCAGCCAAGCCCTCATCAAGGCAGCCTCCTGGCGATACGGCTGCTGGGAAGGGAGAGGGACTGCATAGTGTCTCCTGGCAAGCTGGATGGTCGCAAGCCATTGACGCTTGGCAGTAAGAGTGTAACCACGGAGCACCTGGAGGGGGATCTGGAGGAGGGAGTGAGATTGAGGCAGAGCACCGGCTAAGCCAATGGCCAATTCAGATGCAATGGAATCATTGAGAGATTGGTGTTGTTCTGACTCAAGCAACCCTCCAGTGCCATGGAGCCGTTGGTTCCGGTACGTCCAGAGATCCCAACAGGTGAGGAAAAATTGATGAATCACTGCAGTGGCCCATCGACGAGGAGATCGCTTGCTACCAATCGAAGAATAGTAGGCAGCCTGAATCTGATGCCAGAGGGGTGTCCACCTCCCAAGGAACCAGTTGTGCCAGCCAATCCGACGCTGAGCCCTTATAGCGGATGCAATATCAGGGGAGTATGAGGAAGGGTGGATACGCCTACCTTGACGAACCCTAGTGGTAACATCCACAATGGCGAGAGCCAGTGAAGGGTCTGTAAGCTCAGAAGTGAGGCGCTGTTGCAAAGGGCCCCGAAAGGAAGACAAGCAGTGCTGGACAGCCCCGGGGTCGTGGCACATGAATGAACATGGGAAACCTTTTCCTCAACTTGGGCACACAGAGGGCATCAGGAGTGATCCTGGTGCTGGTAATGAAGTAGCTGATTGCCAACACCAATACAACCCGAAGCAAATTTGACAAACCACCGCTGCATACCAGGAGGGAGGCGCTTGAAAGCAGAGTGATGGGCACACCAATGGATAGAATCGGAGACTTGTGGTGGAATGGAGATGTCGTGGTGAGTTTGCCAATAGTGAAGAAGTGGGGGACCTGAAATAAGAATGTGCAAGGCATCTCTGTCAAAGCGAGAGCATTTGAGACCGTTCTGTGAGAGAGCCCAGGGCTCAAACACAAGTCGGGGATAGTGGTAAGGGGAAGAACGATTCATGGATAGAAATGCCTTGGCCATGCCATCAACTTGATGATTGCGAAGCGCCCACCAGTCAAGAGAAAGACCTTCTTGATGACCCTGAACCCACTTGAAGGTGACAGTGATGGGAAGAGCAGAGAGCATATTGCGAATAACATAGACATAGTCAAAAGATTTCTGAGAGATAGACAAGGGCCAGGTGCCCTGAGCCTGTTGAAGAGCCGTATCCCCATCAAGAGCAATGGTGAGTGAGCCGGAGGCTACATCATAGAGGTCCACCAGAGCCATACAGCAGGTGAGGACACCAATGATGCCAGCCAATTCACTGCGGTAGGAAGACTGATCTTCAGGGGAGCCACTGACAAGGTTAGATCCAGTGAGTAACAAGGAGGGAGACTTGGTGGAGGTGTTGGGGGAAAGGATGAAGGAAGATGTACCACGGAGGAGAACGGGATCATAAGAGCCGTCACAGACAGCGCTGGCAGAGCCACGCAGAATGGCACCGGCCAGAACCTGGCATCCATCCTGGGGAAGGGAGTATTGATGGAGAAGGACTCGGGGAGAACCGCAGAGAGCATCAAATGCATCCTCTGGGGTGGCAGGAAGACACTCAAAAGGATCGTAGGTCAAGGGGTCTTCGTCGGGTGGATGAGAGATAAAGGAGGATTGACCGACAATCCGGAATACATTCCCACTTGAAAGGAGGGATACCATAGTGTCTGCACTGGTAGGTTTAGCACAAAGGATGGTAGTGTTAAAGCTGTAACGACCTCGGCCTTGCGACGAACCGACCCTCCAACCAGTGGGGCATTTGAAGAAGAGCCGGTCAGTAGAACGGCACAAAAACCAGGGCCAAACAGAGGAGGACTCGGTTGACAGCCAATGCCCCAGGTGAAAGGAGGGGTGGAAAGCGCGGTCCGAAAGCAAAGCCAACGGGGGTAAGAAGGATTGCCGAAGGGCACGTTGCCAGAGCTGAAGGGCGGGAAGATGCCACGGAGGGGGGCAACGATGCCAGTCAAGGTGAGCGCGAAGATGGTTGGAGGACTGCAGCTGGAAGGCCATAGGAGAAAGCCGTGTGCCATCTGCAGTGCAGATATCAGCAAGGGAGATAGCCTGGAGAGACATCCTGATGAGATTCAGAAGAGACAGGTCGGCGCCCCGAAAACCAGCAGTGACAAAAGCTTGCATGAGGTAGCAGTCATTCACTCAAAGCAGAGGAAGTGTAGGAAAGTCTTCCACCATACTCACAGGGTGCATGGAAAAGAAATGCCACACATGCTTATACCAGCAAGGAGTGATATAAGAGGCATAGGGCTGATAGGGGGTAATACCGAGGTGAAAAGGGATCCCCAGTTCAAGCCGAAATGCTTCAGCGGTAAGCCTAAGAATATGGCCTGTCTGGGAACCACGTACAGATTCCTGAAGCAGGGTAGCAATGTGACTGAATTCCTGGAGAAGGAAAGGGTGAACGAAACCAAAGCCTTGATACAAAGATGGACCATAGAAGACCTTGCGAGGAAAGCTGCGAGACATGCCGGCCTTATTGAGCACTGGGACCAGAGTTGGTTGGAGAATTCGGGTCCAGGTAGAAGCGCTGAGCTGAGTGACGGGCATGGGGTATTCGAAAGACTTCATAAATGAGTACCTGAAGGTGTAGAGGGAGGTGTTCTTCTTGCACTTGGAGGACCTCATTTGAGATCCAAAGGACTGAGACTGGGTCTGCAGGTGATCAACTTGAGCTTCCTCATTGCCGTCCATGGAAATGTAGACACCCAGAGTCGTGTCCGCGTGATCAACCTCGAAACGGTCAAGAGGTGATTGGGCACCAGATTTGTCAGTGATGGTGAAAACACCAGGGCATTTCCTCAACAGAACGATAGTCCCAACCAGAACCAGTCCACTTGAAATCTATCAAGTAGCAGAAGGATTTAGCAGGTTCAATAGCGCCACCAGTAGCAATGAGACCACCAGCCCAGCGGTCTAAAGCTGCCTGAAAATCAACAGCCAGAGCCTCACCAGAGGTAGTAGAGGAGGCACCGGCACAGAAAAGATCAGTATCATCCACGAAAGCAAAACCAACCAAGGAGACAAGCTGAAGGGATAGAGAGGTGAGGAGATGAACCCCATGTCCTGCATTCTGCATCATCCGGAAAAGGATGGTAGACACCAGAGCCCACAGAGTTGGGCCAAGACCGTTGCCTTGCCCGATCCCACTGAGAGGAATAGATTCATCACCATACATAGGACCGGACCTGCCAAAGCCAGTTTTAATGTGATGGGTGGCACGCTGGAGAGTGGAGAGTAGAACCTCGCAAACATGAGCCGGAATCCCAAAGCTTTGGAGGGTGAGACTGGCAATGGGATGGGAGATTCGGTCATAGCAGCCCTTGGCATCATTCATTGCAACCGCCCCTGAGCGGCGCTTCTGGCGGAGGACATCACAAATAAGCTTTTTGTTGAGACAAGTGTTGATGGCTTTGTGATGCTTCCGGCTGCCATGTTGGTCAACTGCCACCGCGTTGGCCTGTTCAGCATGAGCGAGAATGCGTTTACCAATCATCTTGTTGTTGATCTGGAACTCAGGAGACATCAGTTGGATAAGTCTCATCTTGTCAACACAGTATTCACCAGGTTTCTTGAAAATTTCAACGTCGGTGATAACCTGTCAAGCAGAGGGCGAGAAGCCAGCAAGCAGAGGAGCAGTCCACATCAGAGTATCAAAGGAATTCAGCTGAGTGTCCAAGGCAAAAGATTTATGGTGGGCAAAACTGAGGCAAGAAGGCTCACCAGCAGTGCGTTCCTTCTGGCATTTCCAGGCAGCAGCATTGTCAGCAGGGCTCACAGAACAGTCAAAGGGAGGCAAGGACTTAATAGCAGCGGGCACTTGAAGGCAAGTAAGAAATTCAGTCAGGTACTGGTCAGTTCCTGGAGGAGGGACGTAAGTGCCGGCAAGGACGTCAGCTGAGGAAGGTCCAGTACCCATGTAGCCGAAGGCCTGAATGAAGGAGGGAGACATGGAGGGAGTGTCTAGGCATTGTTGTTGACGGCAGACATTGGAGGCAGCCATGGCTGGCACCATGGCAGATTGAGACTCCAAGACTTGTTCAGTGCCATCGGAGCCAACAGCAACCACTTTCAGAACAGCAGGCTTTGAGAGGCGACCACGGATAGCACGAGCAGCGAGCCCTAGATCCCGTTGGAGCCGTTCACAGCGCATGCGTGCCCGAATCTGAGAGGCGGTCTGGTTGTAGGGCTTGCCTTCAGTAAGAAGGGCGTCCACCAAACCTTGGTTGAAGGAGTCTCGCCACGAAGGAGCAAGGGCTTTGACAGCACGGTATTGCTTGTAGGCTTGCTTCAAATGGAGGACAGCCGTGGCAAGATCACAGTGTTCACCCTTGTATAAGGAAAGTTTACATGCCAAGCGCTTCACCTTGGTGTGACTGGTGGAGACACCTTGCCGAAGCTGCACAATTCACCTCCAAAAATCTATGGTGTCACGGTAAACCTGGAGCTTGGGGGACCACGGAATCATGCCGGTGCGAAGCCGGCAAAGATGGTGTTCCACAGACAGCCGGATGAGGCAGAGGTAGCATGGAGGACATCATAGGTAGTGATGAGAGTATCGCGCACAGTGGTATCACCAGATAAATACAGTGTCACCAGGTGCTCTAGTTTATTCTGAAGGGGGACCACACCAGCAGTAGCAAAGGCATGTTTGACCCGCTTGAGATAGCGCTGCCGAAGGTGAGGGTGGGAAGATTTCAGGCAAGGAAGAGAGGATCGCACAGGAGGTGGAAGAGATTTGCCCAAGATACTGCCATTACACACTTCAATCCAGAGCAAGCGATGGTCAGAAACCATGCCGTGCTCACCATCAAAAGCACAGTAACCAGCTCGGACGACATCAACATGCTCAGTAGTCCAAATGGCATCAATGGGAGTCCTGGTAGTATTTCGATTGTGGGTGGCAGGCGGGGAGCTTGAAGGGTGGGTAGTTAGGATGGCATCCTTGAAGCCGAGTGCTTTGAGCTCAAAGGAGAGACCGTCAGACCGGACATCAGAATTATGGTCGATCCCTAAGACAACGGAGTCTCCGGCCTCTAGGCAAGCCTGAAGGGCAGCTGTGAGGTCACGTCGAAAGAGAATGCGTGGGTTGGGACAACAAAGATCCTCTTCAGCCTGGAAGTAGCGACAGTGTTGGTTCCAAACAGAGCCAAGATCCCTGTCATTTTCTACAGGGCAGTAGGCTGAAAAGATGGTCACCGTAGCTTGAGCCCTCCCCTGAAACCGAACAAAAGTCCACCGGCCAAGCCCCGAAGGGTCAGCACCGTGGGCAAGCTTGTGAGAATGAAAGAGCCGGTCAATAGTAAACCCCGTACCACCAGGGAGGCGCCAAGTGCCAGTGGATGCCTCATGCTGGTTGCTAGCAAGGAAGGTGAAGCTGGAAGGGTAGGCCTGTTTGATGCAAGAGTGAAAGAGATCACAAAGAGGGAGCTGAGGTTCGTTCAGACAATGCTCTGCGTAGAGAGCAACCCCAGCTTTACTTTGAGCAACACGCTGAGAGTTGTGTCAGGAACGAGACATGAAGGCTGACTTCCGCTGGGGACCAATATTTTGGAAGGTGATGAGGGTAGAGTTTGAGGACGGAGACTGGGGAAAAGGATGGCCAAAAGCATCAGAATCTGTAGTCACAAGGATGTCCCCATGAAGATTGGATTGGGCGAGACGGGAAGCAGGAGGAGGCAAGGAATGGGAAGAAGGACTGGAGGAATCCAGGTGGGGATGAGAGTTGGAGGGCATCCCACAGTGCCCTGAAGGAGACATACTAACCATGATCAGACGCAAACCGTGTCTGTCGCACGGAAGAGGAAGCGTGTGAGGCATAGGTGTGGAAGACGGAAGGCAGCAGCAGGAGCGGTACCAGGAGTGGCAGCACAAGAAGCAGCACAAGGAGAAGAATTGGCACGGGATGCAACCGTGGGTGAAGCACTGGAAGGCATGCCAAGGGAACTACTGGGTGAAGCACTGGGGGGCAAACCGAAGGCATTGCTGGGGGAAGCGCTGGAAGTGTCACCTGGTGCAGTGCTGGGAGGAACACAGGGTGCATATCAGGGTGGAACACTGTGAGCACCAGTTGATGCAGCACTAGGTGGAACACTGGAGGCGACCCTAGGTGAGGCACTGGAAAGCAGACCAAAGGCGTTGCTGGAGGAAGCACTGGGAGTGGCACCTGGTGCAGGGATGAGAGGAACACGGTGGGCAGAGCAGGGTGAAACACTGGGAGCACCAGTCGATGCAGCGCTAGGTGGAACACCGGAGGCAATCCTGGGGGAAGCACTGGAAAGCAAGCCAAATGCATGGCAGGAGGAAGCACTGGGAGTGGCGCCTGGTGCAGTGCGGGGAGGAACACTGGATGCATATCAGGGTGGAACACTGGGAGCACCAGTTGATGCAGCGCTAGGGGGAGCACTGTAGGCGACCCTAGATGAAGCACTGGAAAGCAGGCCAAATGCATGGCAGGAGGTAGCACTGGGAGTGGCGCCTGGCGCAGTGCTGGGAGGAACACTGGATGCATATCAGGGGGAAACACTGGGAGCCCCAGTTGATGCAGCACTAGGTGGAACACTGGAGGCGACCCTAGATGAAGCACTGGAAAGCAAGTCAAATGCATGGCAGGAGGAAGCACTGGGAGTGGCGCCTGGCGCAGCTCTGGGAGGAACACTGGCGGCAGAGCAGGGTGAAACATTGAGAGCACCAGTTGATGCAGCACTAGGTGGAACACTGGAGGCGACCCTAGGTGAAGCACTGGAAAGCAAGTCAAATGCATGGCAGGAGGAAGCACTGGGAGTGGCGCCTGGCGCAGCGCTGGGAGGAACACTGGGTGCATATCAGGGTGAAACACTGGGAGCACCAGTTGATGCAGCACGAGGTGGAGCTTTGGAGGCGACCCTAGGTGAAGCACTGGAAAGCAAGCCAAATGCATGGTAGGAGGAAGCATTGGGAGTGGCACCTGGTGCAGTGCTCATAGTAACACTGGCGGTAGAGCAGGGTGAAACATTGGGAGCACCCATTGATGCAGCACTAGGTGGAACACTGGAGGCGACCCTAGGTGAGGCACTGGAAAGCAGACCAAAGGCGCTGCTGGAGGAAGCACTGGGAGTGGCGCCTGGTGCAGGGATGAGAGGAACACGGTGGGCAGAGCAGGGTGAAACACTGGGAGCACCAGTCGATGCAGCGCTAGGTGGAACACCGGAGGCAATCCTGGGGGAAGCACTGGAAAGCAAGCCAAATGCATGGCAGGAGGAAGCACTGGGAGTGGCGCCTGGTGCAGTGCGGGGAGGAACACTGGGTGCATATCAGGGTGGAACACTGGGAGCCCCAGTTGATGCAGCGCTAGGTGGAACACTGGAGGCGACCCTAGATGAAGCACTGGAAAGCAAGCCAAATGCATGGCAGGAGGGAGCACTGGGAGTGGCGCCTGGTGCAGTGCTGGGAGGAACACTGGATGCATATCGGGGGGAAACACTGGGAGCACCAGTGGATGCAGCACTAGGTGGAACACCGTAGGCGACCCTAGGTGAAGCACTGGAAAGCAAGTCAAATGCATGGCAGGAGGAAGCACTGGGAGTGGCGCCTGGCGCAGCACTGGGAGGAACACTGGGTGCATATCAGGGTGAAACACTGGGAGCACCAGTTGATGCAGCACTAGGTGGAGCACTGGAGGCAATCCTGGGGGAAGCACTGGAAAGCAGGCCAAAGGCCTGGCGGGAAGCACTGAGAGTGGCGCCTGGCGCAGCGCTGGGAGGAACACTGGATGCATATCAGGGGGAAACACTGGGAGCACCAGTTGATGCAGTTCTAGGTGAAGCACTGGAGGCGACCCTAGATGAAGCACTGGAAAGCAAGTCAAATGCATGGCAGGAGGAAGCACTGGGAGTGGCGCCTGGTGCAGTTCTGGGAGTAACACTGTCGTCAGAGCAGGGTGAAACATTGGGAGCACCAGTTGATGCAGCACTAGGTGGAACACTGGAGGCAATCCTGGGGAAAGCACTGGAAAGCAGGCCAAAGGCATGGCAGGAGGAAGCACGGGGAGTGGCGCCTGGCGCAGCGCTGGGAGGAACACTTGGTGCATATCAGGGTGAAACACTGGGAGCACCAGTTGATGCAGCGCTAGGTGGAGCTCTGGAGGCGACCCTAGGTGAAGCACTGGAAAGCAAGCCAAATGCATGGCAGGAAGAAGCATTGGGAGTGGCGCCTGGCGCAGCGCTGGGAGGAACACTTGGTGCATATCTGGGTGGAACACTGGGAGCACCAGTTGATGCAGCGCTAGGGGGAGCACTGGAGGCGACCCTAGATGAAGCACTGGAAAGCAAGTCAAATGCATGGCAGAAGGAAGCACTGGGAGTGGCGCCTGGCGCAGCGCTGGGAGGAACACTTGGTGCATATCTGGGTGGAACACTGGGAGCACCAGTTGATGCAGCGCTAGGTGGAGCACTGGAGGCAACCCTAGATGAAGCACTGGAAAGCAAGCCGAATGCATGGCAGGAGGAAGCGCTGGGAGTGGCGCCTGGCGCAGTGCTGGGAGGAACACTGGGTGCAGATCTGGGTGAAACACTGGGTGAAACACTGGGAGCACCAGTCGATGCAGCACTAGGTGGAGCACGGGAGGCAATCCTGGGGGAAGCACTGGAAAGCAAGCCAAATGCATGGCAGGAGGAAGCACTGGGAGTGGCGCCTGGCGCAGCGCTGGGAGGAACACTTGGTGCATATCTGGGTGGAACACTGGGAGCACCAGTTGATGCAGCGCTAGGGGGAGCACTGGAGGCAATCCTGGGGGAAGCACTGGGAAGCAAGCCAAACGCATGGCAGGAGGAAGCACTGGGAGTGGCGCCTGGCGCAGCGCTGGGAGGAACACTGGGTGCATATCTGGGTGAAACACTGGGCGCACCAGCTGATGCAGCACTAGGTGAAACACTGGAGGCGACCCTAGGTGAGGCACTGGAAAGCAAGCCAATTGCATGGCAGGAGGAAGCATTGGGAGTGGCACCTGGTGCAGTTCTGGGAGTAACACTGGTGGCAGAGCAGGGTGAAACATTGGGAGCACCAGTTGATGCAGCACTAGGTGGAGCACGGGAGGCAATCCTGGGGGAAGCACTGGAAAGCAAGCCAAATGCATGGCAGGAGGAAGCACTGGGAGTGGCGCCTGGTGCAGCGCTGGGAGGAACACTTGGTGCATATCTGGGTGGAACACTGGGAGCACCAGTTGATGCAGCGCTAGGGGGAGCACTGGAGGCAACCCTAGATGAAGCACTGGAAAGCAAGCCAAATGCATGGCAGGAGGAAGCGCTGGGAGTGGCGCCTGGCGCAGTGCTGGGAGGAACACTGGGTGCAGATCAGGGTGAAACACTGGAAGCACCAGTTGATTGCA